>JAWZYV010013380.1:0-122500 GCA_038373885.1 Cheiracanthium punctorium
TTGATGTCGTCATTGGGCAGGAGATAGATACTGCATACAGTGGTGAGCTGGTGAAGGTGAACGCGAGCAGCTATGGCTTGTAAGTTGGAGTTAAGGTTGACTGTCTGGTAGGGATAGTTATTGTTGATGAGTAGGGCAACTCCACCGGAGGCTCTGTCATTATGCTCATAGTCTTTTCGGAGGATCGTATAGTTGCGAATGTTTGTCTGTCTACTGGCTTTGAGAAATGTTTCCTGGAGGGCTAAACAAGCAGGATTATGATTATAGATCAGATTTTTCAGGTCGTCAATTTTATGTACAAAACCATGGCAATTCCAAGAAAGCAGAAGGGCCATAATTATGTGAGATTGGGGATTATGCAAGGTTCACTCATAATCCCCGGGGGTTCAGATGTAGGAATTAAGATTTCATCGTCCATTTCTCTGTCAGATATGTCTGAGTCTGTTGGTTCCAAATGTAGGATAGAGTCGTCAATAGGTGGCTGTGGAGGGATATGTTTTATTCTGGATTTATTATATTTTGTTCGGTATAGAGAAGATTTTTTTATCTGAGGTCGGCTTGGGTTGAGACTTTGAGAAGTTTTCTTGGGAATGTTTTTTTGCAAGGCTATGGAAGATTTACCGTATTTTCCGGTAATAACGCCGCGGCGTTAAACTATATTTTTCTTTTTCGGAAGCAAAAATGCGGCCAATAACTGGGTGCGGCTTGTAAGTAGTTCCAAAGTTACAGCTGATCATTTAACCCCCCCCTCCAAAAAAAAAAACCAACCTTAAATCTGGTTAAGGAACAAAATAATCTATGATCTTTTTCCGTTCCTATAAAAGTCTCGCATGGCGAAAACCCATCACGGTGTTTACGTATAGTAACATTTTTCAGAATCAAAAAACAGTACTTTGATCGGGCATCGCATCCAATCGCATCAAGTAACTCTGTATGCCATATCAGGAATAACCCCTCCCATTTTCCCCCTCCAATATTCGCCAGCGCTAAACCTTACCTATAGGCGTCTAATTATACTCCATGTTCCCAATCTTTTTCAGCATTACAAAATATGCATGTTCGCGTCTGGCAACAACTCAAATTAATTTTACTTCACGTTCTTCGTTCGATTCATTTTATTAGTGTTCTTGCTCCGATACTGATTATTTTCCGTTGTGTTTTCGAACAATTCTAAGCGGCGAAGTTATACAGCCAGAGCCGGCCCAAGGGGGGTGAGAATGTAGGCGATCGCCTAAGGCCCCAACTCATAGAGGCCCCGCTCCTGGGCTATTTTATTGCTATCTCATAAGACATGATAGAGAAGAGGCCCCGCTCTTGCGCTTCGCCTGGGGCTCCGCACGCCCCTCGGGCCGTCTCTGATACAGCAAAGTTTAAATTAAACGCTATCTCATTAGCAAAAGTGAACGGCAATAGACAAGTAGCACGAGAGCTAAATGTGGATGAAAAACGTGGCGAAAGCAGGAAGAAATACTGTTGAAAATACCGAGAGAGAAACGAGCTCAACGTCGCAGACCGAAAGCACAGTGGCCAGATTTGGAAAAAGAGCTTTGTGACTGGATTGAGAATCAAAGGGAAAATAGTCGATCTTTATCAACTGTTTTAATAAGAAGAAAAGCGAAGCAGATGGCGGCAGAGAATGGTCTGGTCGATTTTAGAGGTGGACCATCATGGTGCAACCGATTTTTTAAAAGAAATAATCTGACCATGAGAGCCCGGACAAGTGTTGGCCAGAAATTGCCCAAAGACTGGGAAGAGAAGAAAACTTCGTTTTTAAAGTTTGTGAAAGAAGAGATTAAAAAACTATGCACTGAAGCCATCGGAGATAGGGAATATGGATGAGGTCCCCATATCGTTCGACATGCCTGCATCTCACTCAGCAGATTTTGTTGGTGTGAAGTCTGTCCCTATCGTTACAACAGGGAATGAGAAAAACAGTTTTACCGTGGTGCTTTCATGTTTATCCTCAGGTCATAAATTGCCTTCGATTGTTATTTTTAAGAGGAAAACAATTCCTAAAGAAAATTTCCCTTAGGGAATAGTAGTGTTCGTAAATCAAAAAGGCTGGATGAACCAGGACGTTATGCAGGAATGGGCAGAAAATTGTTGGAGAAAAAGACCGAATTTCATTTTTCAAAAAAATTGTCTACTGATCATGGACTCGATGAAAACGCACCTTTCAAACATTTCTAGGATCAGAGAAAACAAGACTGGCAATAGTACCTGGTGGGTTGACTAAAATATTGTAACCTCTGGATTTGTGTATAAATCGGGCATTTAAAGCTCGCATGCGTCATCACTGGGAATCGTGGATGTCGGCAGAAAATCATACATTTACAAAAGGAGGCCGGATCCGTAAAGCAACTTATACCGAAGTTTGCGAGTGGATCTTGGACTCCTGGAATAAAATCCCGAATGGTATGGTAGAGAGAGCCTTTCAAAAAGCCGAAATTATAGATTTTTCACAAAATAGCACTAATGGGATTCCTGCAATTTCTAGTGTGTCTTCCGATGATGAAAATGGTTCAGATGTTGATGAACGTTTGCCATCTGAATACTTAAAAATGTTCCAGACTGACACTGAGGACGAGGATTTTGACAGATTTTCTGAAGTAGAAAACAGTCTGTAGTATATATATATATATGCATATGTATATTCTAAAAATAGATAAATAAATTGTACTAATAATGACGTATTGACAAACATCGTAAATTTATATATTACATGGTAAGTTATTTTAATTATAATTGTTTAATTTTATGTGTACTACTTTATAGTATTACCTAAAATAACACATCTAAACTTGATAAGCTTGATTCTATAATACTTTTTAAAAAGTGCGGCGTTAAACTAGTTCTATAAATAGATATAATTATCTATTTGCGGCGTTATACACGGTGCGGCGTTATTACCGGAAAATACGGTACTTTGAGGTAAGAGTGTGGTGTTTAGCTATTGAAGTTGTTGAGAATGGGGTGGGTGTCGATTGTGGTGGATCAGTTTGGATTGCTATTGATTTTGTTGATTTTGTTACTGCTGCATACGACAGACCAGGCTTAGGGGTACGGTTTTCTACTATTTTACGGGCTTCAGGATAAGAGAGTCTTTGAGAGGCACGCAGGGACTGAATTTCTTTTTCGAATACCCATTTTGGGCATGACTTGGAATATGATGGATGTTCCTGTTTGCAGTTTACACATTTTGCAACTGCTGAGCAAGTGTCGCTGTCATGGCCGGAGGCACCGCAGCGGGCGCAGGCCGGAGATCCATGACAGGACATTTTTGTATGACCGAACTTTTGACACTGGAAGCAACGAATAGGATTTGGAATGTATGGTCTTACGGGACATAATAGATAGCCTGCTTTAATATGGGATGGAATAGTGGGTGACTGATGGTTGGTTGGTTGGTTGGTGTTTATTGGCACAAGGTCCAAAAAGGACATGCTGCGCCAGACAAGGAGTTAAAATCATATCAGAATGTATTCAGATTAAAGATACCACAAAAATCTAGCAAAAGCTAAAGCCTAAAAAGGTGAAAAGTAAAATTCAAAAAGTGTTAAAAGTAGATAAAAAGTGAAACAGAGACATCTGGATGGGGGCTCCCATCCAGATACCAGTCAGACAGAAAGGGACACGTTACACTGAATAAAAAATATTGATCCGTCTAATAAAAGCAAATAGATTCCGATGTGGGGTTTCACCCAGAATTTCGTCTAGTTTAGGATGAGAACAGTTAAAAAGTATTTGATAAAAACTATTAAAAGCAGTGCACGACGTTAAAAGATGACGAATGGTGAGGTGAGTATGACAATGAGGGCACTCCGGGGCGGGTTCGCCCAAAAGTAAGTGCTTATGAGTAATTCGCGTATGTCCGATGCGAAGACGTGCCAAGATGACATCTAGCCTGCGATAGGGATGAGACGACCAGTGTACGAGAGTTGGGCGAATAGAACGAAGTTTGTTCTCCGTTTCATTGTCCCATTTATCAACCCATATGCCATTTACAATGCTGGAGATGCTGGACTTTATGTCACTGTAAGATGGGGTGTCGGTGTACGGGAGGGTCGCATGCTTGGCTAGTGTGTCCGCTTTTTCATTTCCCGGGATCCCGATGTGACTGGGTACCCAACAGAGGAGAACACTGTACCCACGGTTTATAAGCTGATCACACTTGTGTAAAACTTTATGCATATAGTTATGTGTTAGGGAGCCGGATTTCAGATTTTCTAGAACACTAAGGGAGTCAGAGTAGATGATAAAGTTCTTTGTGTTCGTTCTCGAGATGTACAGAAGGCTTTCAAATATGGCAAGTAATTCGGCAGTAAAGATGGAGCAAAAGGGAGGTAGAGTATAGCTACCAGTATGATTTTTACCCACGAAGGCAAAACCGACGTGATTCCCAGTTTTGGAGCCATCAGTGTATAGTTTTCCACATTTTTCATATTTGTTGTTATGATCGGAGAACAACTGTTGGTAAACTTTAGGATCAGTATCCTGCTTTGCAAAGCCTTCGAAAGGTTGTAGGTAAGGTATCTGCGATATGTTCCATGGTGGGGTGTCATGAAAAGAGCATATAGACTTTTACGTCCTCCAATTGGGTACCGACAAGGCTCCTACGAATCCTTAGTCCAAAGGGGGGAGTGCAGATGGGACGATTTGCATAAAAACGGTCAAGATGAGTATCTATAAAAGAATTCTTTAATGGATGTGAAGGATGAGAAAGAATACGAAAGTATGTGTTTAATGAGAGCTTATGACGGATGAGGGTGAGAGATGGCTCGTGGCAGGTGACGTAAAGACTATGTACAGGTGATGTTCTAAAAGCACCAGAGCAAATGCGGAGTGCAGCATGATGCACAGGGTCAAAGTTTTTTTAACACTTATTTGCAAGCTGACCCATACGCGCAACTTGCATAGTCCATTTTTGAACGTATGACAGCACGATAAATCCGTAACAGAGCTTCACGGTCAGCCCCCCAAGAGGTGTTGGTTAAAACCTTTAAAATATTAAGCTTTTTCTCGCATTTACTGCGAATGTCAGAAATATGATTAGCAAAAGTTAGTTTTTTGTCGAAATTTAATCCTAAAAACTTGACAGAGTCCTTCAACACAATCTTATTATTACCCAGATAGAGTTCTGTGTCAGGGTGGATCCCGCGTTTCCGGCAAAAATGGGTGCATACGGTTTTTTCAGCAGATATAGTGAAACCATTTGTGTCACACCATTTTAAGCTGCGGTTTATGGCATTTTGAAGCTGCCGTTCGATGAGGCGCATATCTTTCCCCTGGCAGGAGATTTGAAGGTCGTCGACGTAAAGGCTGCCATAGACTGTGGGTGGCAGTTGTCTAACAATATTATTGATTTTAATTGAGAAGAGGGTGATGCTAAGTACGGAGCCCTGAGGAACACCCTCGTCTTGGATGAAATTATCAGATAGAGTACCATTGATGCTGACACGGAAGTTTCTGAAGGATAAAAAGTTTTTTATAAAAGTTGGTAGATTGCCTCGAAAGCCTATATTATAGAGGTCTTGGAGTATGCCGTACCTCCATGTGCGGTCATATGCCTTTTCAATGTCAAAGAAAACGGACACTAGGTGATTCTTTCTAAGGAAGGCATTCCGAATGTGCGTCTCTAGATTTAAAATATTGTCAATTGTGGACCTGCCTTTGCGGAAGCCACTTTGAAAGGGATGTATATGGTCCCCAGTCTCTAGAAGGTAAACAAGGCGAGCATTAACCATTTTTTCCATTAGTTTACACAGACAACTAGTAAGGGCTATGGGACAGTAATTACTAGGGTTAGAAGTATCTTTCCCAGATTTAGGAAAGGGAATAACTATTGCATTTCTCCAGGAGGAAGGAAAGGTTTGCTCATTCCAGATTCTATTGTATAATTGCAAGAGGATTTGTAAGGAGTCATGGGACAAGTGTTTCAGCATTTTGTAAGTAATACCATCAGGACCAGGAGCGGTACTGGAGGCCTGTCTTAAGTATTTGGTGAGTTCACTGATGGTAAAATTACTATTGTAAGAAAAATGGGAAGAGGTTTTAAATTTTATTTTTTTTTGTTCGGACTGTTGTTTATATGACAGAAAAGTATTTGAGAAGGAAGTACTGCAGGAGATAGAGGCAAGTGTTTGACCGATAATGTTTGCTATTTCTTTTTTTTCCGAAATAATATTGTTTACAGACAGACAGGATATTGAAGGATTATTATAGATTCCCATGGCTCTTTTAGTTTTTGTCCATAGCTCCTTACTAGAGGTACTGGGCGTTATGCTAGAGACATATTTTATCCACGATTCTTTTTGACATTGCCGCCTTATTTTTCTAGCGTAAGCTTTCGCTTTTTTAAAGAGAACTAGATTTTCGGTCGTGGGGTATCGCCGGAAGATGCTCCAGGCTCTCTGCTGCTGTTTTTTTGCTAGAGTACAGGTTTCATTCCACCACGGTTTTTTATTGTGCCGATGTTTCATGCCCGATTTAGAAATGTTGGCATCTGCTGCCTTGATAATAAGGGAGGCGACTTTGTCAAGGTAACCTACAAGACTATTTGAGGATATATTGGATAAATGGGTGAAGGTGGGCCAATCTGCCTTTTCATAATTATATCTTGGAGTGGTACAGTTGTCTTTGCAATTATAGTACAGAGGTGAGAGGAAAATCGGAGAGTGATCACTGTTATGTAGATCATTAGAGACTGAAAAGTTATATAATGGGAGGATAGATGGAGAGCAAATGGCGAGGTCTATGGCATGGAAGGATTTGGTTGGGTGGTGGAAATAGGTGTTATTACCGTTATTCATAACGCAAAGGGAGAAGTCGGTTAGCAGTTGTTCTATGAGATGGCCCCTATTGTTGGTGTCCTTGCTACCCCACAAGGGACTATGAGCATTCATGTCACCAAGGAGGATGAAAGGAGGAGGAAGTTGCTGAATGAGACTATTGAAGGATGTTTGGCTTATGGCTTCACTAGGAGGGAGGTATATACTGCAGACAGTTGTGAGTTGTTTTAATTGAATACGAGTGGCAACTGCTTGCAGGTTAGTGTTAAGATTGAGCTTAGTGTGAGGTTGGTTGGTTGGGGTTTAATGGCACAAGGTCCAGAAAGGACATGCTGCGCCAGACTATGTGTATATATAGTAAAACAAAGTTTTCAAGTAAAAACGTGTTGCATAAAACATGTAAAGCTAAAATCTTTGAGGTCTAAAATCAGTAAAAGCGAACTGTAGAGAGGTAAAAAGGAGGTAAAATGGACAAGGTAAAAAGGACATCTGGATGGGGGCTCCCATCCAGATACCAGTCAGAGAAAAGTGTACACTTTACACTGAGTAAAGAATATTGATACGTCGAAGAAATGTAAACAAATTACGGTGCGGGGTTTCACCCAATATATCGTCAAGTTTAGGATGAGAACAGTTAAAAAATATTGTGTAAAGATTATTAAAAGCAGTGCATGAAGTTAAAACATGACTAATGGTAAGGTTGGTATGGCAATGGTGGCACTCCGGGGCAGGTTCACCCAGGAGTAAGTGCTTATGTGTAAGCCGCGTATGACCAATGCGGAGACGTGTTAAGATGACATCTAGCCTTCGATAGGGATGAGATGACCAGTGTGAGAGAGTTGGGCGAATAGAACGAAGTTTGTTCCCCGTTTCATTGCCCCATTTATCGACCCATATGCCTTTTACAATGCTGGAGATACTGGACTTTATGTCACTGTAGGATGGATTGCCGGTGTACGGGAGGGTCGCATGCTTCGCCAGTGTGTCTGCTTTCTCATTACCCGGGATCCCGATGTGACTGGGGACCCAACAGAGGAGAATACTGTACCCTCGGTTTATAAGTTGGGCATACTTGTGTGAAACTTTGTGCATATAGTTATGTGTTAGGGAGCCAGATTTCAGATTTTCCAGAACACTAAGTGAGTCAGAGTAGATGATAAAATTCTTTGTGTTTGTTCGCGGGATGTACAGAAGGCTTTCATATATGGCAAGTAATTCGGCGGTGAAGATGGAACAAAATTGAGGTAGAGTATAGCTACAGGTATGATTATTAGCCACGAAGGCAAAGCCAACGTGATGTCCACTTTTGGAGCCATCAGTGTATAGTCGTTCATATTTTTCATAATTGTTGTTGTGGTCAGAGAACAACTGTTGGTAGATTTTAGGATCAGTGTCCTGTTTCGCAAAATCTTCGAAAGGTTGTAGGTAGGATATCTGCAATGTATGCCAGGGTGGGATATCATGAAAAGAGCATGTAGAGACATTTACATCCTCCAAATGGGTACCGACAAGACCCCTACGAACCCTTAGCCCAAAGGGAGGAGTGCAGATGGGACGATTCGCATAAAGGCGGTCGAGATGGGTATCTATAAAAGAGTTCTTTAATGGATGTGAGGGATGAGAAAGAATGCGGAAATAAGTATTTAATGATAGCTGATGACGTATGAGGGTGAGAGATGGCTCATGACAGGTGACATAAAGACTATGTACAGGTGAAGTTCTAAAAGCACCGGAACAAATGCGTAGTGCAGTATGATGCACAGTGTCAAGTTTTTTTAATGCTGATTTGCATGTTGAGCCGTACGCACAGCATGCATAGTCCAATTTTGAACGGATAACAGCACGGTAGATCCGCAGCAGAGCATCACGGTCTGCCCCCTAAGAGGTGTTAGTTAAGACCTTTAAAATGTTAAGTTTTCTCTCACATGCGCTGCGAATGTCAGAAATATGTTTGGCAAACAAAAGTTTTTTGTCAAATGTTACTCCTAAAAATCTTACAAAATCCTTCTGAACAATATTAGTATGGCCCAGGTAAAGTTCTGGATCCGGGTGGATCCCACGCTTTCGGCAGAAGTGTGTGCACACTGTTTTTTCGGCAGATATGGTAAAACCGTTGATGTCACACCATTTCAGAATACGATTGATGGTACTTTGAAGCTGCCGTTCGATGAGGCGCATGTCTTTGCCCTGGCAAGATATTTGGAGATCGTCTACATATAGGCTACCGTTGACAGGCGGAGGCAGTTGATTAAGAATATTATTCATTTTAATAGAGAAGAGGGTGACACTAAGGACAGAGCCCTGGGGAACACCCTCTTCCTGAGCGAAATTGTCAGACAAAGTGCCGTTGACCCTTACACGGAAGTTTCTGAGCGATAGGAAATTTTTTATAAAAATTGGAAGATTGCCTCGAAAGCCTATATTATAGAGATCTTGAAGGATTCCGTATCTCCACGTTCGGTCGTATGCTTTTTTTATCGAAGAACACTGACACTAAGTGATTCTTCCTGAGTAAAGCATTACGGATTTGTGTCTCTAAATTTAAAATGTTGTCTATAGTCGATCTGCCTTTGCGTAAACCGCTCTGAAAGGGATGTATATGGTCCCCAGTTTCTAAAATGTAAACGAGGCGGGCATTAACTATTTTTTCCATTAACTTACAAAGACAACTAGTAAGGGCTATGGGACGGTAGTTACTAGGATTAGAAGTATCTTTTCCAGGTTTTGGGAAGGGAATAACTATTGCATTGCTCCAGGCAGAGGGAAAAGTTTGTTCGTTCCAGATTCTATTGTAAAGTTTTAAGAGGTTTAGTAAAGAGTCATAGGATAGGTGTTTCAGCATTTCGTAAGCAATGCCATCATTTTGACCAGGAGAAGTATTGGAGGATTGCCGTAGGTATTTGGTGAGTTCGTTGATAGTAAAATCACTATTGTATGGAAAGTGGGAGGAGGTTTTAAATTTTATTTTTTTTCGTTCACATTGTTGTTTGTAGGAGAAAAAGCGGTTTGAGAAGGATGTACTGCAGAATATAGAAGCAAGAGTTTGACCAATGTTATTTGCTATTTCTTTTGTATCAGACATTATATTATTATTAATTAGTGTTATGCTAGAGACGTATTTCACACAAGATTGCTTTTGAGATTGCCGCCTTATTCTCCTGGCATAAGCTTTTACTTTTTTAAAAAGGACGAGGTTTTCGGTGGTAGGGTACCGCCGAAAAACACTCCATGCTTTCTGCTGCTGTTTTTTTGCTAGTGTACAGGTTGCATTCCACCACGGTTTCTTATTGCGTCGAAGTGTCATGCCCGATTTTGGAATATTGGCATCAGCTGCTTTAATAATGACTGAAGTGACTTTATCCACGACCTCTTCAATAGTGCCTTCAAGGATGTTTGAGGTGATTTTGGATAGTTCTGTAAAGGTAGGCCAATCTGCCTTATCATAAATATACCTACGGGTGGTAAAGGTGCCTTTCGGATTGTAGTAAAGTGGTGAAAGAAAAATCGGAAAGTGATCACTGTTATGCAAGTCACTGGAGACTGAAAAGTTATAAAGTGGGAGGATAGATGGAGAACAAATAGCTAGGTCTATGGCATGGAAGGATTTAGTAGGGTAGTGGAAGTAGGTATTATCCCCGTTATTCATGACGCAAAGAGAAAAGTCTGTTAGCAGCTGTTCCATAAGTTGACCTCTATTGTTTATGTCTGTGCTGCCCCATACGGGGCTATGATCGTTCATGTCCCCCAGGAGGATAAAAGGGGGATGAAGTTGTTGGATAAGACTATTGAGAGAGGTTTGGCAGATGGTTTCATTCGGGGGAAGATAAATACTGCAGATAGTAGTAAGATGTTTGAGATGGATCCGAGCGGCAACAGCCTGTAAAGTTGTATTGAGATTGAGAATATAATACGGATATTGATTATTTATTAAAAGGGCAACTCCACCGGAGGCCCTTTCCCCGAGCTCATAGTCTTTTCTAAGGATGGTATAATTAAGAATTTGTGATTGTTTATTGGTTTTCAGGTAAGTTTCCTGAAGGGCAAGACAGGCAGGGTTATAGTCATAAATTAGGGTTTTGAGGTCATCAATTTTATTGTGAAAACCGTGGCAGTTCCAAGAAAGCAGCACAGCCATGATCAAGTGATGTTAGGGATGATTGAGAGCTTGCTTTTAGTCCCCGTAGGTGTAAGTGGGGTATTAGGGATGTCATCATCATCCATAATATTGTCGGAAATGTCAGAATCGGTAGGATCTAAATGCAGTATTGAGTCATCAATGGGCTTTTGTGGAAGGATCTTTTTAAGTCTGGACTTACTGTATTTTGCCTTATAGGCTGCAGTTTTTTTGATTAGAGGTCTATTTTGAGTGGAGTTGTTGCTTTCAGACTTCTTCTTTGATGTGCTTTTTTGTAGAGCTATGGAAGAGTTATTTTGGGTAGAGGTTGAGTGTTTAGTTTTAGTAGTGGAAGTAGGTATAGAGACGGGCACAGATTTTGGTGGCTCAGGTTGTATGACAATTGATTTAACAGATTTGACTACTGCAGCATAAGACTGACCGGGTTTGGGTGTACGGGAGTTCATTACTTTACGGGCTTCAGGATATGACAGTCCTTGGGTGGCACGCAAGGACTGGATTTCTTTTTCAAACGACCATTTCGGGCATGAGCGGGAATATGAAGGATGATCTTGTTTGCAGTTCACACATTTGTGTGGATTAGAGCAGGTTTCACTGTCGTGGCCGGAGGTCCCACAACGAGCACAGGTTGGGGAACCACGACAGGAAGGTTTGGTATGGCCGAACTTTTGACATTGAAAGCATCGAGTAGGATTGGGTATGTAGGGTCTAATGGCACATGAGAGGTATCCTGCTTTGATATGGGAAGGAAGTTTAGGTGATTGGAAAGTCAGAATTATATGTTTGGTGTCCAGTGTTTGGTTATTGCGTCGGATAGAGATTCTGCGAACTGCACAAACATTTTGGGATTTCAGATTTTCAAGGATTTCAGCCTCGGAGCAGTGTAATAGGTCAGGCTCGGATATGACGCCTCTTGATGAATTAAGTGTCCTATGGGGTGATACAGTGACTGGTTTTAGGCCGATAGTTTTTAATTGCATAATATTGTTTGCCTGTTTGTTATTTGTTACTTCTATTAAGATGTCGCCAGAGCGTATTTTTTTAAATTTTGCAACTTCTATAACATTAGAAATTATGGTTTTATGGATTAAAAAAGGGGATATTTGGTTAAAGTTTTCGTCCTGACATTTTATGAGAAAGAATTTTGCGGTAATAGCTCCCTCAGTAAGAGAGTTCGGAACGTTGACGTTAGATAAAGAAAGTGTCGAATCCATATTGGGGATTGGAAATTCGAACCCGACCGCACCACCCACCACGGAGCCCAACAAGGGGATGCACATTCGTGCACCAGTGCTAGTCGGGTCTATACGCGCACAGTACATCCCTTAGTCTGCATCCACCCTTAACGACGTGCCCAGTAGATGTCCGTTTGCTTGATCCCTAGCAGTTGACCGAAGTCAGTACCACCAGCCGGTTGATACACAGGGGAACGCTGTGCACCTCCCGTTTACCCGAAGCCGAGGCCAAAGCAATGTGTTGGAGAAAAAACCCCTCAATTACCAGGATCCCCATTTCCGGGGACACGGGTCTCCACGCACGGCAAACACGTGGGTAGTTTTCCGGCGATCGAAGCTGACGGCACAGGGCGACCGCAGCTTCTAAGGGGGGGCCTTCACCTCCAAAGAGGAAACTACACTGAGGGGGAAATGGAAGGAGACAGCTAAGAGGAGAAGAGGGTAGAACAAGGAGGAGCGAAAGATCGCTGGGGCCCCGGGATTGCGACACCCGTAAGTACCTAAAGAAGGTGCTCCCCCTGAGGGGAGCTTAGTGTGAGGATAACTATTGTTAATCAAAAGGGCAACTCCACCAGTGGCCCTATCATTGAGCTCATTGTCTTTGCGAAGGATGGTAAAATTTCGGATTTTAGTATGTCTATTGGTTTTGAGAAAAGTTTCCTGTAGGGCAAGACAGGCGGGATTATGGTTGTAAATTATAGTTTTGAGGTCGTCAATTTTGTTTAAAAAACCGTGGCAATTCCAGGATAGCAGCAGAGCCATGATTAAGTGATGTCGGAGATGACCGCAATTTTACTCTTAATCCCCGTCGGTTGAAGCGGGGTACTTGGGATGTCTTCATCATCCATAATGTGATCTGAAATGTCAGAGTCGGTAGGATCCAAATGTAGTATAGAGTCGTCTATAGGCCGTTGTGGAAGGATGCGTTTAAGTCTAGCTTTGTCGTATTTTGTCTTGTAAGCTGAACTTTTTTTGAGTAAAGGTCTATTTTGAGTGGAGAGGTTGCTTTGAGGCTTCTTATTGGGTGTGCTTTTTTGTGTGGCTATTGAGGCATTATTTTGAGTAGTTGACTGTTTAGCTTTTGGGAAGGAAGTTGATGAAGAGACAGGTTTGGATTTGGGTGGGTCAGTTTGGGTAGCAATTGATGCAACCGCTTTCACTGTTGCAGCATAAGATTGACCAGGTTTAGGGGTGCGAGAGGCTATTATTTTACGTGCTTCTGGGTAAGACAATCCTTGTGTGGCACGCAAGGACTGGATTTCTTTTTCATAAGACCATTTAGGACAGGAACGGGAATATGAGGGGTGGTCTTGTTTGCAGTTAACGCATTTAGGAGAGCCGGAACAGGTGTCACTGTCGTGGCCAGAGATACCACAGCGGGCACATACTGGGGAACCATGACAGGAAGGTTTTGTATGGCCAAACTTTTGGCACTGAAAACAACGGGTAGGATTAGGTATGTACGTTCTGACGGGACATGAGAGGTAGCCTGCTTTGATATGAGATGGAATCTTAGGAGATTGAAAGGTCAAGATTATGTGTTTTGTGTCTATTATTTGGTTATTGCGTTTTATAGTGATTCTGCGAACTGCACTAACATTTTGGGATTTCAGATTTTCCAGGATTTCAGCCTCTGAACAGTGTAACAGGTCAGGTTCTGATATGACGCCTCTTGATGAGTTAAGTGTTTTATGGGAGGAGACAGTGACAGATTTTAGGCCCATAATTTTTAATTTCATAATGTTGTTTGCCTGTGTGCTATTGTTTACTTCCATTAAGAGGTCTCCTGAGCGTATTTTTTTTATTTTAGCAACTTCTCCGACATGATCAGTTATGCACTTATGGATTAGGAAAGGGGATGTTTGGCTAAAGTTACCGTCATGACATTTCACAAGAAAAAATTTTAAATTACCATCTCCTTGAGTGGGAGATTTCGGAACGTTCACATGAGACGAAGATAATGTCGAATCCATATTGGGGGTTGGAAATTCGGACCCGACCGCACCACCCACCACGGAGCACAACAAGGGGGTGCACATTCGTGCACCAGTGCTAGTCGGGTCTATACGCGCACAGTACATCCCTTAGGCAGCGTCCACCCTTAACGACGTGTCCAGTAGATGTCCGTTTGCTTGATCCCTAGCAGTTGACCAAAATCAGTACCACCAGCCGGTTGATACACAGGGGAACGCTGTGCACCTCCCGTTTACCCGAAGCCGAGGCCAAAGCAATGTGTTGGAGAATAAACCCCCTCAATTACCAGGATCCCCATTTCCGGGGACACGGGTCTCCACGCACGGCAAACACGTGGGTAGTTTTCCGCCAATAGGAGCTGACAGCACAGAGCGGCCACAGCTTCTAAAGGGGGGCCCTCACCTCCACAGAGGAAATTACACTGGAGGGGAAAGGGAAGTATACAGCTAAGAGGATGGTTGGTTGGTTGGTTGGTTAGTTGGTTTTTAGTGGCACAAGGTCGAGAAAGGACATACTGCGCCAGACAAAAGGTTAGAGCCATATAATTAGGTAGTCAGGTAAAAGGTACCATAAAAACTTAGTAAAAGCTAAACTGTAAAGGCTAAAAACGTGAAAAGTAAAAACCAAAAGGTATGGTTCAAAGTAGGTAAAAAGTGGAAAATAGACATCTGGATGGGGCTCCCATCCAGATGCCAGTCAGACAGAGTTGGACACTTCACACAGAATGAAAAATATTGGTCCGTCTAAGAAAGGCGAACAGATTCCGATGTGGGGTTTCACCCAAAATTTCGTCAAGTTTGGGATGACAACTGTTAAAAAGTATTTGGTAAGAATTATTAAAAGCAGTGCACGAGGTTAAAAGATGACGAATGGTGAGGTGAGTATGACAGTGAGGACATTCCGGAGCAGGATCGCCCAGGAGTAGGTGCGTATGAGTGAGCCACGTATGACCAATGCGGAGACGTGTTAAGATGACATCTAGTCTGCGATAGGGATGAGACGACCTATGTGTGAAAGCTGGGTGGACAGAACGCAGTTTGTTTCCCGTTTCATTGTCCCAATTTCTAACCCATATGCCTTTTACTATGCTGGAGATGCTAGACTTTATGCCACCGTAGGATAGATTGCCGGTGTACGGGAGGGTTGCATTCTTGGCTAGTGTGTCCGCTTTCTCGTTTCCACAGATGCCGATGTGGCTGGGTACCCAACAGAGGAGGACCCTGTACCCCCGATTTACAAGTTGTTCATACTTATGTAAAGCTTTCTGTATATAGCTATGATGTAGGGAGCCAGATTTTAAGTTTTCCAGTACACTGAGGGAGTCTGAGTATATTATGAAGTTCTTAGCATTTTGCCTGGAGATGTACAGAAGGCTTTCGTAAATTGCCAGTAGTTCAGCTGTAAAGACTGAGCAAGATTGAGGAAGGGTATAGCTGCATGTGTAATTTCTGCCTACGAAAGCAAAGCCGACATGGTTTCCAGTTTTAGAGCCATCTGTATATAATTCTCTAAAGTTTTGATATTTGTTCCTGTGATCTAAGAACAACTTCTGAAAAATTATGGGGTCAGTATTGGGTTTTAAAAGGCCTTCAAATGGTTGGAGGTATAAAACCTGCAACATACCCCAAGGTGGTATGTCATGAAAAGAGCAGGTAGACACATGAACAAAGGAAAAAGAAACATTACAAAATGTTGTTCGCCTGTTTTTTTTTTTTTGTGTGTGTGTGTGCATAGTGCATCCATTTTTTGTGATATGCATTTATGCACCTTTTATATACATGGTATATATAATCTGTATGTAAAAGAAAATTGCCTTCAAATATGACTATGTTTTTCCCTCTTAAAATTTTTGGTTGAATCATACAGCTTTAACTCACAACTGGAAATCACGCAAATAATACAGATTCTGAGAAAGATGTGGATATTCCTATTACCGTAATTTATGGAAGAAACGCCGCCCCCACGAAAATGAGCTTAGTTAGCTTTAAATCATCAGAAATGCCGCACCCGGCATAAACGCCGCAGCCACGATCGTTGGGGGTGATCGTGGTCAGTGGAAGTCAATGCCATATAAAATTCAATATTTTCTAAAATAATTTCTTAATTATTAACAAAAAATAAATAAATAAAAAATATGTTGCATAGAAGTACAGTTGCTGAACCAGTTGTCAGCTGTAACATTTCGGCCAGAATTACTTATTGGGGCAGCCATCCGTTTCACGACATCTATACTTTTGTTACTCGCTGCATATGATCCTTCAGGTTGTTTTCCAGCATAAAGCTCTAAATTACACATGTAGAATGTCTTAGCATCTACGAGAGCAAATATTTTCAATCCATATTTAGCAGGTTTTGAAGGTATATATCTAATGAATAAGCATCTACCTCTGAAGGGTTCAAGCTTCTTATCCAGTGTCACACATTCACTAACAGAATAGCATGATTGAAAATTTAAAACAAATCTTTCAAACATTTCACGAATGGGAGCTAAGCGATCAATTTTTTTCCTTTCTTATCTTGTTTCTTTGTTATCAAATCGCATTACCCGGAAGAGAAATCCTCAAGATTTAATCTTCCTGCCTTGAAAAGACCAGCTAAGAACAACAGGCCAATAAAAGCTTTGATTTCAACCACATCAGTGGATAAAGTATCTCTATCACGTGTGTAATTTTTTTTTATAACGTAAATATACTGATTTGTGCAAATTACAATTATATCCAGCATTCTATCATTGAATAAACACTGCCAAATTTCTAATATTCCATTTAAATTTTTTGCTCTACCTTTTACACCTGGGAGCTTTACAAGCAGATTGTGTTTTGTTGTTTTTCTACGAGTAGTGAAAGGAGTTTTTTTCCAAGAAAAAGAATCAGTTATCTTATTTTTGAGTTTCCGTAGAGCTATATAATCATCATGCTTTTCTTCATCACATTCGTCATTACTCGAATCGGTATCATTCTGTTCACTTAAGGAATCTTCTTCTCGTTCCTCTATATTTTCAGATGCATCAGTGTCATAATCTTCTTCTGCTTCATCTTGTCCTTTCTGTGCTTCAATTTGTTCCTCATTATCAGAATTTTCCTCTTATGATTCCTCAAATAACAGTCTCTGAATTTCCGCTAAATCATTCTTATAATTCAAATCAAAATAAACTTTTCTAGAAGACATTTTATATCTGCAGGGTGGCCACTCTTTCTCAGAGAAAAAATTCAAGGACATTTAAGGACATCCTGAAACGCACAATGAGCATACATAATTTTGAGATTTTTTTTGTCATTATTTCTATTTTCTTATAACCTAATTTAATCTCATGGTTTCATGAACACACATATATTGAAAATTCCTCAAAAACAGTTAATACTATATTAGGCAAGTGGAGGTGTTTAGGTTGATTAATTTTATTTTTTACCAACTATGCGAAAAATTCCAGAGCTGGGGATCGAACCCAGGACTGCCACTTAACATGCGGGTGCTCTACCAGTGAGCTACTCTGGGACGATTTCCAGATGAAATTTCTTGCATTAGAACCGTTGGCATTTATAATCTTCTTCTGCAAACCATAGAAGGAACAGATGAAACAATTAATTCATGACAACTCGGTTACGCCGTGGAAGTTATACATATTTTTAGAAAGTCTTTCTAAAAATATGTGCACTTAATACTATTTCATAATTATTGACAGACAATGTAAATTGGAGCAAGTACTGTTTTAAGCAAATATTTTGATTTTGGCAAACACCATATTTTGACACCAGATATTACTTAACACATTTTTGTATGTATTATTTGATTCAATATAAATTGTAAATGAGGAGGAAAGTATAAGTGAAAGAGAATTTGCATGTTTATGTAAAAATGATATTTCTTCTTCAATTCCAAAATAGCAGCTTTCATAAGTAGGAACAAAACTCATGCATTTTAGATGGACATGACTTAAATTCTTATGGACATGACTTTAATTCTCTTTTCTTGACGAAAAAAGAATTCCTGTAAAATTTAAATTGAAGGAGGGGAGGGAAAGGAAACACATGCATTTAAATACTCGCATGGAAATATGTATTCCATTAATTTTAATGTAATAAAATATAATCAAGAAATTCAAAACAAGAAAACTATTTACAAACAAATTTCAGGATAATAAAAATTTCAACTGCAATTATTCAACAATTGTTATCTTTCTTTTCCTCCAGGGTACATGGTTTCATTATCGTAGGGGCTGGGAATAACCGATAACACAACAAAAATTCAGCAATTGGACGGAAAAATTTAAGGATATTCCAGATTTCCTTTCAAAATTCAAGGACATTCCAGACATCCATTCAAAATTTAAGCACATTCCAGGCCTTGAACTTTTTTTTTTTTGTAAATTCAAGGACATTCCAGGTTTTCAAGGACGTGTGGCCACCCTGTATCTGTAATAAAAAAAATAAATATAAATACTTTAAGAAAATTTAAATTGATATTTTATTTGCATGAAAGAAAATTATACTATGTGGTCGCGTAGTATCTCTCAGATACATTATGATTTAGTATAGTAAAATTAAGTATAAAAATTTAAAATCGGCTTAAAAAGTATTGTAATTGATATAGGAACTACAAAATATAAACGAAAAGAAAATATATTAAAATAAGAAATACTTACAAGAGTAGTCGCATTGTATCTCACAGATAAAATGTAGCAATGGCCTATGCGAACATCACTCTTCAAGAACAAAAACCACTCTAAAATTCTCCCCAAAACAAACTAGGAAGATAACAAAAGGGAATTTTTGTCAGATATGGCATCATCTACTTGTGAGAAAAAGAAGTAATCGTGTATCTGTCAGATAAGGCGCGACTAACGGAATGTTAAATAACAAGTGTTAAAATACTGTGAAATTTCTTTTTGTTATTAATATTTAGTACATTAATTTCCTTTTACAGATAAATTCGTGCCTAGAAGAGGTTGTTAAAAGCATATCGAAAACACCTCCCTATATTTTATTGATAGGTTTAAAAAGTAACCCTGAACAGTATTTCCTAGTGTGTGACAAAATTGTTATAGATGTATAAAATGTCTAATGCTTTTATTGGGCATTTTCCAACAAGTCCCATTTTGTTTTTAACATAAAATACTGTAAGCAGTTAAGTCTATTTTACAATTTTATGGATGTAGTTATTTATAAAATGATTACCATTGCTAAAAGTTCCGTAGACAACATCAACACTGTCCTAAGTAGAACACAAATTTAAATATCATCTACAGTTTTCTTTTTTATAAGATAAAATGTTACTCCTTGCACTTTCTGTTACTTACTTTTACAGTGAGATTTTGTTACTGTGTTGCTACCAACACTTTTTGTTACTAACTTTTATAGTGAATTTTTATGTTGCCTACTATTGCTAAAATGATGTAATTGCACTGTGTACTCTAGTAAAACTGAAATGTGAGTGATTAATTAAAAATTTTGTACCAAACATTGAAAACTGTAATAAAAAACTATATACATGTTTCAAGAGGCACAAGAGATCCTCCATTCATATCTTCCATCTCTGCTGTTTAAGGGAAAATCTCTTGTTGGGAGGATCTCTTGAAACATACATTCAGTTTTTATTACTCTTTCAAGTGTGTTTTATTCAAAGTTTTGAATTTATTTATCTTTATTAAGAGGTGTTTTTATTTTATTTAAATATAATAATCTTTTTAGTCAAGTTGTCTGTGATATTTTGATTTATCACAACATACTGTGATATTTAAAGGAAGTTGGGCTGTGTATAGCGATATTGCATGATTTTGTAGGAATATAAAAAATAAATGTTTCAAATGTTTTTTTATTATTACTCATTGAAAATTGTACTGCTACTTATTGAAAATTGTATTCCACAAGGAAATTTAAAAAAGGATTTGGATAGCACATTCATGGCCACTGAGCTTATATCATCCAAAAAATTATATTTTTCTTGTGTTTAACTACATTTTTGTAAATATCATAGCTGTGCAATAATATTTAAAAAACTATTTTTAAAAAGCAGTTCTTTTGCAAAATGTGATTTTTTTCTGTATTTTACTTTATTTTTAGTTAAGAAAAAATGTAATTTATTCAATAACTGCCAGGCATTTTAAAGTAGTTACGTATATGTAAAAGTAGATTTTGATATATATATATATATAATTTTTTTTTCTAGTGTTATACTATATTTGTGTAAATATCATAGCACTATATTTGTGTAAATATCATCAAAATTAAAGCACTACATCAAACTGATTATGTTTTTGCAAAATAAGGTTTTTTTTGTATAGTTAGAAGAAATATAATTTAATTTAATCAAGAAACTGCCATCTATTTTAAAATAGCTGTCTTTATTATGTATAAGCCAAAAAACAAAAAGTATATTTTGTAGTATTTAACTATATTCTTGCAAATAGCAGAAAATTTTTAATTTGTTGCTAAAACCAAATATATGCAAATACTTCCTGGAAATTGTTTTTTTTTTTTTTTATCACTGTTGGATTTACTATAGGGCAGTTTCAGATTACGTCACAATTCGATCCTGGTAGACAAACATTACATGAATATAAGATTTCCATTGGTTCATTCATATTCCTGGTGGACAAACGTAACTTGAAGAACGAGTTTTTATTGGAAGAGTCCATCACCGGTTACGTGGTTGAAACTGCTCCATTGTACTTCCTTATATAGTGAACATTCAGTTAGCTTAAAATGACATCATCTTGCAGTGTTGTATAGTCGGACGGAGTTTCATAGAATTATCCCAATATTCTAAATTATTTAATTTGATTAACTTTAAGCTCAAAACTTATAAAAATTTGTAAGTGAAATCACAAGTAGTTTGAAGCTAAGGTTACGGCGAAGGTCGGAGATGAAGAATGCACATTTGAACTTTATTTATGATGACGCGAATTTTAAAACTTAGTATAACCATAGGCTTACTTCTGGTTACAACAATAGAACAGATAGGAGCTTTTGTTAGTAACTTTTTTGACAAATATAGTTGGGCGTTACATTATAATTAAGAATTTTTCTACTATACACTGTAGCAAGATAATTTTTGCTTAGAATAAAAATGTGTGTAAAGAAACATACACGACTTATGATCATGTTTTTGATATAAAGCCGATTTACATAATATTGAATTAACATGGTTCATGTTAATTTTCTTTTGACATTGTGATTATGCATATGACTTGATCTTTTTATTAGAATATTTTGTATGAACAGTGTGTAAGTGTAATCTTGAGTTTATAATAATTTAGATGTTTTTTTTTTGTTTGTTTTTTTTTACTTAGATGTGTTATTCCTCACCGCAACAGTCTCGTAAATAAATTTATCCCAGATGAAAAGAATAAAATAAAGGCAGAATTGAAAGCCTCACTAAACTCAACTAAATACATAACTTTTGAGTACAGATATTTGGACAAATAGGAAGATGCTTTCGTTTCTTGGAGTTATGGCTCATTACCACAAAGATGGGAATTGAAAACGGCTGTTTTGTCTTGCAAGTATGTACTTCAGCTTCAGAATAAATCAATATTTTTAAGATTTGCATAAAAGTTAAAGAATATATTAGAATTTAATTGAAAAATGTTGATTTAAATGTTTTCGGAAAATCTGCTAAAAAAATAAACTAGGGTAACTGACACATACATATTTTTATAACATTTTTAAGAGTATAATGAACTATCCGAAGAATGATTTTAAAAAAAGCAACAAAGCAAATTTATATAGTATAAAGTTAATAAAAAAATGAGGAGGGGATACTTTTAATGGATCGGATCTCTTTAAAAATAATTTAAATTTTCTGGTTTTGTAATTTTTTTTAATATTTATAATGTCAACCCTTCAGATGTCTCTAATATGTTTAAATTAATTTCTTACATGTTGTTTCAAGAAAGCCTACTGTTACCATTTCAAAGAACTTGTTAATTTTTGAAAATACTTCGAGGTACAGATGAAATTTATTAAGATTTTTCATTAAATTGTGTAAATTAATTTCTGAATTTCATTTCAGGCAATTTCATGACAGACATACAAGCGAAAATATCGTGAAAATGTATGAAGATATTATATCTTCCTATGAAATCGCATCAAAGGTTGAATTTGTCATGGCAGACAATGTTGCGAACATGAAGAAAGCTTTTGACACATCATTACCTGGATTTCATGTTCAAAATAATGATGAAGAAGACGAGTACGAGAGAGAAGTTAGTGAAGAAGGAGGAGTTTTAAATTTTTTGCCGGAAAGAGTAAGTTGCACGGCCCACACCTTGCAACTGGTTATAAAGGATGGAATCAAGGCAGATCAAGTAATAGGAGAAATTTTTGGGGAAGATTTCGAATTTGATAACCTGCATAAGAAAATAGACAACTGCAATGGAAACACTTGATGAAGAAAATATTAATTTAAAAACTGCTAACTCCACAAGATGGAACTTTCAACTTCGTATGATAAAATCAGTAGCAAAAGGTATAAAAAGCCAGAAAAAAAAAAAAAAAAAAACATTCAAGAAGCAATAAAATGTCTTCCTGAAGGTAAAAGCCTTACGTCTATCGATCTGAGCCAAATGGAAGAGCTTATTGAGGTAAAAATTAAAAACAAATAAATAAATATACTATTTGTATATATATAATCTTGTTACAGCAATTTTCACTTTTACAAAAATTTCAGATTGGCAAATAAATTATTTCTATTAAAAGAGTATTTTTATTATACTAATTCAGTCATAAGGAAATTCCACTTTAGTGAATTTTTCAGATTAACTAGTCAGATTTTTGGTCCCTTAAAAATTGTTACACAGACATTTTAATGTATAATTATAATGTATTGACATATAGACAGTTATAAAAAGCTTTAAAAGTAATACTATTAAAAGCATTTAAAGTATCTTTAAAAAATTGCATTTTAATTGAAATACAGATTAGCAGGTATGGTAAGATTTAAATTACATAAATACTCTTATGTTTGTTTAAAAGCTATATTTAAAAAATATAATGAGACTTCAAGGAAAATTTTTTAAATTAAATTGAACTCTGAAAAATTCAGACTTTTTCTTCTTAAGTACTACACATTCTTACAAGAGCGATTTGTAAACAAAGACAAGCGTGAAAATTTTAAAATGTGAAACTTTTAATCCAAATTTAGGAGAGATTCTTGTTCAGAGATTTCCTGGGTTGTTTTTTCGTAAGTGTATACGTTAAAGTGCTTTATAGGGTTTGTAAAAACATTCTGAGTTTTAATTATTTAATTTTTATAATATTTAAATATACCTGTGAAAACAAAATACTTTAAAATACTTCATTAATCCCCACCAGTGGCTGAGAGGTTCTGCTCTCGAAACTAGAAGGTGGGAGGTGCCAGGTTCAAATGCAGGCTGTGCCTGTCGATCTAGCCGCTCGGAGTTTTCTGAGGTTTGCTCCGAAACCTCGCGAAAAAACGGGTTAGGATCTCTTAAAGTCCCCCACGGAGGGCATTCCCCCTATAGGCCTAGGACTTTAGTGCAGTCAATCGGCCTTAATGCACAAACAAACAAACAAAATTCTTCCTTAGGAAAATAAAGTTCTAATACACTTAATTTTTGTAATTAATTATAATTTTGTTTTCTCTATATTCATCGACTAACGTAATTCGACTCAAAAAGCAGTAGCAATTTTACTGATTGGTCTAAAACAGTGGTGGGAAAAACTACTTTTTTTTTGTAGCGCGCTACAACTACCGCTACTTTTCGAAAAATGTAGTTAACTACAACTACAACTACTTTTTGACAAATGTAGTTAGCTACACTACTTTTGAAATGTAGTCGCTACTTCGCTACTTTTTCGCTACTTTTAGGAGACAAATTTTGCTAACAGATTCAATTTGCATTACATTCATATTTAAGGATATTTATATCCTAATTCGAGAAAACTATCGATATCTAAAGCCTTGGTTTTCTACTCGCGTCCAGCGTGATTAATGACCTCAGCGGGTGTCTCTCGCGTCCAAAGAACGCGTTTATTAAAAGGTGGTTTCCTTGTAGCGTTGAGCGCCGCAGATTTGGTGGACGCACGAAAGACCCCGGGCACCTTTTCGCCTTTAATTAGAAAAAACTATTGCTCTAATAAACAACTACCAGGCGAGTACTTGAGCAGGGGGAGGCGGGCCCCCTCCGAAAATGGAAAGCAATTATTAAAAAGGAGCTATTTTGAAACATTTCTTTTAACTTTAGAACAATAAAGTTTAAAATACCGAATCGTCCCCCTCCCCCCGAAATGGAAGCCTATATACACACTACTGGCAACTACTGCTAATTATTGAAGTATTGCTGAAACTAATTAAGTTTTAATACCTCTATGATAAAAATAAATTGGGAAAGTGAGCTCTGAAAGCATGAGAAAAATCATGAGAACTAAAAAAGTTTTTAAAAATATAATAATAAAATGGATGTCTGAAAGGGAAAAAAAGGCCCGTTTTGAGACTCCTTTCATGTTGTACAAACATTCTAGTTTCTTGAGCACAAATCAAAATTAATGAGTATAAAGGCCTTTTTTCATGACTTACCAAATTAGTGATTTATGACGAATGACCCGTGTGAACCATGTAATATTGTATAATTGTTTTAATTGAAAACATCACTGATATGCATATTATACAATAATGAAAACAATTACTAATTAAATTCATGATATATCTATTTAAAACATTGCATTAAAAAATCCTCTATATATGTTAAAGAAATTTTAAAAGTTATTATCATCAACACAACTTTTTCTTTGTGTTAGGTATAAAATAATTTTATAGAATTATATTGTTATTTTAAGGCTAAGAGAGAGATAAGTCTCTAAGGATTTTACAAACTATTAATTATTAATAGAAATTCTCATATTTTCGTATTAAATTCTGAAAATTATTACACAAAAAACCTAATAATTTAAATATAATAGACACTTTAAAATTTTAACGAAAGAAAGAATTTCAACATATTCATGGAAGACTGCCATGCCTCTAGTATAAAATAAAAACCACATAAATTTATTCAAAAACATGTTTATTAAATTTTAACAAGAGCTGGATCTCAAAATTGTTATCCGCCAAACATGATCGTCGAAGAGAAAATGCGTCCGATGCAATCGAAAACAATCTTTGTACAGATGCACTGGACGGCACGCCAGTGTTAGTTTTTTTGAAGGCTTCTTTCATATACGTGTACGAAAGCGAAGATAGGGGTTTAATTGGCTCTGACAAGAACCTTGTAAGTTCTTCCTCGTAACTATTTCGAGTGCATGCGAAAGAGAAATTAAAAAAACCAGAAAAGTCATCACCCATGGGCTGATCCTCGATACTGATATCTGAAGTTGTCGGAAACATATTCTGGAGGTATTCCTCCTTCCATTTTTTTTGGCTTCGGTCTTTCTCTCCTCCTCTATCCAGAATAGTTTGAATCTGGGATGGAAACAAGCTGAGAGAACAGTTTCTCTGTCCCACAGCAAATGACTAAATCTCGTTTCCACCTGACAACTGAAGATTTTGCGCCCCCTCCTATTTTTTAAAAATGCAACTAGGTAGCTTTCATATACCATTTAGCGCTCATATACCATTTTCTTTTCTTCATCATAATATTTAAAAAAATGCTAACTAATGGATATAAATTTTCAATAACGCCTTTAATTTCTATTTTATTGATCTAGTCTTAGAAACCATTATCATTGTGTTAGAAAGAAGAACAGAAAATAAGTCTCGAAGCCTTTTTATTGTTACACAATTATGATATAGATAAAGGAAATTTAGCTTAATAAAAATTATTATTGCAGCATATATAAATTTAATATACAATAAATGGAGAGATTTGCGAGGCCTTTATTTTTCAGGGGCTCACGGGCCCACACGCCCGTGTGATAATGAGACTCTCGAGGCCCCATCAAAATAACCTCTGTTCAACTTTGGACCTCTCTTACCTTCCTTTTTTTTCCTCTTTATGGCAGATTGGTGATTCTACAAATAATACTGAGAACGATAAAAAGAAAAAAGATGCACAATGTCAGGCTTCCGCTTCAGGCAAAGCAAACCCCCTCCCCCCCCTCCTGTGCGTGTGTCCCCTGGGAGGGGGGGGCGGGGGAGTGATTGGGTGTCTTTCAAGCATCAAGGCCGATTTCCAGTTGCGTCTTTTTCCGGACGCAGCGGGTTTTTTTTTTAATGGTCAAGGCATTGTACAAGGGGGGATACAGTGAAGGGTCGAAGAATTTATTGACTTTTAATGACCACCGCCAAAGGACAACGCGTGAAACCACAAAAGCACGCCCACCGCTCAGTGGGGGCACTTTTCTCCGCAGTGCGTCTTCAAGATTCTGAAAAATACATTGGGTTCCCATTATAGCGTACTGAAACGCACTAGTTATGCTTGGAGTCAGAAGAGAGAGAAATTGCACCACGGGATCAATCGCCGGAAATGATGACACGGCAAAAGTAGCTTCCAAAATTCGCTACAAACTACTGTTTTTTTTGTAGCGCGCTACACGCTACACTACTTTTTAAAAAAAGTAGCGCGCTACACTACAAACTACAAAAAAAAGTAGCGGCTACTGTAGTTTCGCTACAAGTAGCGCGCTACTCCCCAGCCCTGGTCTAAAATAAGTAGAACAATAGTTTTTCTCTTGTATTGTTATTTTGATACAATTTATTAAAAGTAGAACCACTTTCATTCCTAAAATAAAAGCAATGCCAATTAGCAGTACACTAAGTTTTTGCTTACTTTCAATAATCGGCAAGAGCACTGTAAGGTACTGAAAGTGAAAACATAAGTAATTTGATTAAATATTTTTATCGTAACATAATTATTGGTTGCACCTCCCTTCCTGAAAAAAAAGAAAAACCTTGCAGGCTCTCTTGATAGTCAGGACAAAATTTATAATGCTTCATGTGTTAGTTGTTATAATATTATATAATAACACATTTCATATTATATTTTCAGATTTTAGAACCATTTGAAGATGGTACAAATGCTGTACAGGGAGAGAATTCGGTGGCAGTTACCCGTTATCATTGGGCTTGAAATGCATTTGAATGAACGCAAAACAAAAGATGGATATTGCCGAAGTTTGATGAATAGTTTATCACAATCCCTGGATTCATTAATGGCAATATATAAAAATAATAATATTTATGCCATTGCCACAATTTTAGACCCACGTTTTAAATTAAGTTGGGCCAACGATGATGTTTACAAAAATATATCAATAGACAAAATTAAAACAGAACTTAATATCCCAGAGTCGGCATTAGAGAACCAGAATGTAAATCTGCCACCAACTAAAAAATGCAAACTCTTTTGCTTTATGGAAAATACATCCTCTGCACCCAAAACAATCGCATCTATAAAAAGAGAAGTAGAAGCTTATTTATCAGCACCTCTAGAAGAGGAGGACAGAGATCCCTTGGAGTACTGGAAGATGTCTGCTGAGACATACCCGCATTTACAAGAAATTGCCGAAAAGTTTTTGGCTGTATGTGCATCAACAGCACGAGTGGAAAGACTTTTCAGTGTAGCGGGGAAGTTTTATTCCCCTTCACGAACCTTACTAAAGGATGAAAATTTTGAAAATTTAGTTTTCATTAAGTTAAATAAAAATATTCAAAGTGATATATGCAATGAATTATTTAGTTTTTTTTTTTTTTTTTTTCATAACTGATAAACCTGTTTACCGTTATGACACCTGTTTACCGTGTTATAAACCTGTTACCTTTACTTGTTATTAAATTTTCTTGGAAAGACTGTGTGGATAGCTAATAACTGTCAAATTAACATGTTTAATAGTTATCTGATATTTCTTTCATAGTAAACTTCTTAATGAATAAAAAGTATGAGAGAGAGAGAGAGAATCATTTCTTAGAAAAAGTACTTTTTCAACTTATTAATAAAAAACAAAGACTACTAATATCTTTCCTAATTTCTAAATAATTATATCCTATGAATATAACTAAGCTGCTCAATTATTCATTTATATGATCTTCTCACCCTCTTCCATACATGCAACTGAAATTCAAAATGAGTACCAGTTAAATGCACATAAGGTTATGTATGATATATTTTGAAAAATATCATCATAGTTGCAAGCTTGAAAGAGTTAGATTACAATGAAAAGTATTAGATTGTAAGGTTCTAACATTGATAAGTGTCACTGTAAAATTTTTACTACTTACTTACAACTTTTATGAAAAACACAGTATTTTCAAATCTAATTTATTTATTTTCTTGTCCAACAGAAAAGAAATTCCTCAAAAATACCGGCCATAGCCATTTATCAGTAATCTACAAAAATTAACAACATATAGTGAGTAAAGTTGAAGTAATTCCTTGGTTATGTGTAAATTTGATACAGTAAAAGATTCTCAAACTTGAATTGTTGGCAACTATCGTCAGTTTGGAATTCAAATAGTGAGACTAATTACATATAACTTTGCTTGATTCCACAGAGAACTCAAATTACCGTAATTTATGGAATAAACGCCGCACCCACGAAAATGAGCTTTGTTAGCTAGAAAATCATCAGAAACGCCGCAGCCGCGATCGTCGGTAGGGGGGGGGGGGAGGAGGGGGGTGATCGTGGTCATAAAAAGTAGATGCCAGATAAAATTCAATTTCTAAAATAATTTTTTAATTAACAAAAAATAAATAAATAAAAAATATGTTGCATTACTTATTAGACCTAATTTATTAGAAAAGCTATTAAGTTGATCGGATATATTTCATATATTTCGGGAGAAATTGGATAAACGGTAAAAAAAAAAAAATCTCCTTTTTTCTCCCCCTTTCCATAGCATGTTTTAAAGTATTTACCGCTATTTTACGAAGCTTACGATTTCTATTTTCAAATAATCAGATATCAATGTTCATATTCACAAAGGCGAATTTACAGAAATAAAAAAATAAGTTCTAAAAACCTTCTTGCATCCGCACAAAGTTCGGACAGACTACCAGGCGCCATTAAAATGAAAACAGCAATCGATGTGTGAGAAGAGGCTCCAGTTAAAAGTAAACATTTTCCCAGCGGATGGCCAGCTGTTGATTACGTAATGAGCTTGCTTCAGCAAATTGCTGTTTGAAACTGAATGTTGTGTAACAACTGATCGTTCTATTTATTTATTATTTTTGATATTTATAACATTGGGATTTATTTTAAAAGCACTCAGCATTTCTTGAGCATACCAATTAATTGGCAGTGTTTATTCGATAGTTTTCCTGCACAGGGCGTAAAGCCGCACGGTGATAAAAAAAAATAACTTTTAGATTAACTTTATTTATTTTTTTTTTTTTTCGGGGGGTGGGGAAGGGTTAAACTCGCACCGGGCGTAACATAGACTAATTTTGGCTGAAATTCAGTATTTTAAGAACAATAGAGGTTCGTGTGAAAAACGGGTGCATTTAATAGAGGGTAGTGCACTTTTGCGGTATTTTACAGAACTTTAACCCTTCAAAATATATATTCAAAACTTCATTAAAATTTAATTATAGTTCTAAAATGTAGATGTAAAAGATTTACTTCTATTTTTTTTTTTTTTTTACTTAATTGATTAGACATCTGTTGGATGTATGAAGCCATCCACTTCAGAGCACCGGACATGGACCCATCTCAGGGCGCTCCGACTTTCTCCAAAACTGAATCAAAAATTAAACCTCTTTTCTATGGGGGTAGGTTCGCATTCTGATTCGCTACGCTGTGATCTGTGCACGCTAAAGAGTACGTGTCGGTGGTGGCGCCATCTTTTGAGAAAATTATCACTAAACGAATTTTTCGATTTTTTGTTGAAGATCGGCTAAAAAAAATTTTAAATATTGTAAACACCGCACCCGGTAGAAACGCCGCACTTACTATTTTTGAACTTTTAAACTCATAAACGCCGCGGCGTTTCTTCCATAAATTACGGTAACTATCATAAGTGTAATACAGGGAGGTGGGGAGACATGCATCGTCTTTGTTGAAAATACCGTTGATTTTTCAATCTATAGAACCTTCACTATTTTTACTCTTGAACACATTACGTAACGTATTTTAAATTTTCTTGTCATTATAATAATTTTTTGTTTCCGATCTGCTGGAACCATTGTTCTGTTCTGAAAAATTTAGATATTATATTGTCAGCTCCAGAAGTGTAAAAAAGAAAGCATTGTAATAGTAATTTAATAATAATCGGACTCAGATGTAATCATAATCGAAAGTTTTCATAGATTACAGAATCGTAATCAGAAAATTGGTTTTTAATGGTAATCGTAATATAATCATAATCGGGACCAAAAAAATCCCCGGTAATCGTAATATTGATCTGAAAGTAAAAATCAATCGTAATCATAATTGATTACACATCTGCGTAATCGGCATGAAGTCTGCACGAGTGGATAGTTCGTGCGTGGCACATCATGTACCGCCATCTGTTAGCATGTACTTTAACTATAAAGTTTGAAGAAGCAATTCTAAACAAAATTTTTTGTTTCGTTTTTCAGCTTGTGTTAGAATTTAAAGTTTTAAGAAGCAAATCTAAGCAGTTATCTTTTTCTTTTGTGAAAGTTCTGTGTTTTGCTCATACACTAGAACTAGATGTCACTATGGATGTGGTTTGTGAATATTGTGAAAAAAAGTTTTCGCGTAAATTTGTGTTAAACAGGCATTTGAAAAGTATCCATAAAGTGTCTGTGGATATTAAAAAAAAATTTCCTCATGCTTGTCGAATTCAAGACTGTATAGTTCAAAAAGCTACAGTTCATAAAATTAGATTACATTTTATTGAAAATCGCAGCTATACATTTTTAGAGGACAAAAAAACATTTGAGAATATTAATGATTTTGAAAATTGGAAAGAAGCTTTCGAAACTGAAAATAGAATGTGTTTTAAAAAAGCTAGAGGTGATGAAAAGTACAAGATGTCTACTAAACAATATTATGTTTGCAACAGGTCTGGTTATTACGTCTCTAAATGCATGGGAAAACGTGTACAAGTAGATACATGCAAGATTGGAAAAATATGCCCAGCATATTTGATGCAACTATATGTCACAGTTTTAATAACGTTCATGTGATGCTAATGAACACCCATATTGGCAGTAGAAATGAACTAAAATTTTTAGAGTACCATATTCATTAAAGGTGCAGATAGCCAATAAAATAAAAGATGGAATTAATTCTGAGAAAGTGCTTTAATTTATTTGTAATGACATTGATGAGTCATATAATCGAAGTCATCTTTTAACTCGGAAAGATATTAATAATATTGAAGTAAGTTTTGGGCTTAAAGGAATTGAAAGACATTCAGATAATGCTACTAGTGTGCATCTCATGTCTAAAGAATATTCAGAATTGCATGAAAATCCTTTTCTTTGTAAATTACAGGGAGAAGATGCACCATCAGATATAAATGGTGTTAAAAAAGATATGTTTATTGTTCTCATGAACTCATTACAAGCAACAATGCTGAAGAAGTTTGGTTGGTTTTTTTGGCACAAGGTCCAGAAAGGACATACTGCGCCAGACAAAAGGTTAAGCCATATACAGAAGTGTTCGGGTAAAGGGTGTCATAAAAACCTAGTAGAAGCTAAAACGTAAAGGTATAAATTGAGACAAGTAAAATTCAAAAAGTGGCAAAGTAGATAAAAGATGTAAAAGAAAGACATCTGGATGAGGGCTCCCATCTAGATACCAGTCAGACAAAAGTGTACATTTCATACAGAATAAAAAATGTTTGTGCGTCGGAGAAAGGCAAACAAGTTACAGTGTGGGGTTTCACCCAATATGTCGTCAAGTTTGGAATAAGAACAGTTAAAAAGTTTTATGTAAAAATCATTAAAAGCAGTGCATGTGGTTCAAAGATGACGAATGGTGAGATAAGTATGACAATGGGGGCACTCCGGAGCTGGTTCACCCAGGAGTAAGTGCTTAGGGGTAAGCCTTGTGTGGCCTATGCGGTTGGTTGGTTGGTGTTTATTGGCACAAGGTCCAAAAAGGACATCTTTTCCAGACTAGGAGTTAAAATCATATCAGGATGTATTCAGATAAAAGGTACCAAAAAACCGAGTAAAAGCTAAATTGTAAACACTAAAAAGGAGAAAACTAAAATTCAAAAGTGTTAAAAGTAGATAAAAGGTGAAACAAAGGCATCTGGATGGGGGCCCCCATCCAGATACCAGTCAGACAGAAAGGGACACGTTACACTGAATAAAAAATATTGATCCGCCTAAGAAAAGCAAATAGATTCCGATGTGGGTTTTCACCCAAAATTTCGTCTAGTTTAGGATGAGAACAGTTAAAAAGTATTTGATAAAAACTATTAAAAGCAGTGCACGACGTTAAATGATGACGAATGGTGAGGTGAGTATGAAAGTGAGCGCACTCCGGGGCAGGTTCGCCCAAAAGTAAGTGCTTATGAGTAATTCGCGTATGTCCAATTGGGTGTGCTTTTTTGTGTGGCTATTGAGACATTATTTTGAGTAGTTGACTGTTTAGCTTTTGGGAAGGAAGTAGATGAAGAGACAGGTTTGGATTTGGGTGGGTCAGTTTGGATAGCAATTGATGCAACAGCTTTCACTGTTGCGGCATAAGATTGACCAGGTTTAGGGGTGTGAGAGGCTATTATTTTACGTGCTTCTGGGTAAGACAATCCTTGTGTGGCAAGCAAGGATTGGATTTCTTTTTCATAAGACCATTTAGGACAGGAACGGGAATATGAGAGGTGGTCTTGTTTGCAGTTAACGCATTTAGGAGAACCAGAACAGGTGTCACTGTCGTGGCCAGAGATACCACAGTGGGCACATTCTGGGGAACCATGACAGGAAGGTTTTGTATGTCTAAACTTTTGGCACTGGAAACAATGAGTAGGATTAGGTATGTACGTTCTGACGGGACATGAAAGGTAGCCTGCTTTGATATGAGATGGAATCTTAGGAGATTGAAAGGTCAAGATTATGTGTTTTGTGTCTATTATTTGGTTATTGCGTTTTATAGTGATTTTGCGAACTGCACTACATTTTGGGATTTCAGATTTTCCAGAATTTCAGTCTCTGAACAGTGTAACAGGTCAGGTTCTGATATGAAGCCTCTTGATGAGTTAAGTGTATTATGGGGTGAGACAGTGACAGATTTTAGGCCAATAGTTTTTAATTTCATAATGTTGTTTGCCTGTGTGCTATTGTTTACTTCCACTAAGAGGTCACCTGAGCGTATTTTTTTTATTTTAGCAACTTCTCCGACATGATCAGTTATGCACTTATGGATGAGGAAAGGGAATGTTTGGCCAAAGTTACCGTCCTGACACTTCACGAGAAAAAATTTTAAAATTTTTAATTTTTTTCGGAATGTTGACATGATACGAAGATAACGTCGAATCCATATTGGCGATTGGAAATTCGGACCCGACCGCACCACCCACCACGGAGCCCAACAAGGGGATGCACATTCGTGCACCAGTGCTAGTCGGGTCTACACACTCACAGTACATCCCTTAGGCAGCGTCCACCCTTAATGACGTGCCCAGTAGATGTCCGTTTGCTTGATCCCTAGCAGTTGACCAAAATCAGTACCACCAGCCGGTTGATACACAGGGGAACGCTGTGGACCTCTCGTTTACCCGATTGGTTGGTTCGTTGGTGTTTATTGGCACAAGGTCCAAAAAGGACATGCTGCGCCAGACAAGGAGTTAAAATCATATCAGGATGTATTCAGATAAAAGGTACCACAAATCGAGTAAAAGACGACCAGGGTACGAGAGTTGGGCGAATAGAACGAAGTTTGTTCCCCGTTTCATTGTCCCATTTATCGACCCATATGCCATTTACAATGCTGGAGATGCTGGACTTTATGTCACTGTAGGATGGAGTGCCGGTGTACGGGAGGGTCGCATGCTTGGCTAGTGTGTCCGCTTTTTCATTTCCCGGGATCCCGATGTGACTGGGTACCCAACAGAGGAGAACACTGTACCCACGGTTTATAAGCTGATCATACTTGTGTAAAACTTTATGCATATAGCTATCTGTTAGGGAGCCGGATTTCAGATTTTCTAGAACACTAAGGGAAAGAGTAGATGATAAAATTCTTTGTGTTCGTTCTCGAGATGTACAGAAGGCTTTCGTATATGGCAAGTAATTTGGCAGTAAAGATGGAGCAAAAGGGAGGTAGAGTATAGCTACCAGTATGATTTTTACCCACGAAGACAAAACCGACGTGATTCCCAGTTTTGGAGCCTTCAGTGTATAGTTTTTCATATTTTCCATATTCGTTGTTGTGGTCAGAGAACAACTGTTGGTAGACTTCAGGATCAGTATCCTGCTTTGCAAAGCCTTCGAAAGGTTGTATGTAAGGTATCTGCGATATGTTCCATGGTGGGGTATCATGAAAAGAGCATATAGAGACTTTTACATCCTCCAATTGGGTACCGACAAGACTCCTACGAATCCTTAGTCCAAAGGGGGGAGTACAGATGGGACGATTTGCATATAAACGGTCAAGATGAGTATCTATAAAAGAATTCTTTAATGGATGTGAAGGACGAGAAAGAATACGAAAGTATGTGTTTAATGAGAGCTCATGACGGATGAGGGTGAGAGATGGCTCGTGGCAGGTGACGTAAAGACTGTGTACAGGTGATGTTCTAAAAGCACCAGAGCAAATGCGGAGTGCAGCATGATGCACAGGGTCAAGTTTTTTTAACACTCATTTGCAAGCTGACCCATACGCGCAACTTGCATAGTCCATTTTTGAACGTATGACAGCACGATAAATCTGTAACAGAGCGTCACGGTCAGCCCCCCAAGAGGTGTTGGTTAAAACCTTTAAAATATTAAGCTTTTTCTCGCATTCACTGCGAATGTCAGAAATATGATTAGCGGAAGTTAGTTTTTTGTCGAAATTTAATCCTAAAAATTTGACAGAGTCCTTCACAACAATGTTATTATTACCCAGATAAAGTTCTGGGTCGGGGTGGATCCCGCGTTTCCGGCAAAAATGGGTGCATACTGTTTTTTCAGCAGATATAGTGAAACCATTTGTGTCACACCATTTTAAGCTGCGGTTTATGGCATTTTGAAGCTGCCGTTCGATGAGGCGCATATCTTTCCCCTGGCAGGAGATTTGAAGGTCGTCGACGTAAAGGCGGCCGTAGACTGTGGGTGGCAGTTGTCTAAGGATATTATTGATTTTAATTGAGAAGAGGGTGACGCTAAGTACGGAGCCCTGAGGAACACCCTCGTCTTGGATGAAATTATCAGATAGAGTACCATTGATGCTGACACAGAAGTTTCTGAGCGATAAAAAGTTTTTTATAAAAGTTGGTAGATTGCCTCGAAAGCCTATATTATAGAGGTCTTGGAGTATGCCGTACCTCCATGTGCGGTCATATGCCTTTTCAATGTCAAAGAAAACGGACACTAGGTGATTCTTTCTAAGGAAGGCATTCCGAATTTGCTTCTCTAGATTTAAAATATTGTCAATTGTGGACCTGCCTTTGCGGAAGTCACTTTAAAAGGGATGTATATGGTCCCCAGTCTCTAGAACGTAAACAAGGCGAGCATTAACCATTTTTTCCATTAGTTTGCACAGACAACTAGTAAGGGCTATGGGACGGTAATTACTAGGGTTAGAAGTATCTTTCCGAGGTTTAGGAAAGGGAATAACTATTGCATTTCTCCAGGAGGAAGGAAAGGTTTGTTCATTCCAGATTCTATTGTATAATTGCAAGAGGATTTGTAATGAGTCATGGGACAAGTGTTTCAGCATTTTGTAAGTAATACCAACAGGACCAGGAGCGGTATTGGAGGCCTGTCTTAAGTATTTGGTGAGTTCACTGATGGTAAAATTACTATTGTAAGAAAAATGGGAGGAGGTTTTAAATTTTATTTTTTTTTTGTTCGGACTGTTGTTTATATGACAGAAAAGTATTTGAGAAGGAAGTTCTGCAGGAGATAGAGGCAAGTTTCTGACCGATAATGTTTGCTATTTCTTTTTTTTCCGAAATAATATTATTGTTTACAAACAGACAGGATATTGAAGGATTATTATAGATTCCCATGGCTCTTTTAGTTTTTGTCCATAGCTCCTTACTAGAGGTACTGGGCGTTATGCTAGAGACATATTTTATCCACGATTCCCTTTGACATTGCCGCCTTATTTTTCTAGCGTAAGCTTTCGCTTTTTTAAAGAGAACTAGATTTTCGGTCGTGGGGTATCGCCGGAAGATGCTCCAGGCTTTCTGCTGCTGTTTTTTTGCTAGAGTACAGGTTTCATTCCACCACGGTTTTTTATTGTGCCGATGTTTCATGCCTGATTTAGGAATGTTGGCATCTGCTGCCTTGATAATAAGGGAGGTGACTTTGTCAACGACCTGATCAATGGAACCTACAAGACTATTTGAGGATATATTGGATAAATGGGTGAAGGTGGGCCAATCTACCTTTTCATAATTATATCTTGGAGTGGTACGGTTGTCTTTCCGATTATAGTACAGAGGTGAGAGAAAAATCGGAAAGTGATAACTGTTATGTAGATCGTTAGAGAATGAGAAGTTATATAATGGGAGGATAGATGGAGAGCAAATGGCGAGGTCTATGGCATGGAAGGATTTGGTTGGGTGGTGGAAATAGGTGTTATCACCGTTATTCATAACGCAGAGAAGTCGGTTAGCAGTTGTTCTATGAGATGGCCCCTATTGTTTGTATCTTTGCTGCCCCACAAGGGACTATGGCCATTCATGTCCCCCAGGAGGAGAAAGGGGGAAGGAAGTTGTATAAGACTATTGAGGGAGGTTTGGCTGATGGTTTCGCTTAGTGGCAGGTATATGCAGCAGACTGTTGTGAGTTGTTTTAATTCAATACGAGTGGCAACTGCTTGCAGGTTAGTGTTAAGATTGAGCTTAGTGTGAGGATAACTATTGTTAATCAAAAGGGCAGCTCCACCAGTGGCCCTATCATTGAGCTCATTGTCTTAGCGAAGGATGGTATAATTACGGATTTTAGTATGTCTATTGGTTTTGAGAAAAGTTTCCTGTAGGGCAAGAAAGCAGGATTATGGTTGTAAATTATAGTTTTGAGGTCGTCAATTTTGTTTAAAAAACCGTGGCAATTCCAGGATAGCAGCAGAGCCATGATTAAGTGATGTCGGAGATGACCGCAATTTTACTCTTAATCCCCGTCGGTTGAAGCGGGGTACTTGGGATGTCTTCATCATCCATAATGTGATCTGAAATGTCAGAGTCGGTAGGATCCAAATGTAGTATAGAGTCGTCTATAGGCCGTTGTGGAAGGATGCGTTTAAGTCTAGCTTTGTTGTATTTTGTCTTGTAAGCTGAACTTTTTTTGATTAAAGGTCTATTTTGATTGGAGAGGTTGCTTTGAGGCTTCTTATTGGGTGTGCTTTTTTGTGTGGCTATTGAGGCATTATTTTGAGTAGGTTTGGATTTGGGTGGGTCAGTTTGGATAGCAATTGATGTAACAGCTTTCACTGTTGCGGCATAAGATTGACCAGGTTTAGGGGTGTGAGAGGCTATTATTTTACGTGCTTCTGGGTAAGACAATCCTTGTGTGGCACGCAAGGACTGGATTTCTTTTTCATAAGACCATTTAGGACAGGAACGGGAATATGATAGGTGGTCTTGTTTGCAGTTAACGCATTTAGGAGAGCCAGAACAGGTGTCACTGTCGTGGCCAGAGATACCACAGTGGGCACATACTGGGGAACCATGACAGGAAGGTTTTGTATAGCCAAACTTTTGGCACTGAAAACAACGGGTAGGATTAGGTATGTACGTTCTGACGAGACATGAAAGGTAGCCTGCTTTGATATGAGATGGAATCTTAGGAGATTGAAAGGTCAAGATTATATGTTTTGTGTCTATTATTTGGTTATTGCGTTTTATAGTGATTCTGCGAACTGCACTAACATTTTGGGATTTCAGATTTTCCAGGATTTCAGCCTCTGAACAGTGTAACAGGTCAGGTTCTGATATGACGCCTCTTGATGAGTTAAGTTTTTTAAGGGGTGAGACAGTGACAGATTTTAGGCCCATAATTTTTAATTTCATAATGTTGTTTGCCTGTGTGCTATTGTTTACTTCCACTAAGAGGTCTCCTGAGCGTATTTTTTTTTATTTTAGCGACTTCTCCGACATGATCAGTTATGCACTTATGGATTAGGAAAGGGGATGTTTGGCTGAAGTTACCGTCCTGACATTTCACAAGAAAAAATTTTAAATTACCATCTCCTTGAGTAGGAGATTTCGGAACGTTGACATGAGACGAAGATAATGTCGAATCCATATTGGGGATTGGAAATTCGGACCCGACCGCACCACCCACCACGGAGCCCAACAAGGGGATGCACATTCATGCACCAGTTTACCCGAAGCCGAGGCCAAAGCAACGTGTTGGAGAATAAACCCCCTCAATTACCAGGATCCCCCTTTCCGGGGACACGGGTCTCCATACACGGCAAACACGTGGGTAGTTTTCCGCCAATAGAAGCTGACGGCACAGAGCAGGCGAAGCTTCTAAAGGGGGGCCCTCACCTCCACAGAGGAAACTACACCAAGGGGGAAAAGGAAGGAGACAGCTAAGAGGAGAGGAGGGTAGAACAAAGAAAAGCGAAAGATCGCTGGGGCCCCGGGATTATGACACCCGTAAAGACCTAAAGTAAGTCTTCCCCCTGAGGGGGGGGGCCTATGCGGAGATGTGTCAAAATGACATCTAGTCTTCGATAGGGATGCGATGACCAATATGCGAGAGCTGGGTGAATAGAATGAAGTTTGTTTCCGGTTTGATTGCCCCAATTATCCATCCAGATGCCTTTTACTATGCGACAGATGCAAGACTTGATGTCGCTATAGGATAGATTGCCTATGTATGGGAGGGTTGCATGTCTGGCAAGTGCTCGCCTTCTCGTTCTGCCCTCTCGTTCGCCTCCTGCCTTCTCGTTCCCAGCGATCCCCATATGGCTGGGTACCCAATATAGGAGGATGTTGTACCCACGGTTTCGAGTTGTTCAAACTTCTCTAAAACCCTGATGACATAGGAATGTGTTAAGGAGCCGGATTTCAGATTTTCAAGGACACTAAGAGAGTCTGAGTACATGATATCCATTCCATACCATCATCCTGAGTACTTTGTATCCATTCTGGAGATATACAGGAGTCTTTCATATATGGCAAGTTATTTGACAGTAAAGATGGAGCAAAATTGATTTAGAGTATAGCTACAGGTATGATTATGAGCCACGAAGGCAAAACCGACGTGATTTCTGCTTTTGGATCCATCAGTGTATAGTTTTTCATATTGTTCATATTTGTTGTTGTGGTCAGAAACAACTGTTGGTAGATTTTAGGATCAGTATCCTGTTTTGCAAAGCCTTTGAAAGGTTGTAGGTAAGATATCTGCAATATATTCCATGGTGGGATATCGTGAAAAGAGCATGTAGAGACGTTTACATCCTCCAGGTTGGTACCGACAAGACTCCTACGACTCCTTAGTCCAAAAGGGAGGAGTACATATGGGACGATTCGCATAAAAGCGGTCTAGATGAGTATCTATGGAAGAGTTCTTTAATGGATGTGAGGGATGAGAAAACGTTGGTTGGTTAGTTGGTTTTTAGTGGCACAAGGTCCAGAAAGGACATACTGCGCCAGACAAAAGGTTAGAGCCATATAATTAGGTAGTCAGGTAAAAGGTACCATGAAAACTTAGTAAAAGCTAAACTGTAAAGGCTAAAAAAGTGAAAAGTAAAAACCAAAAGGTGTTGTTCAAAGTAGGTAAAAAGTGGAAAATAGACATCTGGATGGGGCTCCCATCCAGACACCAGTCAGACAGAGTTGGACACTTCACACAGAATGAAAAATATTGGTCCGTCTAAGAAAGGCGAACAGATTCCGATGTGGGGTTTCACCCAAAATTTCGTCAAGTTTGGGATGACAACTGTTAAAAAGTATTCGGTAAAAACTATTAAAAGCACTGCACGAGGTTAAAAGATGACGAATGGTGAGGTGAGTATGACAGTGGGGACATTCCAGAGCAGGATCGCCCAGGTCTAGGTACGTATGAGTGAGCCGTGTATGACCAATGCGGAGCCGTGTTAAGATGACATCTAGTCTGCGATAGGGGTGAGACGACCTATGTGTGAAAGCTGGGTGGACAGAACGCAGTTTGTTTCCCGTTTCATTGTCCCAATTACTAACCCATATGCCTTTTACTATGCTGGAGATGCTAGACTTTATGTCACCGTAGGATAGATTGCCGGTGTACGGGAGGGTCGCATTTTTGGCTAGTGTGTCCACTTTCTCGTTTCCACAGATGCCGAAGTTGCTGGGTACCCAACAGAGGAGGACCCTGTACCCGGGATTTACAAGTTGTTCATACTTATGTAAAGCTTTGTGTATATAGCTATGATGTAGGGAGCCAGATTTTAAGTTTTCCAGTACACTGAGGGAGTGAGAGTATATTATGAAGTTCTTTGCATTTTGCCTGGAGATGTACAGAAGGCTTTCGTAAATTGCCAGTAATTCAGCTGTAAAGACTGAGCAAAATTGAGGAAGGGTATAGCTGCATGTGTAATTTCTGCCTACGAAAGCAAAGCCGACATTATTTCCAGTTTAGAGAATTATATACAGATGGCTCTAATAGTTTTGATATTTGTTCCTGTGATCTAAGAACAGTTTCTGGTAAATTATGGGGTCAGTATTGGGTTTTGAATGGCCTTCAAATGGTTGGAGGTATGAAACCTGCAACATACCCCAAGGTGGTATGTCATGAAAAGAGCAGGTAGACACATGAACATCCTCCAGTTGGGTACCAACAAGACTCCTACGAGTCCTTCGCCCGAAAGGAGGTGTACATATGGGACGGTTTGCATAAAGTCGGTCTAGATGAGTATCTGTAAAAGAATTCTTTAATGGAGGAGAGGGATGAGAAAGAATACGAAAGTATGTATTAAATGATATCTCATGTCGGGTGAGGGTGAGAGATGGCTCGTGGCAAGTGACGTAAAGACTATGTACAGGTGATGTCCTAAAAGCACCAGAGCAAATGTGTAGTGCAGTGTGATGCACAGTGTCAAGTTTATTTAATACTGATTTGCAAGCTGACCCGTACGCGCAACAGGCATAGTCCATTTTTGAACGTATGACTGCACGGTAAATCCGCAAGAGAGAATCACGGTCAGCCCCCCAAGAGGTATTAGTTAAAATCTTTAAAATATTAAGCTTTTTCCCACATTTACTGCGAAGGTAAGAAATATGGTTAGCAAAAGTAAGTTTTTTGTCGAAAATTAGACCTAAAAATTTAACAGAATCTCTGACAGCAACGTTATTATGACCCAGATAAAGTTCTGGATCGGGGTGGATCCCGCGTTTCCGGCAAAAATGTATACAGACCGTTTTTTCCACAGACATGGTGAAGCCGTTTGTGTCACACCATTTGAGGATGCGGTTGATGGCATTTTGGAGCTGCCGTTCGATGAGACGCATATCTTTTCCCCTAACAGGAGATTTGAAGGTCGTCTACATATAGGCTACCATAGACGGTGGGTGGCAATTGGTTAAGAATATTATTGATTTTTATAGAGAAGAGGGTGATGCTAAGGACGGAGCCCTGGGGAACACCCTCTTCTTGTGTGAAATTATCTGACAGAGTGCCGTTTACCCGGACATGGAAGTTTCTGAGGGAAAAAAAGTTTTTTATGAAAGTTGGTAGATTGCCTCGAAAGCCTATATTATAGAGGTCTTGAAGGATGCCGTATCTCCATGTTCGGTCATATGCCTTTTCAATGTCAAAGAAAACGGACACTAGGTGATTCTTTCTAAGGAAGGCATTCCGAATGTGCATCTCTAGATTTAAAATATTGTCAATTGTGGACCTGCCTTTGCGGAAGCCACTCTGAAAGGGATGTATATGGTCCCCAGTTTCTAGAATGTAAACAAGGCGGGTATTAACCATTTTTTCCATTAATTTACAGGGACAACTAGTAAGGGCTATGGGACGGTAGTTACTAGGGTTAGAGCTATCTTTCCCAGGTTTTGAGAAGGGAATAACTATTGCATTGCTCCAGGCAGAGGGAAAGGTTTGTTCGTTCCAGATTCTATTGTATAATTGTAAGAGGTGAAGTAGGGATTCATGGGATAAGTGCTTCAGCATTTCATAGGTTATACCACCAGGACCAGGAGAGGTGTTTGAAGATTCCCTTAGGTATTTGGTGATTTCATTGATATTAAAATCACTATTGTAGGAGAGGTGTGAGGAGGTTTTGAAATTTATTTTTTGCCGTTCAGATCTTTGTTTATATGAAAGAAAGGGGTTTGAGAAGGAGGTACTGCAAGAGATAGAGGCAAGAGTATGACCGATAATATTTGCTATTTCTTTTGTATCAGATATTATATTGTTATTAAGGGACAGACAGGATATTGAAGAGTTATTATAGATTCCCATGGCTCTTTTAGTTTTCGTCCATAGCTCCTTACTAGAAGTTGAGGCTGTTATGCTGGAGACATATTGCATCCAGGATTGTCTTTGACTCTGCCGCCTATTTTTCTTGCATAGGCTTTTGCTTTCTTAAAAACAAGGAGGTTTTCGGTGGTAGGGTACCGCCGAAAAATTCTCCAGGCTTTCTTCTGCTGCTTTTTTGCTATAGTGCAGGTTTCATTCCACCACGGTTTTTGTTTTTTCGTAGGGAGTTGCTACACTTTGGAATTGCTGCATCAGCAGCTTGAATTATGATACTGGTAATTTTTTTCACAACTTCGCCAATTGTGCCTTCAATGTCTTCAGATGATATGACAGACATCTTGGAGAAGGTTTCCCAATCTGCTTTACTGTATATGTACCGGGGGATGGATGGTTGGTTGGTGTTTAATGGCACAAGGTCCAGAAAGGACATACTGCGCCAGACTATGTGTATATATGGTAGAATAGAGTTTTCAAGTAAAAAGGTGTTGCGTAAAACAGGTAAAGCTAAAAACCATGAGTTCTAAAACGATAGAAGCAAATGTAGAAAGGTAAGAAGTAGATAAAAATAAGTCAGGGACATCTGGATGGGGGCTCCCATCCCGATACCAGTCAGACAAAAGTGTACATTTCATACAGAGTAAAAAATGTTTGTGCGTCGGAGAAAGGTTGGTTGGTTGGTATTTTTGGCACAAGGTCCAGAAAGGACATACTGCGCCAGACGTTGAGTTAAGTCAATTAAATGTGTGTTCAGTATAAAAGGTGTCATTAAACCCAGTAAAAGCTAAAATGTAAAGGTGATAAAGGAGACAAGTAAATTTCAAAAGTAGATAAAAGAGGTAAAACCAAAGGCATATGGATGGGGGCTCCCATCCAGATGCCAGTCAGGCAAAAGTGGACATTTCAAACTGAATAAAATATGTTTGTGCGCCGAAGAAAGGCAAACAAGTTATGGTGTGGGATATCACCCAATATGTCGTCAAGTTTGGGATGAGAAGAGTTAAAAAATATTTGGTAAAGATCATTAAAAGCAGAGCAAGAGGTTAAAAGATGATGTATGCTAAGTTGAGTATGACAATGTGGGCATTCAGGAGCAGGTTCACCCAAAAGGAGGTACTTATGGGTTAGTCTTGTATGGCCAATGCGAAGGCGAGAGAGAGTGACATTGTGCTTGCGGTACGGTTGAGTGGACCAGTGGGTAAGGGCTGGCCGGATAGAGTGAAGTTTGTTTTGGGTTTCACAGTCCCATATGGTATTCCAAGTGCCTTTTGTTAGGGAAGAGATGCCAGACTTTATATCGGTATAGGGCAGATCACAGCTATATGGGACGGTAGAATGCCTCGCCAAAGAATCTGCTTTTTCGTTTCCGGAAATGCCAATATGGCTAGGTACCCAGCAGTAGAGGATAACGTATCCACGGTTCATGAGTCTCTTGTGCATGCGTAAGACCTTCAAAATATAACTATGAGTGAGGGAGCCGGATTTCAGATTCTCCAAGACACTTAATGAGTCAGAGTAAAGGATGAAATGTTTGGTATTTGTTCTCGAGATGTAAAGAAGGCTTTCATAAATAGCTATTAATTTGGCTGTAAATATGGAACAAAACGAAGGTAGGGTGTAGTTGTAAGAATGATTATGATGTACATAAGCAAAGCCAACGTGATTATGAGATTTTGAACCGTCAGTATACAGTTCTTCGAAGTTTCGATATTTGCTTTTATGGTCTAGAAATAACTGTTTATATATTATGGGGTCAGTGTTTGGTTTTGTGAAGCCTTCGAATGGTTGTAGGTAGGGAATCTGCAATTCGGTCCATGGTGGGACTTCATGAAATGAACAAGTAGACACATTAAGATCCTCCAATTGGGTACCGACTACACTCCTACGGATCCTAAGTCCGAAAGGGGGAGTGCAGGAAGGGCGGTTTGCATAAAACTGGTCCAGTTGGGTATCTATGAAGGAATCCTTTAAGGGATGTGAAGAATGAGAAAAGATGCGAAAATAGGTATTTAATGATAGTTTCTGACGTATGAGAGTGAGGGATGGTTCATGACAAGTGATGTAAAGGCTATGGATAGGTGATGTCCTAAAAGCACCAGAACATATGCGTAGTGCAGTATGATGCACTGTGTCAAGTTTTTTTAGCGTAGATTTAGAAGCTGATGCATAGATGCAGCTTGCATAGTCCATTTTAGAACGGATGACAGCACGGTAGATCCGCATCAGAGCATCCCGCTCGGCCCCCCAAGAGGTATTGGTTAAAACCTTTAAAATGTTCAGTTTTTTTTTCGCATTTTCTACGAATGTCAGAAATATGATTAGCGAACGTAAGTTTTTTGTCAAAAGTTAGGCCTACAAATTTAAAAGTCCTTGATAATGATTTTGGTACGATGGAGGTAAAGTTCTGGATCTGGGTGGATCCCACGCTTCCGGCAGAAGTGAATGCAAGTTGTTTTTTCTGCAGAAATATTATACCCATTGGTATTGCACCATTTTTGGATGTGATTGATAGTGGTCTGAAGCTGCCGTTCTATGTAACGCATGTCTTGCCCCTGACAGGAGATCTGTAGGTCATCAACATATAGGCTACCGTGTACTGTCGGAGGGAGCTGGTTGAGGATATTGTTGATTTTTATTGAAAAGAGGGTGACGCTAAGGACAGAGCCTTGTGGTACACCCTCTTCTTGTATAAAGTTATCAGAAAGGGTGTCTTTGATGCGTACTTTGAAGTTCCGGAGTGAGAGAAAATTCTTGATAAATATAGGTAGGTTTCCACGGAAGCCCATATTGAAGAGATCACGCAGTATGCCATATCTCCAAGTGTGGTCATAAGCTTTTTCGATATCAAAGAAAATTGATACAAGGTGGTTCTTTCTTAAGAATGCGTTACGGATTTGAGTTTCTAAATATAAGATATTATCGACTGTGCTTCTGCCTTTGCGGAATCCACTCTGGAAAAGGTGTATATGGCCCTCAGTTTCGAAAACGTATACTAGACGCGTATTAATCATTCGCTCCAGTAGTTCGCACAGACAACTAGTTAGGGCTATGGGACGATAGTTATTGGGATTAGTGGTGTCTTTTCCAGGTTTGGGTAAGGGAATGATCACTGCATTTCTCCACTCCAAGGGAAACGCATGCTCATTCCATATTCTATTGTATAGCTGTAAAAGACTAATTAAGGAATCATGGGAGAGGTGTTTAAGCATATCATTAGTGATGCCATCAGGGCCAGGGGATGTACTTGACGACTGTCTTAAACTGTTGCGTAGTTCATTCATAGTGAAAGGACTATTGTAGGAGAAGTTCGAGGAAGTTTTGAAGTTTAATTTGTGGCGTTCGGATTGTTCCTTGTATGGAAGAAAGGTGCTAGAATACGAGGTTTTGCAGGATGTGAATGCTAGAGACTGACCTATTGTATTTGCAATTCCTTTTGTATCTGAAATAATTTGGTTATTGATGGATAGGCAGGATATGGAGTGATTACTATAGATGCCCATGATTCTTTTAGTTTTGTCCCATAGTTCCTTACTGGAGGTAGAAGGTGAGATACTGGAGACGTATTTAATCCAGGATTCTCTCTGGGAACGTCTCCTTATTTTGCGTGCATTTGCACGAGCTTTTTTAAACGTTATAAGGTTTTCAGTGGTGGGGTACCACCGAAAATTACCCCACGCTTTCTTCTGCTGTTTCTTAGCGAGGGTGCAAGCCTCGTTCCACCACGGCTTTTTAATTCTATGGTTGCTTTTAACAGATTTTGGAATGCTCGCGTCGGCTGCATTTATGATAATGGAGGTGACATTCCTAACGACCTCGTCTATGTTTCCTTCAATAATAATAATTTGGTAATATGGTAGATAGCAAAGAAAAAGTCTGCCAGTCTGCTTTATTATGAATGTATCTGGGTATGCTAGTGGTTTGGTTGACATTCTGATATAAGGGTGAGAGAATGATCGGAAAGTGATCGCTGTTATGCAAGTCGCCAGAAACTGAGAAATTATAGAGGGGATAGGATTGAAGGAGAACAGATGGCAAGGTCGATGGCATGAAAGGATTTAGTTGGCTGATGGAAGTAAGTATTGTCGCCGTTATTCATAATACATAGAGTGAAATGAGTAGTAATTTGTTCTATTTGTTCACCTCTAGTATTGGTATCTTTGCTGCCCCATAATGGGCTATGGCCATTCATGTCACCAAGGAGTATAAAGGGTGTTGGAAGTTCATGAATAAGATTATTGAGAGATGTTTGGCTGATTGTTTCGTTTGGAGTGAGATAAATGCAGCAAATGGTAGTGAGCTGTTTTAATTTGACACGAGCGGCAACTGCTTGGAGATTGGTATTCAGATTGTCTATTATGTAGGGATAGTTATTGTTGACTAACAGGGCCACACCACCAGAGGCCCTGTCCCTGAGTTCATAGTCTTTCCGAAGCATTGTATATTTGTGGATGGTCGGATGTTTATCAGCTTTGAGGTAAGTTTCTTGAAGAGCAAAGCAGGCGGGATTGAGGTCATAGAGAAGTGTTTTAAGGTCATCCATTTTATTCTGAAAGCCGTGGCAGTTCCATGAGAGCAACAATGCCATAATTATGTAATGTTATGGGCATTGTGCGTCTCCTTTGTAATCCCTGCAGAGATATCAGGCGGTTTTACTTCTTCCTGTTCCATTGATTCTTCATCACTGATGTCTGATTCTGATGGGGCAAGTCTTAAAATTGTGTCATCAATATGTGGCTGTGGAGGTACTTTTTTCTTGCTAAATTTGTTATATTTTAATTTGTAAGTAGCTGTTTTACTAAGCTGTGGTCTGATTTGGGTAGAGCTATTACTTGTTACCTTTTTCTTTGGTGGAGATTTTGGAGATGTAGAGCAAGGTTTGTTTTGTTTAAGAGTACTTTGTTTACTTCTTAAGATATTGATGGTGGAAATATTTGATGGAGAGTCGGTTTGAATGGCTATTGATTTCGTAGATTTTACTATTGTTGCATAGGATAGGCCAGGTTTTGGTGTGCGAGCTTCTTTCATTTTACGAGCTTCAAGGTATGAGATTCTTTGTGTAGCACGAATTGATTGGATTTCTTTTTCAAATGCCCATTTAGGGCATGACTTGGAATATGATGGATGTTCCTGTTTACAGTTGACACATTTAGCAGCTGCAGAGCAGGTGTCACTGTCGTGGTCAGAGGCACCACAACGAGCGCAGGCCGGTGACCCACGACAGGAGGTTTTAGTATGACCGAACTTTTGACACTGGAAGCAACGGATAGGATTTGGTATGTATGGTCTTACGGGACATAATAGATAGCCAGCTTTGATATGGGTTGGAATAGTGGGTGACTGAAAGGTTAGGACAATATCTTTAGTGTTGATTGTTTGATTATTGCGTCGAATAGTGATTCGACGCACAGCACATACTTTTTCATCTTTTAGGTTTTCTAATATTTCGGCTTCAGAGCAGTGCAAAAGTTCAGGTTCTGATATTACTCCTCGTGAGATATTTAAGGATGTATGGGGTGTCACTGTAACAGGTTTTAGGCCAAAGTTTTTAATCTTCATTATTGGTTGGTTGGTTGGTTGGTTGGTGTTTAATGGCACAAGGTCCAGAAAGGACATACTGCGCCAGACTATGTGTATATATTTGTAGAATAGGGTTTTCAAGTAAAAAGGTGTTGCATAAAACAGGTAAAGCTAAAAACCATGAGTTCTAAAACGATAGAAGCAAATGTAGAAAGGTAAAAAGTAGATAAAAATAAGTCAGGGGCATCTCGATGGGGGCTCCCATCCAGATACCAGTCAGATAAAAGTGTACATTTCATACAGAATGAAAAATGTTTGTGCGTCGGAGAAAGGCAAACAAGTTACGGTGTGGGGTTTCACCCAATATGTCGTCAAGTTTGGGATAAGAGCAGTTAAAAAGTTTTTTGTAAAAATCATTAAAAGCAGTGCATGAGGTTAAAAGATGACGAATGGTAAGATAAGTATGACAATGGGGGCACTCCGGAGCTGGTTCACCCAGGAGTAAGTGCTTATGGGTAAGCCTGGTGTGGCCTATGCGGAGACATGTCAAAATGACATCTAGTCTTCGATAGGGGTGCGATGACCAATATGCGAGAGCTGGGTGAATAGAATGAAGTTTGTTTCCGGTTTGATTGCCCCAATTATCCGTCCAGATGCCTTTTACTATGCGACAGATGCAAGACTTGATGTCGTTATAGGGTAGATTGCCTATGTATGGGCGGGTTGCATGTCTGGCAAGTGTGTCTGCCTTCTCATTCCCAGCGATCCCCATATGGCTCGGTACCTAACAGAGGAGGATGTTGTACCCACGGTTTATAAGTTGTTCATGCTTCTGTAAAACCCTGATGACATAGGAATGTGTTAAGGAGCCGGATTTCAGATTTTCAAGGACACTGAGAGAGTCTGAGTATATGATAAATTTCTTTGTATTCATTGTGGAGATATACAGGAGGCTTTCATATATGGCAAGTAATTCGGCAGTAAAGATGGAGCAAAAATGAGGTAGAGTATAGCTACAGGTATGATTATGAGCCACGAAGGTAAAACCGACGTGATTTCCACTTTTGGATCCATCAGTGTATAGTTTTTCATATTGTTCATATTTGTTGTTGTGGTCAGAGAACAACTGTTGGTAGATTTTAGGATCTGTATCCTGTTTTGCAAAGCCCTTGAAAGGTTGTAGGTAAGATATCTGCAATATGTTCCATGGTGGGATATCATGAAAAGAGCATGCAGAGACATTTACATCCTCCAGTTGGGTATCGACAAGACTCCTACGAATCCTTAGTCCAAAGGGAGGAGTACATATGGGACGATTCGCATAAAAGCGGTCTAGATGAGTATCTATGAAAGAGTTCTTTAATGGATGTGAAGGGTGAGAAAGAATACGGAAATAAGTATTTAATGATAGCTGATGGCAGGTGAGGGTGAGTGATGGCTCATGGTAAGTGACGTAAAGACTATGTACAGGTGAAGTTCTAAAAGCACCAGAGCAAATGCGTAGTGCAGTATGATGCACCGTGTCAAGTTTTTTTAATACTGATCTAGAAGCCGATCCATAAATACCGCATGCGTAGTCCATTTTGGAGCGGATGACGGCACGGTAGATACGCAAGAGAGCGTTGCGGTCTGCTCCCCAAGAGCTGTTAGTTAAAACCTTTAACAAGTTAAGTTTTTTCTCGCATTTACTGCGGATGTCAGAAACATGTTTGGCAAAAGTAAGTTTTCTGTCAAGAGTTATTCCTAAAAATTTAACAGAATCCTTGAGAACAATATTACTGTGACCCAGGTGAAGTTCTGGATCCGGATGTATCCCACGCTTCCGGCAAAAATGGGTACAGATTGTTTTTTCAGCAGAAATGGTAAAGCCATTTGTGTTACACCATTTTAGGATCCGGTTAATCGAATTTTGAAGCTGCCGTTCGATGAGGCGCATATTTTTACCCTGGCAGGAGATTTGAAGATCATCTACATATAGGCTACCATTGACCGTTGGAGGCAATTGGTTAAGAATATTATTGATTTTTATAGAGAAGAGGGTGACGCTGAGGACGGAGCCCTGTGGAACACCCTCTTCTTGTGTGATATTATCAGACAGAGTGTTGTTGACCCGGACACGGAAGTTTCTGAGTGATAAAAATTTTTTTATGAAAATTGGTAGGTTGCCTCGAAGGCCTGTATTATAGAGGTCTTGAAGGATACCGTATCTCCACGTTCGGTCATATGCCTTTTCGATGTCGAAGAACACTGATACTAAGTGATTCTTCCTAAGGAAGGCATTACGAATTTGCGTCTCTAAGTTTAAAATATTGTCAATTGTGGACCTGCCTTTGCGGAAGCCACTCTGAAAGGGATGTGTATGGTCCCCAGTTTCTAGAATGTAAACAAGGCGGGTATTAACCATTTTTTCCATTAATTTACAGAGACAACTAGTAAGGGCTATGGGACGGTAGTTACTAGGGTTAGAGGTATCTTTCCCAGGTTTTGGGAAGGGAATAACTATTGCATTGCTCCAGGCAGAGGGAAAGGTTTGTTCGTTCCAGATTCTATTGTATAATTGTAAGAGGTGAAGTAGGGAGTCATGGGATAAGTGTTTCAGCATTTCATAAGTTATACCATCAGGACCAGGACAGGTGTTTGAAGACTCTCTTAAGTATTTGGTGATTTCATTGAAGTTAAATTCGCTATTGTAGGAGAGGTGTGAGGAGGTTTTGAAATTTATTTTTTGCCGTTCAGATCTTTGTTTATATGAAAGAAAGGGGTTTGAGAAGGAGGTACTGCAAGAGATAGAGGCCAGAGTATGACCGATAATATTTGCTATTTCTTTTGTATCAGATATTATATTGTTATTAATGGACAGACAGGATATTGGAGAGTTATTATTGATTCCCATGGCTCTTTTAGTTTTCATCCATAGCTCCTTACTAGAAGTTGAGGTTGTTATGCCGGAGAGATATTGTATCCAGGATTGTCTTTGACTCTGCCGCCTTATTTTCCTTGCATAGGCTTTTGCTTTCTTAAAAATAAGGAGGTTTTCGGTGGTAGGGTACCGCCGGAAAATTCTCCAGTCTTTCTTCTGCTGCTTTATTGCAGGTTTCATTCCACCACGGTTTTTTGTTTTTTCGTAGAGAGTTGCTACACTTTGGAATTGCTGCATCAGCAGCTTTGATAATGATTTAAGTAATTTTTTCCACAGCTTCGCCAATAGTGCCTTCAATGTCTTCAGGTGATATGGCAGACAGCTTAGAGAAGGTTTCCCAATCTGCTTTACTGTATATGTACCGGGGGATGGAAAAGTTACAGCTAGGGATTTGATATGTAGGTGAAAGAATTATCGGAAAATGATCACTATTGTGTAGGTCACCAGAAACAGAGAAGTTGTACAGTGGCATAATGGAGGGAGAGCATATTGCAATATCTATGGCATGGAAGGATTTGGTTGGATAGTGGAAGTAAGTGTTGTCGCCATTATTCATAATGCATAAGGAAGAATCTGTTATTAATTGTTCAATCTGTTGTCCTCTATTGTTAGTATCTTTACTTCCCCACAAAGGACTAAGGGCATTCATGTCCCCTAGGATTATGAAAGGGGGAGGAAGTTGCTGGACCAAGTTATTGAGCTGAGTTTGGGGAATTGTTTCGTTTGGTGGGAGATAAATATTGCAGATTGTAGTAAGGTATTTGAGGTGGATTCTAATGGCGACAGCCTGCATACTTCTACTGAGATTAAGTATATGATGAGGGTATTGATTATTTATTAAAAGGGCAACACCACCAGATGCCCTTTCCCCGAGCTCATAGTCTTTTCTCGGGATGTTATACTTGTGAATGTGCGTTTGTTTATTAGTTTTGAGATATGTTTCCTGAAGGGCCAAACAAGCAGGATTATGATCATAGATGATCGTTTTGAGGTCATCAATTTTATTTAAAAAACCGCGGCAGTTCCAAGAAAGCAGCAGGGCCATAATCAAGTGATGTTAGGGATGACTGAGAGCTTGCTTTTAGTCCCCGTAGGTGTAAGTGGGGTACTAGGAATATTACCGTCTTCCATGATATTGTCTGAAATGTCAGAGTCCGTAGGATCCAAGTTTAATATTGCGTCATCAATCGGTCGTTGTGGAAGGAAGCGTTTTAGTCTAAGCTTTATTGTATTTTGACCTGTAAGCTGTACTTTTTTTAATTAATGGTTTATTCTGAGTGGCGGTGTTGCTTTGGGATGTTTTCTTGGGTTTGGTCTTTTTAGGAGAAATGAATGAAGTTTTTTGAGTAAAATTTGACTTTTTTGTATTTTGAATAGAAGTAGATGGAGAGACAGGTACGAATTTTGGTGGGTCGAATTGGATAGCTATTGATTTGACAGTTTCGACTGCTGTAGCATAAGACTGACCAGGTTTAGGAGTACGGGAGGCTATTATTTTACGGGCTTCTGGGTAAGATAGTCCTTGTGTGGCACGCAAGGACTGTATTTCTTTTTCATAGGTCCATTTTGGACTGGAACGGGAATAAGACGGATGATCTTGTTTACAGTTAACACATTTGGGTGGGGCAGAGCAAGTATGACTGTCGTGGCCAGACGTACCACAACGGGCACATACTGGGGAACCACGACAGGAGGTTTTAGTGTGACTGAACTTTTGGCATTGAAAACAACGAGTTGGATTGGGTATGTATGGTCTAACAGGACAAGAAAGGTAGCCAGCTTTAATGTGCGACGGAAGTTTAGCAGTTTGGAATGTTAAAATGATATGTTTTGTTTCTAGAATTTGGTTATTGCATTTTAAAGTGATTCTACGAACTGCACAAACATTTTGAGATTTTAGATTATCAAGAATTTCATCCTCAGAACAGTTTAACAGGTCAGGTTTGGATATGACGCCTCTTGATGAGTTGAGTGTGTTATGGTGACACAGTAATAGATTTTTTACCTATAGTTTTTAATTTCATGATATTCATTGCTTGTTTGCTATTTGTTACTTCTATTAAGATGTCTCGTGATCGTATTTTTTTAATTTTAGAAACTTCTCCAACATTAGCAATTATTGACTTGTGAATTAGAAACGGGAATGTTTGACTAAAATTTCCTTCCTGACATTTGATAACAAAAAATTCTGCATGAATACCTCCCTGAGTAAGAGAGTTCGGAGTGTTGACGTTTGACAAAGAAAATGTAGAATCCATATTGCGAGATTGGGAGTTTCGTACCCAACTGCACCACCCACCACGGAGCCCAACAAGGGGATGCACAAGCCTGCACCAGTGCTAGCCGGGTCTATACGGGCACAGTACATCCATTAGGCAGCGTCCACCCTTAACGACGTGCCCAGTAGATGTCCGTTTGCTTGATTCCTAGCAGTTGACCGAAATCAGTACCACCAGCCGGTTGATACACAGGGGAACGCTGTGCACCTTCCGTTTACCCGAAGCCGAGGCCAAAGCAATGTGTTGGAGAAAATCCCCTCAATTACCAGGATCCCCATTTCCGGGGACACGGGTCTCCACGCACGGCAAACACATGGGCAGTTTTCCGCCAATAGAAGCTGACGGCACAGAGCGACCGCAGCTTCTGAAGGGGGGGCCTCACCTCCAAAGAGGAAACTACGCCGAGGGGGGAGTGAAGGATAAAGCTAAGAAGAGTGGAGGGTAGAACAAAGAAAAGCGAAAGATCGCTGGGGCCCCGGGATTGCGACACCCGTAAAACCTAAAGTAGGTTTTCCCCTGAGGGGTGAAGAAATTTGGAGAGCATTTAATTTGTGTTGATTCAACACATGGAACAAAAGGATATGATTTTAATTTAATTACCGTAATGGCTATTGATGAATTTGGAGAGGAGTTCCCTGTTGCATGGTTAATACGTAACCATGAAACAAAGTGATCTGCAGAAATTTTTTCAAATTATCAAAACTAAAACTGGTGAAATAAGCACACAGTTTTTTGAGTGATGATGCAGAACAATATTATAATGGATGGATATCAAGTGTTTCAGAAAAAACCAAAAAAAATTGTTATGCATTTGGTACGTAGATCGTGCTTGGTGTCAAAAGTTAAACACCATTCAAGATATTGCAGTACGAGCTGAAGTATACAGCAAACTTTGCATACTGTGCAGTGAAAACGGTAAAAAAAAAAAATTCCAAGAACTTTTGCATGAAATTAAAAATGATTTTAAGGAAATAGATTCACTACAAAAATTTTCTGAGTATTTTGAAACGTATTATGCAAAAAGATGCGAGCAGTGGGCTCTTTGTTACAGAAAAGGTTCTTTCATAACTACAAATATGTATCTGGAAGCATATCATAGGATTTTGAAGCGCCTATATTTAAAAGGGAAAATAAACGCTTAGACAGATGCATTCATATGCTCTTTTCTTTATTAAGAGATAAATCTGTCGAACGCCTAATAAAACTTGAGAAAGGTAAAAGTACAAAGAGGATGACAGAAATCTGGAAGAGGCATTCCCTTAGTTTGACAATGCCAGACTCATTGCTCCGTTACAAATTTAGGTGAAAATCTATATCAGGTAAACAGTGAGAAGAGAAATTCTACTCTTGAATTTGATATTGAAAGTAAAAATTGCAATCAATCTTGTCAGCTAAAATGTAAAGTTTGCAATATTTGTATCCACACATCAAGATGCTCCTGTCCGGATTACACATCAGATAATTATGTAATGTTATGGGCATTGCATGTCTCCTTTGTAATCCCTGCAGAGATATCAGATGGTTTTGTTTCTTTGTGGTCCATCGATTCTTCATCACTAATATCAGACTCGAATGGGTCTAGTCGTAAAATTCAGTCATCAATTTGTGGCTGTGGGGGTACTTTTTCCTTGCTAAATTTATTATATTTTAATTTGTAAGTACCTGTTTTACTAAGCTGTGGTCTAACTTGGGTAAAGCTGTTACTTGTTACCTCTTTCTTTGGAGGATTTGTTTGGGATGTAGAGCAAGGTTTATTTTGTTTAAGAGCTGAATGTTTACTTGTTGAGGTATTGATGATGGAAGTACTTGTTGGAAGATCGGTTTGAATAGCTATTGATGAGGTAGATTTTACTGATGCAGAATAGGATAGACCAGGTTTTGGAATACGAGCTTCTATTATTTTACGGGCATCAGGATAAAAAAGTCTTTGAGAGGCACGCACGGATTGAATTTCTTTTTACAATGCCCATTTTGAGCATGACTTTGAGTATCATGGATGTTCCTGATTGCAGTTTATGTATTTCCATGCCTGATCGTATCCAAGCTGTAAAAAAAAAAAAAAAAAAAAAAAGTTTCCGCACCAAATATTGAACCTTTTCTCAATTATGTATGTACACTGTGCTTATATAACTAAATTAATAATTCCCATAAAATAAATACTTAGTTAAATGCAATTATTCTTGTGCATTCATAAACATCACAGTTTTCTGTGGTGAGACATCTATTCTGGCCAGTACTGTACTATTTTACAGGCTTCAGGAGTCTTATAAGAGAGTCTTTGAAAGGCACGCAGGGATTGAATTTCTTTTTCAAATGCCCATTTTGGGCATGACTTTGAATATGATGGATTTTCCTGTTTGCAGTTTACAGATTTAGCAGCAGCTGAGCAGGTATCACTGTCATGGTCAGAGGCACCACAGCAGGCACAGACCGGTGATCCACGACAGAAGGTTTTAATATGACCACACCTTTGACACAAGAAGCAACTCATTGGATTTGGTATGTATGGTCTAACAGGACATAATACTTAGCCAGCTTTTATACGAGATGGACTAGTGGAAGACTGAAAAATTAAGATTATATGTTTAGTATTAATAAGTTGGCTATTGCGACGAATAGTGATTTGACGGACCACGCATGCACTTTTGTCTCTCAGGTTTTCTAATATTTCAGCTTCAGAACAGTGAAAGTTCGGGTTCTGATATGACTGCTCTTGATGTGTTTAAGGATGTATGGGGGGACACTGTAACAGATTTTAGCCCGAAGTTCTTGATTTTCATTATTTTTGACGTTTGTCTATTGTTTGTCACTTCTACAGGAAGGTCTACAGATCTTAATTTTTTTCCTTTTTTAACTTCACCTTCATTGGCTGTAATACATTTGTGTATAAGGAATGGCGATGTTTCATGAAAGTCAACAAGTTGCTTAACTCTGATGTGTCAAATAATTTTGATTTTACAGTTGAAGAGACTGGGAGTCAGTTTTTTGATTTTCCTACTACTGGGGAGACTCAGGCAGCTATTCATAAACTGAAAAATAATAAAGCAGCAGGACCAGATGCTATTCCCACTGAACTAATAAAATGTGGTGGGAAAGACCTGACAAAAAATGTATCTGGGAAATTATACGATCTATTTGGGAAAATAAAGTTCTGCCTTCGGAATGGAAATTAAGTATTTTATGTCCAATACATAAAAAGGGGGACGTATTGAACTGTGAGAATTAGAGAGGTATAAGTTTATTGTGTGTTGCTTATAAGATTTTCTCTAATATTTTATTTAATCGCCTGTCTCCTATTATGGAAACTGTTGTCGGTGATTATCAGTGTGGTTTCAGGAGAGGACGATCGACGGTTGATCAGATCTTTACTTTAAGACAAACTCTGGAAAAGTGTAGAGTACGGGATCGAAACCCACCATTTGTTTGTGGACTTTAGGGTGACTTATGATAGCATTGACCGAGCTGGTCTACTAAAAGCCCTACTGGAATTTAATGTTCCGATAAAGTTAATTAAGCTTGTGAAGCTCACTCTTTCAGAGTGATTCTCTGTGGTGCGAGTGCAGGGAGAGTTATCTACAACTTTTGAGATCTGCAATGGAGTAAAAACAGGGGGAAGCACTTGCATGCCTCCTTTTTAATTTCACATTGGAGAAGGTTATAAGAGATGCTGGTATTAATACAAGAAGTACTATATTTAATAAATCAGTACATATTCTTGCATATGCTGATGATGTAGATGTAATTTCAAGATCTGCTGCTGAGCTAGGAGAGGCCTTTATGGCATTGGAGAAGGCGGCTGGGAAAATGAAGCTTAGAGTAAATGCAGAGAAAACAAAATATATGTACTGTGGGAAAAAAGAAAACCCACCTAATTCTCTTGAGATTGGCCCATTTAAATTTGAATCCGTGAAAAATTTCACCTATTTGTGTTCTGAGATCAACAATCAAAATGATATTAACCCTGAAATCAGAAAAAGGATTATTGCCGCAAATCGCTGTGTCTTTGGTTCAAGACCTTTTTTAAAATCCCATCCAATAAAGAGAAGAACAAAAATTCTGTTGCACAAGGTGTTAATAAGATCAGTTTTAACCTATGCCTCAGAAACATGGACTTTAACGATGACGGAGGAAAAAGCACTGGCAATCTTTGAAAGAAAAGTTCTCAGAACTATTTTTGGTGCTGTTTTAGAAAATAATACTTGGAGAAAAAGATATAACTTTGAAATCTATAAAATCTATAAAGATGACAACATTATTAAATACATAAAACTGAATAGAATGAGATGGGCAGGTCACCTTCTGAGAATGAGTGCTGAGAGAACTGCTCTTAAGGTCTTCAATGCCACTTCTTTTTGTAAAAGACCTAGAGGAAGACCTAAGAAAAGATGGAGGGACAGCCTGGATGAGGATTTTGCCAAACTGAAAATAAGAAACTGGAGATCCATTGCAGGGAAGAGGGTGGAATGGGAAAGACTTCTGAAGAAGGCCAGGGCCCACAAGGGGCTGTCGTGCCAATGATGATGATGAATGATTTTCATCTAAATGATAAGAAAGTTCGGGTATGCAAAATTTTTTTAAAAACACTTTAGATTTAAACGATTGCCCTATTTGGACGGCTCAGGAAAGAGAAAAAAAAAAAGTAACATCAGTTTCCTAGAAGATTGCCGAGGGAAGCATGCGAAACAGAAGTAAACAAATGATGCATTGAAGGAAGGTGTAAAGAAATTCGTAGAAAACATTCCCAAAATCTAAAGTCACTACACAAGTTTAAATACTAGTAAACATTTTATTGATGGGAGTAAATCGATAGCACACATTCATAGAGATTATATAGCAGACTGAAAAAAAAAACATTCCATTTATAAACTACGCAATGTTCTAAGGTATTTTTACAGAGGATTTTAATATTTCATTCTTTATGCCAAAAAAAGATTTATGTGAAACTTGCTGTTCCTTTAATAATGCTGTGGGGGAAGAAAAAGAGAAGCAAAAAGAATATTATGATCACCACTTAGGGGAGAAAGTTTTCGAGAAAGGAAAAGATATATGATAAGGAGGAAATCAATGCTGCAGTGGCGGTGTATAACTTACAAGCCATTATGCAAATTCCCAAGGGCGATGTTTCAGTTTTTTACTATAAGTCTAATTTTACAATTTACGATCTGAAGAGTAATGAATGTGAATGTTTTGTGTGGGATGAATCCAATGGAGATAGAGGAATTCATGAAGTCGGTTCATGCATTCTATGGTCTTTGAACGAAAGAGCATCCTTGCTTGATAAAAACCTCATTTTTTATTCTGATAATTGCACCGGTCAGCAGAAAAATAAGTTTATGGTTGCACTCTATCTCTACGCTGTATCTCAACATAAATAGCATAATCGATAAATACCTGATCAAAGGCCACATGTAAAATGAGAGAGATTCTGGGCACTCATTGAGTGCCAAGTGAAACGACAAGTGAAGGGTGGCTCAATGTACACGCCGGAGTCCTTTATTAGTGCAATCTGAGCCACTAAAAAAACTGGAAAGTCATTCAAAGCTAAAGAATTGTGTTTTCAAGATTACTTTGATATTAAAGCTCTGGCTATTGAAATGGGGCCCCTGACCTGAATACACTGAAAAAAATAATTGTAAAAATACAGAAATATTTCGTCAATAGAAAAAAAAAAAATGTTAACAGAATCTAACTATGCTTTCGACATAAACTTGCTATATTTTATGCTATATGGTTATTTGGGGAATTTTTTTTTAACGAGATCTATCTGTAGCTGTGGCAGCAAACCAACCAAAGTATTTCTTTCTTTGTATTAATTTCTTTATAAATAGCTTATCTTTTTACCCAACTCTTCATGTATGCACAAGTATTGTAATTTGTTCTGTCCATGTAGTAATGGAGAATGTGTATTTATTTTATTTATTTATTTACTTTCTTACTAAACAATCAAAAGATGAAACAAGTTAAATCTAGATAAGAACGAGTTTCAAATAATACATATGAATTTAAGCTGTTTTAAACACGTGTTCCAGAAATTGTTATTTGAAAGGTTCAAATGGTGATTTAGTGTCATTCCAAACTTTTAAATGTTTTTTAATGGTTGGTTGGTTGGTTAGTTGGTGTTTAATGGCACAAGGTCCAGGAAGGACATACTGCGCCAGACTATGTGTATTTAGAATAAAATAACGCTTTCGCGTAAAAGTTGTATAAAACATGTAAAGCTAAAATCCATATGGTCTAAAGCTGATAAAAGAACTGTGGAAAGGTAAAAAGTAGAAAAAAATAAGTCAAGGACGTCTGGATGGGGGCTCCCATCCAGATACCAGTCAGAGAAAAGTGTATACTTCACACTGAATAAAACAGATTCATACGTCGAAGAAATGAAAATAAATTACAGTGCAGGGTTTCACCCAATATATCGTCTAGTTTGGGATGAGAACAGTTAAAAAATATTTGGTAAAAATTATTAAAATCTGTACAAGAGGTTAAAATGTGACGAATGGTTAGGTGAGTTTGACAATGTGAACATTCTGGGGCGGGTTCTCCCAGAAGTAGGTGTTTATGGGTGATTCTCGTGTGACCAATGCGGAGACGAGTCAAAATGACATCATGATTTCGATATGAAAGGGATGACCAATGAGTGAGGGAAGGTCGGAAAGAATGCAGTTTGTCTTCAGTTTCACTATCCCATTTATTGGTCCAACTGCTTTTTACTACGCTAGAGGTGCCGGACTTAATGTCATTGTATGCGAGATAGCCAGTGTACGGGATTGTAGCTTGCCTAGCTAAAGTATCCGCCTTCTCGTTGCCCAGTATCCCAATATGACTGGGTACCCAACAGTAGAGAATATTATATCCAGGATTTGTCAGTTGTTCATGCAGACGTAGCAGTTTGGTGATATAGGTATGAGTAGTGGAACCTGATTGTAGATTTTCTAGTACACTGAGGGAGTCAGAGTAGATGATAAATTTGTTTGTTTTCATTCTAGAGATGTATAAAAGGCTTTCATGGATGGCCAGTAATTCAGCGGTAAATATGGAGCAGAACGGAGGGAGAGTATAGCTGCAGGTATGGTTATTTTAGGCAAAGCCAACATAATTATCAGATTTCGAACCATCAGTGTATATTTCTTTATATTTTTTATATCTGTTTTCATGGTCTGAGAATAACTGTTGATATATTTTTGGGTCGGTATCCTGTTTAGTAAAGCCATTAAATGGTTGGAGGTATGAGGTCTGGAGTGTAGTCCACGGTGGCGGATAGAACGAAGTTTGTTTTGGGTTTTACAGTCCTATATGTGGATCCAGGTGCCTTTTATTAAGGAAGAGATGCCAGATTTTATATCACAATAGGCTGGATGGAGATTATATGGGACAGTAGAATGCCTGGCCAAAGAATCAGCCCTTTCGTTGCCAAGAATCCCAATATGGCTAGGTACCCAGCAGTAGAGGATGTTGTATCCACGGTTCATGAGGCATTTGTGCATGTGTAGGACTTTCAGAATATAGCTATGGGTTAGGGAACCAGATCCCAGATTTTCCAAAACGCTTAATGAGTCAGAGTAGATGATGAATTGTTTGGTAGTTGCTCTAGAGATGTAAAGAAGGCAGGAAATCTGCAATTTAGTCCATGGTGGGACTTCATGAATTGAACAAGTAGACACATTAACATCCTCCAATTGGGTACCGACTACACTCCTACGGATCCGAAGTCCGAAGAGGGGTGTGCAGGAAGGGCGATTTGCATAAAACTGGTCCAGTTGGGTGTCTATAAAAGAATGCTTTAAGGGATGTAGAGGATGGGAAAAGATGCGAAAATAGGTATTTAATGATAATTTCTGACGTATGAGAGTGAGAGATGGTTCATGACAGGTGATGTAAAGGCTATGGACAGGCAATGTCCTAAAAGCACCGGAACATATGCGTAGTGCAGTATGATGCACAGTGTCAAGTTTTTTTAGCATTGATTTAGAAGCTGATCCATAGATGCAGCTTGCATAGTCCATTTTAGAACGGATGACAGCACGGTAGATGCGCAAGAGAGCATCGCAGTCTGCCCCCCAAGAGGTATTGGTTAAGACCTTTAAAATATTCAGCTTTTTCTCGCATTTACTGCGAAGGTCAGAAATATGGTTAGCAAAAGTAAGTTTTTTGTCAAAATGTAAACCAAAAAATTTAACAGAATCTTTTACAGCAATATTAGTATGGCCCACATAAAGTTCCGGATCTGGGTGAATCCCATGCTTCCGGCAAAAATGGGTACAACTTGTTTTCTCTGCTGATATCTTAAAACCGTTTCTGTCACACCACTTTAAGATGCGGTTGATGGCATTCTGAAGCTGGTGTTCTATCAGGCGCATGTCCTTTCCCTGACAGGAGATCTGAAGGTCATCTACATATAGACTACCGTAGACAGTCGAAGGCAGTTGGTTCAGGATGTTATTAATTTTTATTGAGAAGAGGGTGACACTGAGTACGGAGCCCTGTAGAACACCCTCCTCTTGAACAAAGTTATTGGATAGCATGCCATCTATCCGGACCCGAAAATTTCGGAGTGACAGAAAGTTTTTTATAAAAATGGGTAGGTTGCCACGGAATCATATATTATGAAGGTCTAGAAGGATCCCGTGCCTCCACATTCGGTCATATGCCTTTTCAATGTCAAAGAAAACTCACACTAAGTGGTTCTTTCTAAGAAAGGCATTACGAATTTGGGACTCTAAATTAATGATGTTATCTATGGTGGATCTACCCTTCCGGAAGCCACTTTGGAAGGGATGTATATGGTCCCCAGTTTCTAAAATGTAAACAAGCCGGGTATTGATAATTTTCTCCATTAATTTACATAAGCAACTAGTAAGGGCTATGGGACGGTAGTTATTAGGGTTAGTGATATCTTTTCCTGGTTTGGGGAAGGGAATAACTATTGCATTTCTCCAGGAGGTGGGAAAGGTCTGTTCATTCCAGATTCTATTGTAGAATTTCAAAAGATTGAGTAAAGAGTCATGGGATAAGTGTTTCAGTATGTCATATGTAATACCATCGGGACCCGGAGAGGTGTTTGAGGACTGTCTTAAGTGTTGGGTAAGTTCATCAATGGTAAGATCACTATTGTAGGAAAAGTGTGAGAAGGTTTTGAAATTTATTTTTTGTCGTTCTGATTGTTGTTTATACGGGAGGAAAGAATTTGAGTAGGAGGTACTGCACGAGATGGAAGCAAGGGTTTCACCAATGCTATTTGCTATTTCTTTTGTATCGGATATAATGCTGTTATTTATGGTTAGACAGGAAATTGACTGATTATTATAAATGCCCATGGCTCTTTTTGTTTTCGTCCATAGCTCCTTACTAGAAGTAGAGGCTGTTATGCTGGAGATATATTTTACCCAGGATTCCTTTTGGCACTGACGCCGGATCCTACGTGCATATGCTCTAGCTTTCTTAAAGAGGGTGAGATTTTCGGTGGTGGGGTACTGCCGAAAAGTGCTCCAGGCCTTCTGCTGCTTCTTTTTAGCGAGGTTGCATTTTTCGTTCCACCACGGTTTTTTTATTACGTCGATGTTTGATGCCCGATTTCTGAATGCCAGCATCAGCATATTGGATGATAATTGAGGTAATGTTTTGCACGACCTATTCTATGGGGCCTTCAACAGCATCAGAGGTGATGGCAGACAGGGAAGTGAAGGTGAACCAATCTGCCTTATCATGAATGTATTTAGGTACTGAAATAGGTTGGGGATTCTGGTACAGAGGTGACAAAAGAATCGGAAAATGATCACTGTTGTGGAGATCACTGGATACAGAAAAATTATATGTGGGAAGGAGTGATGGAGAACAGATGGCAAGGTCTATTGCATGGAAAGTTTTAGTTGGATAGTGGAAGTAAGTATTGTCACCATTATTCATGCAGCAAAGGGAGAAATCAGTGAGAAGTTTTTCGATTTGAAGGCCTCTATTGTTGGTGTCCTTGCTTCCCCACAAGGGACTATGAGCATTCATGTCACTGAGGAGGATGAAAGGAGGAGGAAGCTGCTGAATAAGACTATTGAGGGATGTTTGGCAGATTGCTTCACTTGGAGGGAGGTATATCCTGCAGACAATTGTGAGTTGTTTTAATTGGATACGAGTGGCGACTGCTTGGAGATTTGTGTTAAGATTGACTATAGTGTGAGGATAGCTATTGTTGATTAATAGGGCAACTCCACCAGTGGCCCTATCATTGAGCTCATTGTCCTTGCGAAGGACAGTGTAATTGCGGATTTTAGTAGGTCTATTGGTTTTCAGGAAAGTTTCCTGAAGGGCGAGGCAAGCGGAGTTGTGATCATAAATCAGTATTTTGAGGTCGTCGTTTTTATTAAGGAAACCGTGGCAGTTCCAGGATAGCAGTAGAGACATTATCATGTTGTGTTGGGGATGATGCTCATCTTGCTCGGAGTCCCCGTAGGCCTGAGAGGAGTGCTAGGGATGTCGTCATCATCCATGGGGAGGTCTGACATTTCAGATTCAGAAGGGTCCAAATGTAGGATACTGTCATCTATAGGGCGTTGTGGAGGAACATGTTTGATTTTGGGTTTGTTATATTTAGTTCTGTAGACAGAAGACTTTTTTTTTGTGGTCGGGATGAGTTAACATTTTGAGAATTTTTCTTCAATGTATTTTTTTGTGAAGCTGTGGAGGATTTATTTTGATTAGAAGTTGATTGTTTAGATATTTGTGCTGTTGCAGAAGGAAAGGAGACAGGTACAGATTTTGGTGGTTCGTTTTGGGTTGCTATTGTTTTGGTTGATTTTGTTGCAGCTGCATAAGATAAACCAGGTTTTGGTGTCCGGCTTTCTATTAACTTACGGGCTTCGGGATATGAGATTCTTTGAGAGGCACGTAGGGACTGGATTTCTTTTTCAAACGCCCATTTCGGGCAAGATCTGGAGTATGAAGGATGTTCCTCTTTACAAATTACACATTTAGGAGCTGCAGAGCAGGACTCACTGTCGTGGCCAGAAGCACCACAACGCACACAGGCAGGTGACCCACGACAGGAGGTTTTAGTATGGCCGAACTTTTGGCACTGGGAGCAACGGTTGGGATTTGGTATATATGGTCTGACGGGACATAATAGGTAGCCGGCTTTGATATGAGATGGAATAGTGGGAGACTGAAAAGTTAGGATAATATGTTTAGTATTGATTATTTGATTATTGCGCCGAATAGTGATTCGACGCACAGCGCATACTTTTTCATCTTTTAGGTTTTCAAGTATTTCAGCTTCAGAGCAGTGCAAAAGGTCGGGTTCTGATACGACTCCTCGGGAGATGTTTAGGGAGGTATGAGGTGTCACTGTAACTGTTTTTAGGCCAAGGTTTTTTATTTTCATTATTTTGCAAGCTTGTCTATTGTTGGATACTTCTACTAATAGGTCTCCAGATCTTAATTTTTTAACTTTTTTGACTTCTCCTACATTGTCAGTGATACATTTGTGAATTAAAAATGGCGATGTTTCATTAAGTTTACCTTCAGCAGAGTGGATAAGGAACAATCGGGCATTCACGTGTGCAAATTGTGTATCGGTGTGTTCATTAGCGGTTGACAGCGGAACGTTGACGATTGACGAAGAATTTTTTCATATCCATGTTGGGGAAAATTGAGATTCGGACCCGACCGCACCACCCACCACGGAGCCTAACAAGGGGATGTGCAATTGCACACCAGTGCTAGTCGGGTCTATACGCTCACAGTACATCCCTTAGGCAGCATCCACCCTTAACGACGTGCCCAGTAGATGTCCGATTGATTGATCCCTAGCAGTTGATCGAAATCAGTACCACCAGCCGATTGATACACAGGGGAACGCTGTGTACCTCCCGTTTACCCGAAGCCGAGGCCAAAGCAATGTGTTGGAGAAAAGATCCCTCAATTACCAGGATCCCCATTTCCGGGGACACTGGTCTCCACGCACGGCAAACAAGTGGGTAGTTTTCCGCCAATAGAAGCTGACTGCACAGGGCGGCCGCAGCTTCTAAAGGGGGGCCCTCACCTCCAGAGAGGAAACTACACTGAGGGGGAAAAGGAAGGATACAGCTAGGAGGAGAGGAGGGTAGAACAAAGAAAAGCGAAAGATCGCTGATGCCCCGGGATTGCGACACCCGTAAAGACCTAAAGTAGGTCTTCCCCCTGAGGGGGGATAAAGATTGGAAGGTTGCCACGGAAGCCTAGATTATGGAGGTCCCGGAGGATACCATATCTCCAGGTCTTGTCGTATGCCTTTTCTATGTCAAAAAAAATTGATATTAAGTGGTTCCGTTGTAGGAAAGCGTTACGAATTTGGGTTTCCAAATATAATTTGTTGTCAGATGTTGATCTGCCCCAGATACATTCATGACAAAGCAGATTGGCAGGCTTTCACTTCACTGTCAATAATATCCCCAAATATCATAGAAGGCACTATTGATGAGGTCGTTGAAACAATAACTACCACCATCATTAAGGCAGCAGACCATAGTACTCCGAAATCGGGCAGAAGCTGTCGCAGAAATAAACCTGCGGAAACAGTTTTGGTAGGGGTGTATATGGCCCTCTGTTTCTAAAACGTAAACTAAGCGTGCATTGATCATTTTCTCCAGCAGTTTGCAAAGGCAACTAGTAAGGGTCTGTTGGGTCTGTAGTTATTAGGATTGGAAGTGTCTTTTCCGGGTTTTGGAAAGGGTATGACTATGGCGTTTCTCCAGGAGAAAGGAAAGGTATGTTCGTTCCAGATTCTATTAAAAAGCTGTAGTAGATTTGTAAGGGAATCGTGAGAAAGGTGTTTTAGCATTTCATACGTGATACCATCAGTAATCCAACGGATTTAGACTATATTTCTGATAAATATGCATTTTTATCTGACCATAGTGAAGGCGAAGAGTGAAGAACAATTAATCTGAAGAAAAATAAGATGATACCAGCTTATTTCACAAATCAAAGAGCAATTGAAAAAACGATTTTGAACAACGATGAGGAAGGGAACTTAACAGATATTTCTGTCTGCAGTTTGGAATCCGATATTGATGAGTATGAAGATTGATTAGAGGATTGTGACTCTGAAGAAAAGTATGCAGAAGACCACATTTGAAAACAGATAAATTTACCTGCCAAAATATTAAAAACAGTCAAAGTGATGCACCTACCGATTTAAAAACAATGCAAGTTTTGGGTACTAATAATGAATCGGTTAGAAAATGGGACAAAAAATACTGCTGTCCCTTCTGTAAAAAGTATTATGAAAAATTACCAAGACACTTAGAAAGCGTGCATACAATGAAGATGCAGTCAAATTGATAAGGAGAAAAAGAAAAGAGAGGAAGTGATATGTAAATTAAGAATATAGTCAATCACTTAGACAACCGTGAAGTGTTAAAGAAGGGAGAAGGCTTCTTAATGGTTATATATCAACTAAATGAAACTAAAGAAGTGAAATCAGACGACTACATACCTTGTACAAAGAGCTATGGGCACTTTTCAATGAAAGAACTGTGGAAACATAAATGCCTCTTTAATAATAAAATGAAACATGCTACTGTTGCCTCTGGAAGAAACTTATTGCCTATGCCTTCTTACATTGATGAGAATATAAAAGACATTCTGAATTCTTTGAAGCAGGATTCTATAAGTAGAATAATAAAAAGTGACAAAATTATTACAGAATTTATGAGAAGAGCCGATGGTTGGTGTGTAATGGCACAAGATCCAAAAAGGATATACTGTGCCAGACAAAGTGTAAGAATAGTAGAAATGTACCAACAAGATAAAGGTAAGACATAAAAGCTACAATTCGTAAAGGTTAAAAGAGACAAACTGAACAGACAAACAGTAGATAAAAAAAGCAGTGGTGTATGCAGGGGATGGGACCAGGGGGCTCATAGTTTGAATTTTCGTAAACAAGAAGGTTAGTGATGAAACAGGTGAAAAGTTTAATTTCGTGTTAGTTAGTCGATATCAGAATGGTAAAGACAGCATTTCACCATACAAGGACAATGAAAAAGAACTCAATCCCACGACACCAATTGCATCTCTATCACTTAGACAAAAGTGAAAATTTTTATTCTGCAGGAAAGGCTATAAGTCTAAAAAAAATAGTTCTAGAAAATGAAAGTCTATCCTAACTAATATTATAAATGCGAAAGTGAGTTTGTTTATGATGCTTTCACGCCTAAACCGCTGAATCGATTAGGATGCATTTCGGTTTAGATATAGATGGGACCCTTGAGTTGGTTATAGGCTACTTAGAATTTTAGATTTTTAATTACTTTTTTAATTATTAATTAAAAACCGTTTTTACGTTGCCATGCTTGGCGAGTTTCGCCCGTATCATATGATTCATGTTTTGAGCTAACAAGAATGCTATTACTTCAATAAAGAAGTACGTGCATCTGAAAAACATTAAATAATACGGAAATTATGCCAGTTTTATGCTAAATTTATCTATCTCTAATAATAAAAATGAATGTTCTCTAGACAACTCTACAGAAAGCAGAGCTTTGAAAATTTGAGCATGCCTGGACCCATGACTTCGGTAAAGTGTACCTGAGGCTCGGAAATTTTTAATTACTTTTCTAACTATTAATTAAAAACCGTTTTATCGCCCGCACAAAATGATTTATGCTTTTGAAATAAAGCAGAAATTCAATTTGCAAAATCACAAGCATTTGAAAAACATAAATAAGTATGGAAATTACGTTGATTTTACGCCAAATTAAAAAGCATAAATAAAGAAAAGTGTACTTACGTATTATCCCGGCGGTCCGCCAAGACGAGCGATTTTTTGCAGAGATAAATGCCGGGCACATGAAATTATTAATGGTTTTGAATACGATTGGCAACAGTTTGGCAACTCATTTGACGAAAAAACAGTTTGGCGGGAATGACCGCCGGGATAATAGGTAAGTACCAAGAAAAGTCTAGATGTGTTTCTTAAAGTTCGTAAGTTTCCAAATCCTACAAATAATATAAATGTGTACGTTTATGTGTTTGGATGTTTTTGACTGAATCACACAAAAATGGTTGGAAAAATTTGTAATGAAGATAGCTTATGCCTGGATTAACATACATGCAACCTTTCAAGCATATAGCATAAATAATTCTTTTACAAAGACACTCAAAATAATGCTAATGCATTGCGCTCTATGGAAATTTTGTAGCAACTAAACCGATTTTAAAACTTTCTTCACTGATTGAAAGTCCTAGGCCTATATGGTCCTAGGCCTATAGGGTCCTAGGCATATATGGAGAATTCCTCTGTGTGGAATTTTCTAAGGGATCCTAGCCCGTATTTTCGCGAGGTTTTTTTGAAAAAAACACGGAAAACTGCGAGCGGCTAGGTCGACAGGCGCGACCGGTGTTTGAAGCTAGCACCTCCCACCTTCCAGGTTTGAGAGCAGACCCTCTTAGACACTGGGGGGACCCTGAGTGTTATAGGCTACCTTTTATGCATATATCACAAATAGTTCTTTTACAGGGATACTCATAAGAATTACATTACGCTCTATGTGTATCTCTGTAAGTACTGAACCGATTCCAAAACTTTCACTGATAGTAAGCTACACTATTCTTGAGTATTATAGGCTAAAATTAATGCATGTAGTGCAAATAGTTAATTTACAGGAACACTCAAAATAATTCTAATACATTACGCTCTATGGGTATCTCTGTAACTATAGAACCGATTCTAAAACTTTTTCGCTAATAGAAAGCTGCACTATTCCTGATTAACATAGGCTAATATTCATGCATATAGCATAAATATTTCTTTTACAAGAACACTCAAAACAGTTCGCAAATACTGTCGTAACTGTCTATTCGCCAAATGCCTGAAAAAAATCTAAATTTAGCAATTTTACATACTCTGTTATTTTAAATGAAGTATACTAACATGCATTATACTTCAATTAAAATAAGTAAAAAGCAAATAATATTTAAATGCAGTTTCTTTAGTCACAAACATATTTGTTATTCACACATGCTTCGTTTCTCTCGGGACCTAATTCTAAAGCCGACGCGGACGAAGTCACGGGTAGCCGCTAGTTATTGATGAAACATCCAACAAATCATTTCTGGGATCATTCATTACCGAAGTGCAACGCGCTGTTACCTAGAATAAATTTAACAACAAGTAATTATTGCAGGAAATTAATTTTCCAATAGCCTGAATTTTAGAAACATAATTAAAAAAAAAGAGTTTAATAATCGTATTTGAGTGATCTAATTATAAGCGATGAAGTTTATTCGATTTAATATTTTTACTCGATATTGCTTAAAATAAATAGTAGATTTGGGAATTAAATTCTCGGAGGAGCTTCATTCTGTATTGTGAATGTTGGGAGTAAGTTTTACAATAAATGTATGTATTTGCTTCGGCAACTGCTGGTAAGGTATTTGTCGATGAGTAATCGCGTTAATCCTTTTACCCTTCCTTTAACGTTTCTTTGTTTCACTTTGCTCCACTTTGCTCAAGCGTGTCAGAAATAGCACCCTAGGGAATACCTGCAAACAGGTGCACATTTATCTTCAGGCTTTTGTATACACTTTTCAGTTGAAAGTAATCTTTTGCGAAGTTTATGTGAAGAGGATTGCACTCAGAATGAAGCTCAATGTACTACAAACTAGTTTGAATCCACCCCCCCCCCCCGACAGAAATTCTCAGTTACTTATGTTGTGAATTTTATGCCATTTAAAAGCGATTTTTACCTTGTGTATCTCGTAAGCGTATCGTAGTAGCATCTCACAAGCAGAAAACCCTATTTATATCGATCTTGAATTGAAAGAACACTTTTTTTCTTTTGTGATTTACTCTATGCTGATTTTGTGATATACAGACCTACAGTCCTGCTGTAAATTCCCCAATTTAATTTTCGCTAACAAATATGATGGAAAATTCATCTAACCAAGAGCTTAATTTGGGTTGTGCTCAAAGCCAAGAGTGCATTTTCTAGATGCCTTGAATGGACTTACTTTCGGCAGATACCGGCCAGAACAATTATTCAATCCCTACATTTCCAATTCGTCCTTCGGAATTCCACTGTTGCAATGAACTTCATCATCCGAGCCATCACTTAATTTGGATTGCGTTCAAAGCCAAGAGTTGCATTTTCTAGATGCCGTGGATGGTCCTACTTTTGGCGGATACCAACCATAACAATTATTCAACCACGACAATTCTATTCCGTCTTTTGGAAATTCACAGTCTGAATCAACGTCATCATCCCAGCCGTCACTTTATTTGGGTTGCGTCCAAAGCCAAGAGCTGCATTTTCTAGATGACGCAGAAAATTCTCGCGTTGCAATACCACATGGCACTAACGCTACTCTAAATATTGTTGAAGGAACACAAAGCAATCAGATTACGGAAAAATTCGAATGCAGTGATATGAAACGCCATACCGCATCAGTACATGAGAAAGAAATGCTACCTTGTTCGATCTGTGTAAGAGATTTTCTCAGAAAGACACGTTAACTCGTCATTTGAAACTCCACAAAAATGAAGCCATGAAGCATCCTTTGGATACAGTAGAAAAGCCAGAGCTCAAGAATTCTAAACCACAGGTTGGGTTAGGACTAAGTCCGAAGAAGCGTTTAAAGGTGTGATGAATATGTACCGATGTGATAACACTGAAGGTTTTCGCGATATAAAAACTTTTTTGAAGCAAATCGAGCCTGAAATAACTAGTGATTTGAGAACCATATTGAACATTCGAGAATTCAAAGAGAATTTCCGTCTTTTCAGCATTTACGAGTTCATCAAGTGCTGAGTGGGGAAGCAATGGAAATCGAAAAAATATATAAGATCACCAAGCCTATAGAAATTTTGTCTGAACAACAACAAAAAAAGATCATGAAGCTGCCGACAGTTGCTATTTATGTAATGGTAAATTCACTGAGAAAAACTGGAAAATTTTTGAACACGATCATAATACCGGCAAATGCAGGGGCGCTGCCTGCAACAATTGCAATTTAAAGTTTAAATTGCCTACTTTCATACCGGTGTTTTCCCATAATCTCACAGGTTACGACTCCCATTTCATTGTTAAAGAGTTGGGGTTCGACGAAAAAGAATTTCTCTAATTGCTGAAAATGATTAAAAATACATAAGCTTTAGTAATCAGATAGGAAAGATGCAACTAAGATTTCTGGATAGTTTCAGATTTATAGCATCCAGTCTAGAAAGTTTAGCATCTTATATGCATAAAGATGACTCTATGCATACATTCTTCCCTAATCCACAGTTAATCTACTCTTAAGAAAAGAGGTTTATCTGTATGATTATATGGACTGCTTTGAGAAATTTCTCCAAAAGTCCCTTCCCCCAAAAGAAGAATTTTATAGCTGTTGAAATTAGGGATGGACGCGAGACGAGAATCGGGACTGTTTCGTCTCGTCTCGCAGTGGTAAACCTCTGTCTCGTCTCGCGTCCCATCTCGCAAACACTGAAGCAAGGAGACCAGCGTCGGGTTAGTCTCAGGCCCATTCAACATGTCTCCATAGCAGGGATCAGAGCAGACATGTGAGAGGAGGTTGCATCTTCCAACATAATTTCCTTCACAATTCTACCTCCATGAGATCTTGAGTGATGCGCCGGCATCCAGGGGAGTGAACCGCGGCCTGAAAGGGGAGTCCCTGTCATCGGAATGACTCAGGCGATGTTTTTCCATTTTATTGCAAGTGTCGTCACGGGAGTAAATTGCTTGTAATCGCCGAGGACTACATCGCTGGCCCGTGTTTGAAGGAGCTGTCCCTTTGTCGTACCACTCCCAGAATGAAGCAGTAAGATCTTTGCACGTCATTTTCCATCACTAAGAACGTCTCCCTCGGCTATGAAAGTTTATCTAGGACCCCCCCGGTGTCTTGCGGCCATCCACTTGGACACTCTTCCATTCTGCTCACCCTGTTGTGCCATTTTGGGCGCGGGCGTCTAGCCCCACATCCCCCTTAACTTAGTTTCTTCTTAGTACCAGTACCCTACAATAATTAACCTTTAATTTCTCCACAACATTCCAAAATCCAAGTTTTAATTGTTAAAGTTTTGTTTCCTTTTTTTATTTCTTCTATTCTACAAAAATCAATTTTTTTTTTGCAAGAATCATGTGTAACTCAACCAAAGTTTGAAATGTGCTTTTCTACATAGTTATTAATGTGTGCTTATTGTTTTTGAAGTGTTACCGCTTTCTTGGGAGGCCTCTCAGGACACAAATAAATTTGACATGCATGACGGATAATCTTTAATATTATATGTAAATCTTTGGCCTAGTGCCCCGTGAAAATCTCTAAAGCTGTAAAATGTGTTAATTTATATTTTCTGAAGTGCCACAATGTGGTGAATCATGAGTGTGTCAATAATTTAAAATGTCTGTGAAACGCTGAGTGTAGAAAACGAAACTCATGCCATCCCTTAGTGTCTTAAACTGCAATAGTATATCAATTTGAATAAAATGTTAAATTTTTCTTGCAATAACTTGTGTCTTTCTTGTGTATGCATGCTTCAACCACACCAAGTTCCTTTTCAGCTGAGGCAATTCCGACCATAACCTGGGGTTCGGGTAAATTTATGCATGGTGCTTTGCCGTTAACATTAGAACACAACGCAAATCTTTCAATTTTTTTAATGTATATCTAATATTTTTTATGGCAACACGGCAAAGTTTTATTGCCGTGACCCCTGTCGGAACAAAAAACTCAGCTTTGGTGTGATGAAACTTGCATAAACAATATTTTAGCATTTTATACTTATCATTTTGGGGGAAAACATTGTTTTTAATATAATTGTGTATCATGCAATCCAATGGTGAATTATCTGGTGCCTCTGGTACTACCCCAGTACCATGCCCACTTTTAGTAACAATGTTGCCATCCCTTACGGGAAAGAATGTGAATGACTTTTTCGACAGCTTAGAGGCAGTCGCTAAGGCCACAGGCTGGACAGATCAGCAATCGATTGCTATGTCCCAGCGTTTGGAGGGCCCCGCGAAACAATTCTTTTTATCTTCCATTAAGGGAAAATCTTTTGAGACTCTCAAAGAGTACAGGCAAGTCTTTCAGGATCATTTTGCAGAGGCTAAAGATTACGCGCAAGCGATTTCTAACTTTACCTCCTGTACCCAGGCGGTAGGTGAGTCTGTTAGGGAGTTTGCGACGCGTTTAGAGGTGTTGCTAACAGCAACCTTAAGGCAAAGTCCGCGTCTGAACTGCTTCCTTCATCCTTTAAAGAGGATATGCTGTTGTCCCAATTTAGAGCTGGTCTCCACCCAAATATTAGAGCTCAGGTGATGGTGGTAAACCCAGCAACTTTTAGTGACGCTAAAGAGGTGGCAAAGCGTGTAGAAGAATCTTTTAGATGTTTCACAACTAATGTTAATATGGTCCAGGCTTCAAATGTGGAAAATGAGGTTGCGCAAGCGGTGCGCAGTGTGACAGAGACCTATACTCGCTCGTTAAAGTTGGTCACACAACAATTGGCTGAAATGCAGCAACAGTTAGATAGAATGCACTTGGAGAGAACGCGTCCACAACCGCCTCGTTTTAGCCAGCCGCGCCGAGATGTCGACTGTTATTATTGTTCGGCCGTAGGCCACATTAGCCGCTTCTGTAGGAAAAGAATGAGGGAGGAAGCGAAAGATAGAAAAAGTAAAAATGCGGAATCAAAATCGGATTCCCCAAACTAATAAAGGGGGGAGTATGCCCAGGATCGCAGCACTTCGCAGAACCCCTTCTGGATCCTTTTCCCGAGGTTGGTAGTTTACTACCTACTTCCCTCCCCATTATTTCTGTGACATGTGGGGAAAACAAATTTTCCGCCCTTGTTGATTCAGGGGCATGGGTGAGTCTGATTTCACAACAAGTTTTTAATTCATTGGAAACTTTTGAACAAATTTCAGGCCCAAATTTCCAGTTGCGTGCCCTTACCGGAATTAATATTGAAACTCACAATGTAATTAAGTGTAGTATAAAAATTAATGGTATCTCTTTTCAAGCAAAATTTCTTGTCGCTCTTTCTATGCTGTCCCCCAATTTCAACATAGTTTTAGGCTTAGATTTTCTTAAGGAAAATAATTTTATTTTAAACTGTGAAAACAGTACTTTGTCATGTGAGAGGGTCAGCATCTGTTGGATGAATGAACATCTGCCAAATTTTAGTGAAGCCTGCCTGGGTACCCAACAGTAGAGAATATTGTATCCACGATTTGTCAGTTGTTCATGCAGACGTAGCACTTTGGTGATATAGGTATGAGTAGTGGAGCCCGATTGGTTGGTTGGTTGGTTTTTAATGGCACAAGGTCCAGAAAGGACATACTGCGCCAGACAAGGAGTTAAAATCGTGTCATGATGTATTTAGGTAAAAGGTACACAAAACCTAGTAAAAGCTAAAATTCAAAAAAGTACTAAAGTGTACTAAAATGTAAAAGACTAAAAGGTGAAATGTAGAATTCAAAAGGGTTAAAAGTAGATAAAAAAGTGAGGACATCTGGATGGGGCTCCCATCCAGATACCAGTCAGACAGAAGTGAACACTTTACACTGAATAAAAAATATTGATACGTCGAATAAAAAATATTGATACGTCTAAGAAAAGCGAATAGATTTCGATGTGGGGTTTCACCCAAAATATCGTCAAGTTTAGGATGAGAACAGTTAAAAAGTATTTGGTAAAAACTATTAAAAGCAGTGCACGACGTTAAGAGATGACGAATGGTGAGTTGAGTATGACAGTGAGGGCACTCCGGAGCAGGTTCGCCCAGAAGTAAGTGCTTATGTGTAATTCGCGTATGTCCAATGCGAAGACGAGTCAGAAGGACATAGTGCTTGCGGTATGGATGAGTGGACCAGTGGGTAAGGGCTGGCCGGATAGAACGAAGTTTGTTTTGGGTTTCACAGTCCCATATGTGGATCCAGGTGCCTTTTATTAAGGAAGAGATGCCAGATTTTATATCACAATAGGGTGGGTGGAGATTATATGGGACTGTAGAATGCCTGGCCAAAGAATCAGCCCTTTCGTTGCCGAGAATCCCAATATGGCTAGGTACCCAGCAGTAGAGGATGTTGTATCCACGGTTCATGAGGCATTTGTGCATGTGTAGGACTTTCAGAATATAGCTATGGGTTAGGGAGCCAGATCTCAGATTTTCCAAAACGCTTAATGAGTCAGAGTAGATGATGAATTGTTTGGTAGTTGCTCTAGATATGTAAAGAAGACTTACATAAATAGCTATTAATTCGGCTGTAAATACGGAGCAAAACGAAGGTAGGGTGTAGCTGCAAGAATGATTACGATGTACATAAGCAAAGCCTACATGATTATGAGATTTTGAGCCGTCAGTATATAGTTCTTCAAAGTTTCGATATTTGCCCCTATGGTCTAGAAACAACTGTTGATATACTATGGGATCAGTGTTTGGTTTTGTGAAGCCCCCGAATGGTTGTAGGCAGGAAATCTGCAATTTAGTCCATGGTGGGTATTCATGAAATGAACAAATTGACACATTAACATCCTTCAATTGGGTACCGACTACACTCCTACGGTTCCGAAGTCCGAAGGGGGGAGTGCAGGAAGGGCGATTTGTATAAAGCTGGTCCAGTTGGGTGTCTATAAGAGAATGCTTTAAGGGATGTAGAGGATGGGAAAGGATGCGAAAATAGGTATTTAATGATAATTTCTGACGTATGAGAGTGAGAGATGGTTCATGACAGGTGATGTAAAGGCTATGGACAGGCGATGTCCTAAAAGCACCTGAACATATGCGTATTGCAGTATGATGCACAGTGTCAAGTTTTTTTAGCATTGATTTAGAAGCTGATCCATAGATGCAGCTTGCATAGTCCAGAACGGATGACAGCACGGTAGAAACGCAAGAGAGCATCACGGTCTGCCCCCCAAGAGGTATTGGTTAAAACCTTTAAAATGTTAAGTTTTTTCTCGCATTTATTGCGGATGTCCGAGATATGTTTAGCGAATGTAAGTTTCTTGTCAAAATGTAAACCTAAAAATTTAATTGAATCTTTTACAGCAATATTAGTATGGCCCAGATAAAGTTCCGGATCCGGGTGTATCCCACGCTTCCGGCAAAAATGGGTACAGATTGTTTTCTCTGCTGATATCTTAAAACCGTTTCTGTCACACCACTTTAAGATGCGGTTGATGGCTTTCTGGAGCTGGCGTTCTATCAGGCGCATGTCCTTTCCCTGACAGGAGATGTGCAGGTCATCTACATATAGACTGCCGTAGACAGTCGAAGGCAGTTGGTTCAGGATGTTATTAATTTTTATTGAGAAGAGGGTGACACTGAGTACGGAGCCCTGTGGAACACCCTCCTCTTGAACGAAGTTATTGGATAGCATGCCATCAATCCGGACCCGGAAATTTCGGAGTGACAGAAAGTTTTTTATAAAAATGGGTAGGTTGCCACGGAATCCTATATTATGAAGGTCTAGAAGGATCCCGTACCTCCACGTTCGGTCATATGCCTTTTCAATGTCAAAGAAAACTGACACTAAGTGGTTCTTTCTAAGGAAGGCATTACGAATTTGGGACTCTAAATTAACTATGTTATCTATGGTGGATCTGCCCTTACGGAAGCCACTCTGGAAGGGATGTATATGGTCCTCCGTTTCTAAAATGTAAACAAGCCGGGTATTGATAATTTTCTCCATTAATTTACATAAGCAACTAGTAAGGGCTATGGGACGGTAGTTATTAGGGTTAGACATATCTTTTCCTGGTTTGGGGAAGGGAATAACTATTGCATTTCTCCAGGAGGTGGGAAAGGTCTGTTCATTCCAGATTCTATTGTAGAATTTCAAAAGATTGAGTAAAGAGTCATGGGATAAGTGTTTCAGCATGTCATACGTAATACCATAGGGACCCGGAGGAGTGTTTGAGGACTGTCTTAAGTGTTGGGAAAGTTCATCAATGGTAGGATCACTATTGTAGGAAAAGTGCGAGGAGGTTTTGAAATTTATTTTTTGTCGTTCTGATTGTTGTTTATACAGGAGGAAAGAATTTGAGTAGGAGGTACTGCACGAGATGGAAGCAAGGGTTTCACCAATGCTATTTGCTATTTCTTTTGTATCGGATATAATGCTGTTATTTATGGTTAGACAGGAAATTCACTGATTATTATAAATGCCCATGGCTCTTTTTGTTTTCGTCCATAGCTCCTTACTAGAAGTAGAGGCTGTTATGCTGGAGATATATTTGACCCAGGATTCCTTTTGGCACTGACGCCTGATCCTACGTGCATATGCTCTAGCTTTCTTAAAGAGGGTGAGATTTTCGGTGGTGGGGTACCGCCGAAAAGTGCTCCAGGCTTTCTGCTGCTTCTTTTTAGCGAGGTTGCATTTTTCGTTCCACCACGGTTTTTTATTATGTCGATGTTTGGTGCCCGATTTTGGAATGCTGGCATCAGCAGCTCGGATGATAATTGAGTTAATGTTTTGTACGACCTCGTCTATGGGGCCTTCAACAGCATCAGAGGTGATGGCAGACAGGGAAGTGAAGGTGAACCAATCTGCCTTATCATGAATGTATCTAGGTTCTGAAATAGGTTGGGGATTCTGGTACAGAGGTGACAAAAGAATCGGAAAATGATCACTGTTGTGGAGATCACTGGATACAGAAAAATTATATGTGGGAAGGAGTGATGGAGAACAGATGGCAAGGTCTATTGCATGGAAAGTTTTAGTTGGATAGTGGAAGTAAGTATTGTCACCATTATTCATGCAGCAAAGGGAGAAATCAGTGAGAAGTTTTTCGATTTGAAGGCCTCTATCGTTGGTGTCCTTGCTTCCCCACAAGGGACTATGAGCATTCATGTCACCGAGGAGGATGAAAGGAGGAGGAAGCTGCTGAATGAGACTATTGAGGGATGTTTGGCAGATTGCTTCACTTGGAGGGAGGTATATGCTGCAGACAGTTGTGAGTTGTTTTAATTGGATACGAGTGACGACTGCTTGGAGATTTGTGTTAAGATTGACTTAACACAAATCTCCAAGCAACAACAATAGCTATCCTCACACTATTGTGAGGATAGCTATTGTTGATTAATAGGGCAACTCCACCAGTGGCCCTATCATTGAGCTCATTGTTCTTGCGAAGGACAGTGTAATTGCGGATTTTAGTAGGTCTATTGGTTTTGAGGAAAGTTTCCTGAAGGGCGAGGCAAGCGGGGTTATGATCATAAATCAGTATTTTGAGGTCGTCGTTTTTATTAAGGAAACCGTGGCAGTTCCAGGATAGCAGCAGAGCCATAATCATGTATTTGGGATGATGCTCATCTTGCTCTTAATCCCCGTAGGCTTGAGAGGGGTGCTAGGAATGTCGTCACCATCCATGGGAAGATCTGACATTTCTGAGTCAGAAGGGTCCAAGTGTAGAATAGTGTCATCTATAGGGCGTTGTTGTGGGACATGTTTGATTTTGGGTTTGTTGTACTTTGTTCGGTAGACAGAAGACTTTTTTATTTGTGGTCGGGTGGAGTTAACATTTTGAGAGTTTTTCTTCAATATATTTTTTTGTGAAGACGTGGAGGATTTAGTTTGATTGGAAGTCGATTGTTTAGATGTTTGTGCTGTTGCAGAAGGAAATGAGACAGGTACAGATTTTGTTAATTCAGTTTGGGTTGCTATTGTTTTGGTAGATTTTGTTGCAGCTGCATAAGATAAACCAGGTTTTGGTGTCCGGCTTTCTATTAACTTACGGGCTTCGGGATATGAGATTCTTTCAGAGGCACGTAGGGTCTGGATTTCTTTTTCAAACGCCCATTTCGGGCAAGATCTGGAGTATGAAGGATGTTCTTCTTTACAATTTACACATTTTGGAGCTGCAGAGCAGGTCTCACTGTCGCGGTCAAAAGCACCACAACGTGCACAGGCAGGTGACCCACGACAGGAGGTTTTAGTATGGCCGAACTTTTGGCACTGGAAGCAATGGATGGGATTTGGTATATATGGTCTGACGGGACATAATAGGTAGCCGGCTTTAATATGAGATGGAATAGTGGGAGACTGAAAAGTTAGGATAATATGTTTAGTATTGATTATTTGATTATTCCGCCGAATAGTGATTCGACGCACAGCGCATACTTTTAGGTTTTCAAGTATTTCAGCTTCAGAGCAGTGCAGAAGGTCGGGTTCTGATACGACTCCTCGGGAGATATTTAGGGAGGTATGAGGTGTCACTATAACTGTTTTTAGGCCAAGGTTTTTTATTTTCATTATTTTGCAAGCTTGTCTATTGTTGGATACTTCTACTAATAGGTCTCCAGATCTTAATTTTTTAACTTTTTTGACTTCTCCTACATTGTCAGTGATACATTTGTGAATTAAAAATGGCGATGTTTCATTAAGGTTACCTTCAGCAGAGTGGATAAGGAAGAATCGGGCATTCATGTGTGCAAATTGTGTATCGGTGTGTTCATTAGCGGTTGACAGCGGATCGATGACGATTGACGAAGAATTTTTCATATCCATGTTGGGGAAAATTGAGATTCGGACCCGACCGCACCACCCACCACGGAGTCCAACAAGGGGATGTGCAATTGCACACCAGTGCTAGTCGGGTCTATACGCTCACAGTACATCCCTTAGGCAGCATCCACCCTTAATGACGTGCCCAGTAGATGTCCGATTGCTTGATCCCTAGCAGTTGATCGAAATCAGTACCACCAGCCGATTGATACACAGGGGAACGCTGTGTACCTCCTTTTTACCCGAAGCCGAGGCCAAAGCAATGTGTTGGAGAAAAGATCCCTCAATTACCAGGATCCCCATTTCCGGGGACACGGGTCTCCACGCACGGCAAACACGTGGGTAGTTTTCCGCCAATAGAAGCTGACGGTACAGAGTGACCGCAGCTTCTAAAGGGGGGCCCTCACCTCCAAAGAAGAAACTACACTGAGGGGGAAAAGGAAGGAGACAGCTAAGAGGAGAGGAGGGTAGAACACAGGAGAGCAAAAGATCGCTGGGGCCCCGGGATTGCGACACCCGTAAAAACCTAAAGGTTTTCCCCCTGAGGGGTAGTGGAGCCCGATTGTAGATTTTCTAGTACACTGAGGGAGTCAGAGTAGATGATAAATCTGTTTGTTTTCATTCTAGAGATGTATAAAAGGCTTTCATGGATGTCCACTAATTCAGCGGTAAAAATGGAGCAGAACGGAGGAAGAGTATAGCTGCAGGTATGGTTATTTTCGACAAAGGCAAAGCCAACATAATTATCAGATTTCGAACCATCAGTGTATATTTCTTTATATTTTTTATATCTGTTTTTATGGTCTGAGAACAACTGTTGATATATTTTTGGGTCGGTATCCTGTTTAGTAAAGCCATTAAATGGTTGGAGGTACGAGGTCTGGAGTGTAGTCCATGGTGGTGTTTCGTGAAGAGAATTAGGAGAGACTTTAACGTTCTCCAGTTGGGTACCAACTAGACTCCTACGGATCCTTAATCCCAAGGGAGGAGAGCATGAGGGGCGATTTCCATATTGGCGGTCCAAATGAGTGTCCAAAAATGCGTCCCTTAAAGGGTGGGAGGGATGAGACAAGATGCGAAAATAGGTGTTTAATGATAGTTTGTGACGGATGTGGATGAGAGATGGCTCGTGACAAGTGATATAGAGACTTTGTATGGGTGATGTTCTAAAAGCTCCAGAGGCGTAGTGCAGTATGATGCACTGTGTCAAGTTTTTTTAGGGCTGACTTACAAGCAGATCCATACACGGCACAGGCGTAATCCATTTTGGAACGAACTGCTGCATGGTAGATCCGCAAAAGGGCGTCACGCTCCGCTCCGCAAGAAGTGTTGTTTAATACCTTTAGGGTATTTAGGTCCTTTTCACATTTGCTGCGGATATACGAGATATGATTAGCAAAGGTCAATTTTCTATCAAAATATACCCCTAAAAATTTAGTAGAGTCTCGCATTTCTATTTTTGAGCTGCCCACATAGAGCTCAGGATCAGGATGGATCCCTCGTAAACGACAGAAGTGCATACTGACAGTCTTTTCCGCGGAAATGTTAAACCCATTTGTGGTACACCATTTTAGGATGCGATTGATGGTGTTCTGGAGCTGACGCTCAATGTAACGCATGTCCTTTCCTTGACAAGAAATTTGAAGGTCATCGACGTATAGGCTTCCGTGTACAGATGGAGGTAGTTGATTGAGAATATTATTGATTTTTATTGAAAAGAGGGTAACACTTAAGACAGAGCCCTGAGGGACGCCCTCTTCTTGAACGAAACTATTTGATTGAATGCCGTTTATTTGTACTCTGAAATTTCGAAGTGAAAGGAAGTTCTGGATAAAGATTGGAAGGTTGCCACGGAAGCCTAGATTATGGAGGTCCCGGAGGATACCATATCTCCAGGTCTTGTCGTATGCCTTTTCCATGTCAAAAAAAAATTTGATATTAGGTGGTTCCGTCGTAGGAAAGCGTTACGAATTTGGGTTTCCAAATATATTATGTTGTCAGATGTTGATCTGCCCCTGCGGAAACCACTTTGGTAGGGGTGTATATGGCCCTCTGTTTCTAAAACGTAAACTAAGCGTGCATTGATCATTTTCTCCAGCAGTTTGCAAAGGCAACTAGTAAGAGCTATGGGTCTGTAGTTATTAGGATTGGAAGTGTCTTTTCCGGGTTTTGGAAAGGGTATGACTATGGCGTTTCTCCAGGAGGAAGGAAAGGTATGTTCGTTCCAGATTCTATTAAAAAGCTTAAGTAGATTTGCAAGGGAATCATGAGAAAGGTGTTTTAGCATTTCATACGTGATACCATCAGGACCAGGAGAAGTGTTCTGTAGCTGTCTGAGTTGATTGGTGAGTTCATGGATTGTAAAGATACTATTGTAGGAGAGCTGCGAGGAGGTTTTAAAATTTAGTTTTTGCCGTTCAGATTGCAGTTTATGGGTATAAAAGGTATTTGAGTAAGAGGTACTGCAAGAGGATAGAGCCAATGTTTCGCCGATGGTATTTGCAATGTCTGTGGTATCAGAGATAATTTTGTTATTGATGGAAAGGCAGGGTATGGTATGGTTGTTGTATATTCCCATAGCTCTTTTTGTTTTGGTACATAGCTCTTTACTAGAAATTGATGTTGTAATGCTGGAGACATATTGCATCCATGATTCCTTTTGGGATTGCCGCCTCACCTTGCGGGCGACTGCTTTTGCTTTTTTTAAAAGCAATAAGATTTTCTGTTGTGGGATACTGGCGGAAGGTACCCATACTTGCCAACCTCCTTAAGCCAAAAACAAGAAGACTTGGGTTGAAAAAACAGAAGATTTCACAAAAAATCAGAAGATTAAAAATAAAATTTTAAAAATATTTTAAGATCAGAAGACTGTTTCCCCCAGTGTATATCACCATTTCTTTTCTTTTCTTTTTTTTTTTTTAATATATATATTAGTATTGTAGAGAAATAAAAACAAAATTAAATAGCAATAGATAAGAACTTACCTGAATTTTTTTATATAAAATGAAAAAATATGGAGTATTTTCACAAAAATAAAAGCAAATAAATGTAAATTTGACTTTATTTTTAACCAAAGTATTTTGAAAAATAAGCAGATTAAAATTTTTTAATGTTGTTCAAAGTAGCTTTTTTAGCTTTTACTAATAGCTTATCAGAAAAATTATTTTCAAGCTTTAGTTTTCAATACTAACTAATTTTGTAATGATGAATCTCTGAGGGAAGAACGAAATGAAGTTCTGTTAACTATCAATGAAAGATTTGCTTACAAATGCTTTGACCTCACTCATACTACAGCATTGTGCTGTTAGCTGTTGAAATGATTACCTTAATAAATTATTTTGAAAATAGAATTATTAATTTATAATTTTTTTCGCACAGTTTGTAATACAATTTAATATATCGACTAAAAATTTAAAAAAGACTGAAGATTTCATCTTCTGGCAGAAGACCAGAAGATAGCTTAAAAAAACAGAAGTCTTCTGTCAAAACCAGAAGAGTTGGCAGATATGGGTACCCCCGGCTTTCTGCTGCTGCTTTTTCGCTAGGGTGCATACCTCGTTCCACCACGGTTTTTTATTTCTGCAACAGCTTGTGCCCGATTTCGGGATACTATGGTCTGCTGCCTTAATGATGGTGGTAGTTATTGTTTCGACGACCTCATCAATAGTGCCTTCTATGATATTTGGGGATATTGTTGACAGTGAAGTGAAAGCCTGCCAATCTGCTTTGTCATGAATATATCTGGGTATTTTTGAAGTTTGGTTTGGATTCTGAAACAAAGGTGAGAGAATGATCGGAAAATGGTCACTGTTATGTAAATCACTAGATACAGAAAAGTTATACAGCGGGAGGATTGGAGGAGAGCAGATGGCGAGGTCTATTGCATGGAAAGTTTTAGTTGGGTAATGAAAGTAAGTGTTGTCGCCATTATTCATGCAGCAAAGGGAGAAGTCAGTGAGAAGTTGCTCTATTTGAAGGCCTCTATTGTTGGTGTCCTTGCTACCCCACAAGGGACTATGAGCATTCATGTCACCAAGGAGGATGAAAGGAGGAGGAAGTTGCTGAATGAGACTATTGAAGGATGTTTGGCTTATGGCTTCACTAGGAGGGAGGTATATACTGCAGACAGTTGTGAGTTGTTTTAATTGAATACGAGTGGCAACTGCTTGCAGGTTAGTGTTAAGATTGAGCTTAGTGTGAGGATAACTATTGTTAATCAAAAGGGCAACTCCACCAGTGGCCCTATCATTGAGCTCATTGTCTTTGCGGAGGATGGTATAATTACGGATTTTAGTATGTCTATTGGTTTTGAGAAAAGTTTCCTGAAGGGCAAAGCAAGCGAGGTTATGAGGTCATCGTTTTTATTAAGGAAACCGTGGCAGTTCCAAGACAGCAGCAGAGCCATTATCATGTTGTGTTTGGGATGATGCTCATCTTGCTCCGAACCCCCGTAGGCTTGAGAGGGGTGCTAGGGATGTCGTCATCATCCATGGGAAGATCTGACATTTCAGAGTCAGAGGGGTCCAAATGTAGGATAGTATCGTCTATAGGGCGTTGTGGAGGAAAGTGTTTGATTTTGGGTTTATTGTACTTTGATCTGTAGACCGAAGACTTTTTTATTTGTGGTCGGGTTGAGGTAACATTTTGAAAGTTTTTCTTTGATATATGTTTTTGTGGAGCCGTGGAGGATTTATTTTGATTAGAGATGGATTGTTTAGGTATTTGGGCTGTTGCAGAAGGAAAGGAGACAGGTAGGGATTTTGGTAATTCAGTTTGTGTTGCTATTGTTTTAGTTGATTTTGTTGCAGCTGCATAAGATAAACCAGGTGTTGGTGTCCGGCTTTCTATTATCTTACGGGCTTCCGGATATGAGAGTTTTTGAGAGGCACGTAGGGACTGAATTTCGCCCATTTCGGGCGCCAATTTCAAACGCCCATTTCGGGCAAGATCTGGAGTATGAAGGATGTTCCTCTTTACAGTTTACACATTTTGGAGCTGCAGAGCAGGACTCACTGTCGTGGTCAGAAGCACCACAGCGAGCACAGGCAGGTGACCCACGACAGGAGGTTTTAGTATGGCCGAACTTTTGACACTGGAAGCAACGGATTGGATTTGGTACATATGGTCTCACGGGGCATAAAAAATAGCCGGCTTTAATATGAGATGGAATACTGGGAGACTGAAAAGTTAGGATAATATGTTTAGTATTGATTATTTGATTATTGCGCCGAATAGTGATTAGACTCACAGCACATACTTTTTCATCTCTTAGGTTTTCAAGTATTTCAGCTTCAGAGCAGTGCAAAAGGTTGGGTTCTGATACGACTCCTCGGGAGATGTTTAGGGAGGTATGAGGTGTCACTGTAACAGTTTTTAGGCCAAGGTTTTTTATTTTCATTATTTTAGAAGCTTGTCTATTGTTTAATACTTCTACTAATAGGTCTCCAGATCTTAATTTTTTAACTTTTTCGACTTCTCCTACATTGTCAGTGATACATTTGTGAATTAAAAATGGCGATGTTTCATTAAGGTTACCTTCAACATAGTGTACGATGAAGAATCTGGCATTCATGTGTGCAAATTGTGTATCGGTGTGTTCATTAGCGGTTGACAGCGGAACGTTGACAATTGACGAAGAATTTTTCATATCCATGTTGGGGAAAATATAGATTCGGCCCCGACCGCACCACCCACCACGGAGCCCAACGAGGAGGTGTGCAATTTCACACCAGTGCTAGTCGGGTCTATACGCTCACAGTACATCCCTTAGGCAGCGTCCACCCTTAACGACGTGCCCAGTAGATGTCCGATTGCTTGATCCCTAGCAGTTGATCGAAATCAGTACAACCAGCCGATTGATACACAGGGGAACGCTGTGTACCTCTCGTTTACCCGAAGCCGAGGCCAAAGCAATGTGTTGGAGAAAAAACCCCTCATTTACCAGGATACCCATTTCCGGGGACACGGGTCTCCACACACGGTAAATACGTGGGTAGTTTTCCCCCAATAGAAGCTGACGGCACAGGGCGGCCGCAGCTTCTAAAGGGGGGCCTTCACCTCCACAGAGGGGGAAAAGGAAGGATACAGCTAAGAGGAGAGGAGGGTAGAATAAAGAAAAGCGAAAGATCGCTGGGGCCCCGGGATTGCGACACCCGTAAAGACCTAAAGTAGGTCTTCCCCCTGAAGGGGAGAACAGAATCGAAAGCAAAACTAACTCCCAACCACACCCCCCTCTTCTCCCCACTCCCAGTACTTCAACTAATATCTCGCCAGCTCAGCCACAGACCGGGTCAGCCTCAGGCAGGCGACCGTACCTCGAAAACGATTGTGCGGTTAAAAACGAGTTGTCCGGTAAATGCTCATGAATTGCGAAGTTTTTTGGACTATTAAAGATTTAAAGATTACTATTACTAACCAGGGTGCGAACTGAACATTTTCTCCAGGGGGGGACACTTGAAAAAGAAAAGGAGGGAAGGTGCAAATGCTTTACTAATATGATGTTACTTGACAAATGCAGTCGCCAACATGTGTGGGAACTGACTTATATTCAAACTAAAGTCATAGATTGCTTGTTCTATGGAATCACAGATACACAAGCTACATACAATGTACCTGTATTGGAAGCCACCCTTGAGGGGTTTTAGCTTAGAAAAGAGACGAAATTTTAAGGCAGTCGCCTTATAGTAACAAACGATAGCATACAACCTTCATTTTGAGTACTTGACTTCAATCCCAAATCTTCACTCACCAGTTTAACATTTCTTCAGCAGGGGATAAATAGTATCCCTGGCAGGGATCAATTAATATTTCTCTAGCCAGGGATTACATTCTTCAGCCGGGGACGATCCCCCGGCATCCCCCCCGTCAATTCGCACCCTGTTACTAACTAGAAGTCAAAGCCCGTTGTGAAGGCAATAGCAATGGGCGCTAGAAAAAACATTTGACGAAAATATGGCTACACTCAATATATTTAATCCTCGTCCACCTAAAATAATTAACTTCGTATTCAATTTTTATTATATACCCAAATCGAATTCCATGCTCTTCTGGAAACGCGCAGAAACCTTTTGTATTCGAACAATTTCGTTTTGTTGAAACAGACTCTCTTATATCAATGCTTCATGCAGACGATCATTTAATGAAAAAAAATTAAACTATGTTATCTGAAAAAACTGTTTTAAAAGAACTGAAATCGTAACTTTCCCTTCAAAGCCTGATGACCGTGACTTCCAATGTGACGTCATTGTCTCTTGCAGAGTCTAATTTTTTAATCATTTACTTTTTTTTTATTCTCGGAAATAAAATGTAGCTGAAAATAGCAAAAAAGCGCTTGAAAATGAGGGAACGGGTGGATTTTCAGATTTTTAAAGTAGCACAGATTGTTTTCTATATTTTTATACATAATTATGAAAAATTTCAAGCGGATCGTACAAACGGTGTAGATGTTGCTACGTTTTTTGTGCTTTTTAATCTTGGAGTAATGGCGGTAAAAGTTTTATCTTGAAGTGGTTGCCCGGAATTGTTAGAGAGTGAGTCAGGGGTCAGCGAAACTATATAATAGAATGACACTTACTATTGAAGATTCGTGAAAGGTTTCTCTCATGTTGCAAGGCCACGTCACCGATTGAAAATGGACAAATCAATCCACAATCCAACCTCAACTGTACGGTATAGCGGTTCAATCACACTATTTCGAACAACCTGTCCTAGTATTTAGGAATCGATGACTGTGACAACAGGCTGGAGGGAATGTGTGCGGCGGAAGCTAGTTTTGATCCCATTGGTTGGGGTGAAATCAGTGTGGTAGATTAAGGCATTATCTGACCGAACAAAAGATGCCCCTTTGCGCGTCCTTGAATTGCCGAGTTATTGATATCGCGCTGCTACACTAGTCCCCCTGACTCATAGAGTCAGACGGAGGCTATTTAATGTTGTTCTAGCATTATGGTGAAGCTCGGTGGCTTAATGTTAGCAGATTGTACTGCCATGCCACAGGTCCGGGGCTTGAATCCCGGGCTGGGCATGCTTGACTCACCCTTTCATCCCTTGAGTAGGTCGATAAAATGAGGACAAGGTTGCTTAGGAGTTAAGCACTGGGGGCTTCGCGTCAGGCTGAGCACCTGACCGAGGCATATGCTTCCTCGCCCCAGAGCCTGTGGTCGCCAAGGCGTGGTTGGGCAGCGTAGGCCTTAGCCGCAACCGCCCCTATACGAGGCTATGTTTAACTTAGCTAAGCATTATGGACTTGAGAGATTGCTACCATGCGTTATGAACTTTTTTTGTCGTGACCCACTTGATGTGGGCTTTGCTGATGCGGACTTTGAATGAGTGACAGTCGTCTGTCGCTGACAGCGAGAACGAAAGTGCGCAGGCAATATCGCACGGGCACTTGGGGCATCTGCCTTGGGCACACATCCAGAAATTGGCCTAAAAATGGAGTTTAGAGTGATATATAGGGGCACAAAATTTGAAAAGCGCCCTGGGCACAAAAGACAAGAGTGTTATAGTCAGGCCCTGGAAATGCGTGCTCATCACGTCCGGGTTACCAATGAAGGGAGCGTATGCCGCCTAAACGGCTTTTGATACCTTGAATTCAGCATGTAGATTAGGCGTTATTTTCCATATTTTATATATTTATAATCCGATGGGTCAAAAGATGGAAATTTTATGGTTTTGAGTAAAATATTTTCAAATATCGCAAACATTGCGAATTTATTTAGACTAAGGTGACCATATTTTTGAACGTATAATTGAGGACAAGTCCCCAATTCTGAAACAAAATTGGGGACATTATATAATTAATAAAATAATTAACAATTAAAAACAATTTAATAATTAAAATTATTTCGTCCCAAATTGCTCTTTTACATTTTGAGGACAAATCGAAAAAAAATTGGGGACTTATTGTCACCTTGTTTATTGATCTATGAGTCTTAACTAATTAAATTGTGTTAATTATATTAAAATTTATTTTAGGGCTAATTAATTAGTTAATGGAATTACTAATGTTAATTAGATGTAAATAAAACTAAAACTCCCCTCGTGTTACACTTCACAGGGGCTTATCCCATTCATTCCTTCCCCTTGCGTGTTCTAATGTCCAGGTTTTGTGCGATAATAAAATAAAACACAACTTTTACGAACTTTTCTTAATTTATGTCCAGCGACAGATGGCGCCATCACCACAAGCTTCCTTTTCAAGGTTGACAGTTCAAATTGACTTCTCAAGCTTGCTGCAGGCTTAAAATGAATTGAACTGTCAAGCTTGTATTAATTTGTTAAATTCAAAGAAATGTCAAGCTTGATTTAAGCTTATGTGCTGTCTGGGCTTTAGCTTACAATTTGATACCCCCCCCCTCCCTAAATAAAATCCTGGCTACGCTACTGTTCGGCGCACTTCATCTAAACTTATTTTGAGATAAAATACTGCAGTAATAGTAAGGTTGAGTGATTTCTAGCCAAATATTTCGATATCGCCAAGCTGGGTTGAATTTTAAAGATTTGCTTCTGACACTTAATTTGGCGATATTTCACCAAAAGCTCACAAGCTTGAGTTAGTTTGCGAGATATTGGGGATAGCCAAAGTAATAATTGACCACAGACTTTCAATGAATTGAATATATCCATACACCTTCATGTATTTGAAGTCATTTAAGTGACCCTGTAAATAAATTGCCCAGTTGATTGAAATCAAAAATGAGATGCACAGTTAGATGTTACAAGAGTTCTAAATACAAAATTTCGAAGTTCGACGGTTAAAAGTTTTAGTTATGCGAAATATTTTTTGCGCCAAATTTGGCGACATTTCGGTAAAACTCGCCAAGGTCGACGACAAATTATGAGATTTTAGGCATGGATAAAACAATGACTGACTATCGCTAAATCAGGGCTGGGGAGTAGCGCGCTACTTGTAGCGAAACTACAGTAGCCGCTACTTTTTTTTGTAGTTTGTAGTGTAGCGCGCTACTTTTTTTAAAAAGTAGTGTAGCGTGTAGCGCGCTACAAAAAAACAGTAGTTTGTAGCGAATTTTGGAAGCTACTTTTGCCGTGTCATCATTTCCGGCGATTGATCCCGTGGTGCAATTTCTCTCTCTTCTGACTCCAAGCATAACTGAAACTGGTGCTTGAAAGACACCCAATCACTCCCCTGCCCCCCCCCCTCCCAGGGGACACACGCACACGAGGGGGGGTGAGGGGGTTTGCTTTGCCTGAAGCGGAAGCCTGACATTGTGCATCTTTTTTCTTTTTTTCGTTCTCAGTATTATTTGTAGAATCACCAATCTGCCATAAAGAGGAAAAAAAAGGAAGGTAAGAGAGGTCCAAAGTTGAACAGAGGTTATTTTGATGGGGCCTCGAGAGTCTCATTATCACACGGGCGTGTGGGCCCGTGAGCCCCTGAAAAATAAAGGCCTCGCAAATCTCTCCATTTATTGTATATTAAATTTATATATGCTGCAATAATAATTTTTATTAAGCTAAATTTCCTTTATCTATATCATAATTGTGTAACAATAAAAAGGCTTCGAGACTTATTTTCTGTTCTTCTTTCTAACACAATGATAATGGTTTCTAAGACTAGATCAATAAAATAGAAATTAAAGGCGTTATTGAAAATTTATGGCCATATGTACTTATCACAAAATATCCATTAGTTAGCATTTTTTAAAATATTATGATGAAGAAAAGAAAATTTTCTGGCAGGTGGAACTCAGCGCACACATACGCTAATAATACAAATGGATTAAAAAAATATTAAAATCAATTTTAAATGCACATTCTTGTTCTAAATGAGTATAAATACATGGGTAATTTTTAATTTAATTTTAGAATTATTTTGAAATGTTTTATTTTTATGCTGGGAAAATAGAAAACAATCACAAATAAGTTAAAATGTCTGTAATAGTATAGGGGCCCAAAACAACCTTTTTTTTTGCCCCGGGGCCCCTTCTATGTCTGATCAGGGTCTGCATATTTTTGACTGCTATTGCATGTTTGCAACATAAATCAACATAAAAATGAGTATTTTTTGCTTTCGAAAAGGAATTTTACATATCTGTAAATTGTATGCTTTTGTAACATCATTAATTTTCTTTGATCTTTTTTTTTTATTGCACCCATAAATACAGTGTAGTGTCCACTTGCCAGGATGATTGCCAATCATTCAGAATCCAGTATTCCGTGAACTTCCTTTTAGGCGATATCCTTTCAAATCTGACATGATATATAGTCAGTCCTCGCAATTAGCGATCCCCCCCCCCCCATCCTCTCACTCACCATCTACGAAAAACTACGAAGCGTGAGAAAAACTTACGGTTTTCTCACAGAAATTTTCTTGAAAGCATCGAGACCGCTTCTGGAAGAGTCACCAACATTTTTAATTTTCTCTTTGCCTCCTCCTTATGATCGATGCATTGAACAACAATTTTATTTATGCTTAGTTTTACTAAGTTTATTTATATTAAGGTTTGGTCATTTTTCGACGTTACAGTGCACTTTTTTGAGTTTGGGCACTCTTTATTAACCTTGTGTCCTGGTGGTGTGTTCAACTTCCACAAGAGTAATGACAGTTCTGCAGTATTGTAGATTTTCAAACATTAATTAATCACGTGATTATGTTCTACAACTCGGAATGTTTTTTGTCTCAAAGAAGTGTAAAAACGGATTAGTACATTTTTCGTGGAACCTGAAACTGAAAAAAAGAAAGTAAATACGTAGAAATTGTACACATTTTTTTTTTTTTTTTTTTTTTTTTTTACGAGTTGATAACCTTATCTTTTTTGAGTTTGTTGAAAAGGGACAAAAGGTATAAGCATATGCATCCAAGATATTATTTCAGGGGCTAAAAATATTGCTGACCTCGGTTACAGTGTTCTTCGTTTGTAGTGACAGTTTTCAGATTCGGTCCTAAGGTAGAGCGAACGGTGCGACCGCACCGGGCGCCATCTCTACCAAGGCTGTTCAGAATAATATAGCACTGTGGATGTCGGAAATGGTTTCATTTACCTGTTAATAATTGTTTAATAATAAATCTTTTAGTCAATGTACAGTAGTAATCAATCATGTTAATAGTGAATTTTAGTGAACTTTCTGTGAAAAAATAAATTATTAACAGGTACTCGAGGACGACTTATCAAACCCTACATTGTTACGTGATTCATAACCGTCTTATTTACCTTTGCCACTCTTTAACTTTTTGCCAATGAGTTTCAGAGCACCATGCATATTTGACAGTCCGTATATTATTGAAGTTGAAAGCCTCATTTTAACCCCTGAAAGCTTTTATAGCTAAATGTGTGGCGTAGCTAGGTGCAAGAGCTGATCTAGGGTACGTGGAGCCTCCCTGCAAACGTAAAGAAGCCCCGTGTTATGCTCCAGATTAAGTTTTCCTTAGTTTTTTAGTTCGAATATGGCGCTCCGATGCCTTGCTTACCGTGTCGGGCAGTCCCTGGCTACGGGGGAGCAAGGAAGGTCAACTGTACCTGGGCGCAGCATCGGCCAAGGGGCGCTAAATGGTATATGAAAGCTACGTAGTTGCATTTTTAAAAAATAGGAGGGGGCGCAAAATCTTCAGTTGTCAGGTGGAAACGAGATTTAGTCATTTGCTGTGGGACAGAGAAACTGTTCTCTCAGCTTGTTTCCATCCCAGATTCAAACTATTCTGGATTGAGGAGGAGAGGAAGACCGAAGCCAAAAAAATGGATGGAGGAATACCTCCAGAATATGTTTCCGACAACTTCAGATATCAGTATCGAGGATCAGCCCATGGATGATGACTTTTCTGGTTTTTTTTAATTTCTCTTTCGCATGCACTCGAAATAGTTACGAGGAAGAACTTACAAGGTTCTTGTCAGAGCCAATTAAACCCCTATCTTCGCTTTCGGCGTACACGTATATGAAAGAAGCCTTCAAAAAAACTAACACTGGCGTGCCGTGCCGTCCAGTGCATCTGTACAAAGATTGTTTTCGATTGCATTGGACGCATTTTCTCCTCGACGATCATGTTTGGCGGATAACAATTTTGAGATCCAGCTCTTGTTAAAATTTAATAAACATGTTTTTGAATAAATTTATGTGGTTTTTATTTTATACTAGAGGCATGGCAGTCTTCCATGAATATGTTGAAATTCTGCTTTCTTTCGTTAAAATTTTAAAGTGTCTATTATATTTAAATTATTAGGTTTTTTGTGTAATAATTTTCAGAATTTAATACGAAAATATGAGAATTTCTATTAATAATTAATAGTTTGTAAAATCCTTAGAGACTTATCTCTCTCTTAGCCTTAAAATAACAATATAATTCTATAAAATTCTTTTATACCTAACACAAAGTTGTGTTGATGATAATAACTTTTAAAATTTCTTTAACATAGAGGATTTTTTTAATGCAATGTTTTAAATAGATATATCATGAATTTAATTAGTAATTGTTTTCATTATTTTATAATATGCATATCATATGTGATGTTTTCAATTAAAACAATTATACAATATTACATGGTTCACACGGGTCATTCGTCATAAATCACTAATTTGGTAAGTCATGAAAAAAGGCCTTTATACTCATTAATTTTGATTTGTGCTCAAGAAACTAGAATGTTTGTACAACATGAAAGGGGTCTCAAAACGGGCCTTTTTTTCCCGTTCAGACATCCATTTTATTATATTTTTAAAAACTTTTTTAGTTCTCATGATTTTTCTCATGCTTTCAGAGCTCACTTTCCCAATTTATTTTTATCATAGAGGTATTAAAACTTAATTAGTTTCAGCAATACTTCAATAATTAGCAGTAGTTGCCAGTAGCGTATATATAGGCTAGGCTTCCATTTCAGGGGGAGGGGGAAGATTCGGTATTTTAAACGTTATTGTTCTAAAGTTAAAAGAAATGTTTCAAAATAGCTCCTTTTTAATAATTGCTTTACATTTTCGGAGGGGGCCCGCCTCCCCCTGCTCAAATACTCGCCTGGTAGTTGTTTATTAGAGCAATAGTTTTTTTCTAATTAAAGGCGAAAAGGTGCCCGGGGTCTTCCGTGCGTCCACCAAATCTGCGGCGCTCAACGCTACAAGGAAACCACCTTTTAATAAACGCGTTCTTTGGACGCGAGAGACACCCGCTGAGGTCATTAATCACGCTGGACGCGAGTAGAAAACCAAGGCTTTAGATATCGATAGTTTTCTCTAATTAGGATATAAATATCCTTAAATATGAATGTAATGCAAATTGAATCTGTTAGCAAAATTTGTCTCTTAAAAGTAGCGAAAAAGTAGCGAAGTAGCGACTACATTTCAAAAGTAGTGTAGCTAACTACATTTGTCAAAAAGTAGTTGTAGTTGTAGTTAACTACATTTTTCGAAAAGTAGCGGTAGTTGTAGCGCGCTACAAAAAAAAAGTAGTTTTTCCCACCACTGCGCTAAATTTGACGTTATTTCTCCAAAACTCGCCAAGGACGATAACAAATGTCGATATTTTAAGCATGGACCAAAGACTATCGCTAAATTTGGCAATACTTCGGTAAAACTCGCCAAGGTCGACGACAAATGGCGAGATTTTGCGCATTGACCAAAACATAACTATCGCCAAATTTGGCGATATTTCAGCAAAACTCGCCAAGGTTATCGAAAAATGGCGAGATTTTGGACATGGACCAAACCATGACTGACTATACTGATGTAATATATTGAAGATGTCCATAATGTATCGAAATTCTTTTGGGTGGTCCTGTAATTAAACTCTCCAGTAGATTGGAACCAAAAATCGAGATGCACAACAATCTTATATATGAAATTTCAACATTCTATGATTAACAGTTTTTGAGATTTGAGAGTTAAATACATACACACGTACACCAAAAGTCGCCAAGCTTGGCAACTTTTGGCGTAATACTTGAGGGAGGCATGTGACCGCAGTTGGGCCATTACCTAACTATATGGTAGGATGGTATTGTGCTTGAAATGGATGAATGTTCCTAAAATTGCCATTGACCGTAATGTATTGGAAATGTTTTTAATGTTCCTGTACCAGAACTATACATTATAAAGACACTTTTTTCGATGGAGGAATTCATTTGTAACCCTTAACAGCATATATCACTTCTGAGTCGTCTGAAACAGCCTAATACCTCTAAAATATGCTTTAATGAATTTCTGCCCATAGAGCGTAATGTATTGAAAATCTTTTGGGCAGCCCTGTAGATAAACTATCCAGTCAAATGGGACCGAAAGGGGAAGTGCACACCCAGACAGCACATAAGCTTAAATCAAGCTTGACATTTCCTTGAATTTGACGTATTAATGCAAGCTTGACAGTTCAACTCATTTAAAGCTGGCAGCAAGCTTGCAGGAGTCAAGTTGAATTGTCAAGCTTAAATACAGCTTGATTTAAGCTTGACAAGTGATACTAGCTTGATTTTAGCTTTCAAAGTGCACAGTGATGGCGCCATCTGTGAAAGAGGATGGACATTAATTGTCTAGCGTCCTCAAATTTGCTGGAAGTTCGTAAAAGATGTGTTTTATTTTATTACCAGTGCCATATTACCAGCAAGGCAAACGGGGCAACTGCCCAGGGCCTACAGATTTTAGGGCCCAAAAATCTTACATCTTACACTTTTGTAGTTTTAAAATAAAATTACAAAGGATAAAAAAAAATTCAGAAGTTAAATAATTTTTTTAATTATAAAGTATGAACAATGAAAATAATTCAAATTTACACTTTTATAAATTAATTTAAACTTATTTTTAATTCTTTGAAATGCTCTATATTGATATAGCATACCAATATGTAGGAAAATAACTAACCACATTTGTAAAGAGAATTTTTAGTGTTAAAAAATAGCAAAATTTTTCAATTATTTGTTATTTTAAGAAATATTTGCAAAAATGACTAAAGTGTTTGTATTCCATACATGTTAGCAACTGTGATATAGCATTTCGAAGTAACGTTTAACTATCTGTTTCTTTGATTTCAGATTACTTAACACAAAATTTGTGTTAAGTAAGTAAACCCATTCTATATTTCCAAATATGGAAATTCTTCAAAATAAAATACAATTATAGTACGAAATTGATTTCAAAATCAGTCATTTGTCTCGATTTTGGGCAGCAGTATTGCTCATGAGTAGGGATCGACCGATACCACATTTTCGCCGATGACCGATACCGATACTTTACCTATAAATTTATTTTCATAAATAGCCGATACCGATACTTTTAAGTTATGGTATCGGCCGATACCGATACTTAACCGATACCGATACTTTATATAATTTAACGTCATTTAAACCTACATCTGTATTCTGGGCAGTTTTTGTAACGAGAGTGTAGTTCTTGTTAAATTGAATAACAGCATGATGAAATGTGATCCCAGTAGAAAGCATTAAAAAGAAAAAGCAGTGGACACATTGAAGTGTGAATTTACAGTAGTTCTAGTCTTTCTTTTCTATTCAATCATGCCGAGGAATGGCCGAATTAAAAAAAAGCTGTGCACTGGGAAACGTCTTAGTGTGCAAGTTCGGAATTCTTTCTCCTCGCTCTGTCAATCGATCTAGTGGTCTGTTTTGGGCGATTTTCTCCAGATGTTACGTGAATATGCGTTAGACTCCCTTAAAAAGTCCTCCTCCCAAGCCCCCCCCCCATAGGTAGATGACCCTCATTTAGGCTTGACAGATCACAAACACTGTGGGATATATTAATAAGAGAATCCATTTCCAGTGCCGACTGGTGCAAATATTTAAATCAATTTTTCTCAACCTGTATTTTGTCGCCTAATTGTTGCTATGAGCCAGATAAAAGGTTTCCATATTAGACCCAAAACAGATTCCTGCTTGCTCTTACTATATGTGTCTTTGTTTTTCGTTCATGCCTCGATTTTGTGCTTACAAAAGTAAACACATGAAATTTATTCAACTTGCAAGTTTTCTTTAATTATAAATCTTTCACATATGAAAATATTTTTTAGATTACTGAAACTGCATTAAATTGTGATAATGTATAAACTGTACACTATTATGTAAGTACATATGTATTTAGATATTGTTCATCAAATACGTATGTAAATTCTTCCCTTAAAATGCATAATAAGTTCACATTAATTAATGGTTCTATTTATCTGCTCCAATTATTTAACCACTAAGTGAATTATTAAATGTTTTAGCAAGATTTCTTTTTAATATGAACTCATATCATCATTTTAAGTTCTTTTTTAAAATCCGAATATTTTGATTCTCTGTACATGGTTAAGTCACAATTAATCCGGATGATCCCTGTATTTGATCAAGTACGAAGAACAGGTACACACCGATTATTCCTGTGTTTTCCTTATATATAAACCAAATACTATTCACAAGAAATATGTTTTTTTACCCCAAAATTTGAAATAAACTAAATAATAATTAGTATTACTAATTATACTAATACAGCTTCAACTTTTTAAATGAACAATATAAATAATTATTAGATATTGATAACTATTACACTTCTCAAAACAGAATGATACACAAATCCTACGTTCTCTCATTAATCTGATAAATAATAAAATCATTAAATGTTTGATAATTCGTACTATTGATAGTGTGTAATGTTTTAAATATGAATCATTTAACTTCTGGACCAACATAAATTAAAGTTCACGGGAGTCGCCAGTTTTCAAGTCACTGCCAAAAAGTTAACTTCTTTGCGACACAAAAAAGGAATAAATTTTTTTACAAATAGGTTTCGTTTATAATTTTAGTATAATTAATTTTGTCATTGAAACAGCTACAATATGAAGAAAAATATTTTTGCTCGTTTTCAAGCTACGCCTTGGAGGGTCTAAATAAAAAAGATGCTTAAAAATGACGAGATTAAATGAAGGTTAAAGAAAAATCCAAAAATGATAAACTAAATTCAATTTTCAAGTCTTAAAAAAAGTTGCAACTTAAAGTATTCATATTTAATGAAATTGATCTTCAGTGTTTTTGTTTTTATGATCATTGTTAACATGTTTTTGTGTGATTGATATGAACGAATTTTATCTGTTTTAGTTCTAAGCTCTGAGCAGGGGCGGCGTGGCACGGTAAGCAAGGTCTGGGGGCCATTTTGAACTAAAACTGAGAAAATCTTGATCTAGAGCAGTGGTTCTCAAACATTTTTGTCCTTCTCTTCAAAAAATCTTCAAGTAGATTTTTTTTTCGTGACCCACTACTTCATAACGGTAACCAATATAGGCTATATAAAATAGGATAGTTTACTATCAGGGGCGTAGACAAGGGGGGGTTAGGGGGTCATAACCCGCCCCCCATGAGAATTTTTTGCCATACAAAATGTATAGTCTTCACTACATTATCCCACACGCGTATACATATAAATGAGTTGAAGTAGTCGTAACCCCCCCCCATGAAAAATTTCTGGCTACGCCTCTGTTTACTATGTATATAAAATACTAAAGTTTAATTTTTCCCACCCTCTTCGACCCACCGAAATTGCTCCCGTGACCCAACGATGGGTCGCGGCCCATAGTTTGAGAACCACTGATCTAGAGCACAAAAGGGGCGCCTTTTTTTACGTTTGCAGAGGGGCACCATGGGGGTGGGGGTATATCCGACAAACGTCATTCGGTTCAAACCTTATACCCGTTTGCATGCTCAGAAATACGATTCACTTCCGATAGCAGAATGCTACTTTCGGTTTCAAATATTCCCGGCTGTATAATATTAAAATGTCTGTATCTGAAGTTCTAGAAGCTAAATAGAAACAAATTCCTCAAACGTATTTCGAAGGCTGAAATATTACACTTTAACACACATCTGGGCAACCTTCGGCCTCGGGCCGGATGTAGCCCGCAGAACATTTAAAAACTCCGTATAACCATTCAATATCCCATATAAAACCCAATTATACAGCCCGCCACTTCCCTAAAATCCGCAAGTTTGGCCCGCGACTTCGCGAACATCCTAAAGTTTGGCCCACAACTTTTCAAAGGTTGCCCATACCTGCTTTAACACTTTAAAGGTCGTCATCCCCTGAAATATCAAACGACGTCAAGGACCGTCTCCCTCATTAATTTTGATATCTATACCATACCCAAGCCGAATCTGATGTCCTTGCGCCAATCTTTTTAAATAAAAATTTAAAGCATGTCTCTTAAGCGTGAAATCTATATCAAGAGCTAGACTTTCCCCAACGGTATCAAAAACCTATATATACAATAGAATATCCCTATAATGAAGTCTCCTTATCACGAATTTCTCCCTATAACGAAGAGCTTATCTTCCCATAGCGAATTCTTCAGATATAACTTTATTTTTTTTTTTTTTTTTGGTAGCTTTGAAGAAAATTTTATTTTTTGAACAGACCACTTAGTGGAGGAGTAAGAGATGATAAAAATGGAGGCAAGGAATGTGAAACTGACTCCGATAATGAAGACTTCACCAGCCCCCGATTACGACCAACAGGGGCACCGGGCATTGATAGATTTGGGGGTCCCAATCTATGAAATTTGTTATATTTTTCATAAAATTTTGATATAAAAAAGAATATTTCAAAAAAAACCATTTAAAATTTGGGTTCCTGGTCAAAGTCCCTATTTGCCCATATAATAATAAGGCCCTGCGTTTCACAACCAAAACCACATCAAACTTTAATGCTTCAACCTTTCAAAACCATTAAAAAGAGGTTTCCAAATGGAAGAGAATGTGTCTCACTCTATTTTCAGCGGATTTTTAAAATGTGAATATTTTTATGAAAATTTAAAATCAAGAATGCAAAAACAATGTAAAATAACGGAATTTTAAAGTAAAATAAACGTAAGTGCATTACATATTTTATTCTCTAAATTCGTGGATTGTCTTTACTTTTGAATATTTCATTTATACAATGAAAAGTCAGAAACCGTAAGTTTAACAAATTTATAATAAATACCAATTTTTTTTAACAATCAGCAATCATAATTTAATACTTTTAAACATCGAATTAACTAAAAAGTTTGTAATATTTGTTGAAATAACTGCAAAAATCTCTAATCTTTGTACAACGAAATTTTCTCTGTAGCGAATTTTTTAACTGGAACCGAGCGAGTTCGTTATAGGCAGATTCAATTGTGTGTATATAATATAGATATGAATGAACTCTTTTTCGAGTCCACACAGTGAGAAAATAAACGTTTATAAAACTGAAGTAAAATTATAGCCTACCACTGGACATTTGTTTTTTTGCAATCCTTGCAGAGAGCGTATAGTGATGGGTACCAATTCAAAATAATTTAGAAGAATAGACGATTGTCCTGACTGTCATCTAACGATTCTTCGTCCACAATTTCGACCGCACTTGGTGATACGACATCCATTTAGCGATGGTTAGAATTTTAAAAAAAACACAGTTCGAAAGGACTTGTGCAAACAAATGTGCCAATGAAACGATGCCTCTCATCTCATTACCAAAATAAAGATTCTCGAATGGTTTTGCGCCTGCGTGGTTTTCTTCTGAAAAGCGAAGTATCGGTTGAAAAGTATCGGTGAAAATGGATGAAAGCAACAGAAACCGATACTTTCCCGATACTTTTAGAATCGAAAGAACCGATACCGATACCTAAAAAAATTGGAGGTATCGGCGCCGATACTATCGGTCGATCCCTACTCATGAGTGTTGCGTACTGAAATTTTTAAAACGTGTGCTGCTCTTAAGTTTATATTATGTTTATTTCCCTATTAGTAGAGTCTCTAAATCACACATAACATTATTTTAATTTTGATGCATCCCATGGAAAAATAAAAGAAACAAATAACACATCGCCCACTTATCAATCTGGCGAGAAAACGGCATGATAAGTCACTTCAAACTTTAGTCATATCTGCGTGAAGCTTAGTAGCTGAACGGATAGCGAGCTTGACTCCCAACCGAAAGGTCCCGGGTTCTATTCCAGCCACGAACACTCAATGGAAACAGATTAAATTAAATTGAAATTTCAGCGTAGAGGAGGAAAATGCGTGGCAAAGTAAAATATGTGGGGCGAGTTCGCCGACCAGCGCCCCGTGTATTTAGGAAATTTTTTAAAGTTTGAAATGTCAAGCTTAATGCAAGCTGGGCAAGTGTAAACTAGAACACTTGATTCAAGCTTGCATTAAGCTTACACGTTTGAAATTTTCGAGCTTAATTCAAGCTTATTGACTTGATAAATCAAGCTTGCTGCAAGTTTGCTGTGCTGTCTGGGCAACTCCATGTTACAACAATCCTAAATATTAAGTTTCAACATTCTACGATCAGTAGTTTTTTAGATATGCGAGTACGCCATCTGCACATGCATTCGTACGTACAGATGGCATGGAAAAACTGGTCAAAATGGGTTGTACATGCATGTTAGTGTACGATGAGATTCAGTGAAAAAATTCATAAAATTAAATTTAGAGGTGGTAAAAATCGGTTTTTTCATCAAAGTTTGGCTCCTGAAATTTTTTGGGTTACATTTCCTTATATTCCGTACAAAGAAGTAAAAAATCTGGAGTGACTCCACTCGACTTTCCATTAAGATCTTACAAGACCACAAGCCTTACGATTAAGATCATTACCAAGCATTTAAATTTTAATCAATGAATAATTCAAACATATATACCAAATTGAAACTCAATCGAATGCACCATTTAAACACTAGCGCACTTTCAAGACTTTCTCCTCATATGCTATAATGTAAAAGAAATCTTTGTTGTAGCCTTGTAGAAAAACTATAAGTCCTATATACACCAAAATCAATACCGGTCTTACAATGGTGGTTTATAACATATATACCGAATTTGAGCTCAATCGAATGCACCATTTAAACGATGGCACTCTTTCAAGAATTTCCCCCCATAGGCCATAATGTAAAAGAAATCTTTGTCGTAGCCCTGTAGAAAAACTATAAGTCCTATATACACCAAAATAACATATATGTCCAATTTGAGCTCAATCGAATGATCCGTTTAGGAGCTATCGTGTTCACTCACATATACATACACAGACACACATACACATCACAGACACACATACATACATCTCGTAAAAACAGCATAAATGAATTCAGAAGACCTCAAAACGTGTCAATACATCAAAATCTCGAAGTCGATTTTTTTCATGATTGCAATACTTTCCTTACATGGTACATGTTCGGAAAGTAAAAATGATTCAACTTCATTTTCTAAGCTGTTTATATTTTGAATATATATGATCAGTATTTCTGACCGCTTAAAAAGTACATTCAATTACAACTCAACGAAAATCACTACGTTAAAAATTTTTTTAAAAAAGTTTATTGTAATTATTTCCTGATTTATTTTTGTTCTTGACTTTTCTGTAAGAGGAATAAATATAATATTCTGGATCGTCTCTAGGTGAATTACTCATTTGATTAAAAAAAAAATCCCAATTTTATAAAAATAATTTTAATACTTAATGGGAATACAATAACATAGGTCTATGAACAAAACACAGGTGGGTTTGGGTTTTCGGCTGTCCTGTTTAGTAACACTTGTAATTACTTCAGAAAGTGAAGGTCTGCCTAGTGTTACCAAGCAAAATATTTTAGGTTGTATAAATGAAACAAATTACTTTAGCTAATATTATTGTTGTATCATTGATTATCTGGTAACTAAATTTATAACTCTGGTAATATCTATTACTTAACATAACACATACATTATCTGCTATAGCTTTAATAGTAATGCAGATAATTGTCATATGGTCCTCAGAATTTCTTTGAAAATTAATTTAAAAGCAAAACTATTTAATTTTGCATCATATGCAATCTTAAGTTATAAAGATTGTCATGTAAAGAAAAACTAAGTGCAAAACATGGCCCAATATTACTATCAGTAATGAATCATTTACAAAAACGTATTTTTTATTCTGTTGTATTAATTATCCTGCCACTATATTAATTAATCATCATAAAAAATGAATATCAATTTTATTCACTTCACAATGTTGCTGGAAAATAAGTTGAAGATTTGGTAACCATTTAATTGCCCAACTTTAGTTTTGATAGTTTGTTAAAAATAAGGCTACACCCACTGAAATAAATTAGAATGTTAGCTTCTTTTGTACAAAGCTGTCAGGCTTCCTTAAGTTCTCTGTATGACTCCTAATCAACACACATTAGCTGTTATTCATGTGCAACCAGTTCTGCAATTGGAGTTTATGTTACCTGGTACACAAAACATAATTCTGTAGATCTCCCCCCCCCCCCTCTAGCCAAGTGTTTGTATTTAATTACAAAACAGTATAGTTTTTTTTAATCATAACCACATACAGTTTTTATTACAACCACATAGTTCTTCTATCAAATACAATATCGCAGATGGCATCAACATCTTGAGATATTCTGGCTTGTTCTTGCATCAAACATATCATTCATAGGTATCACTACTATCTTGAGTAATATAACCAACTGAAGCTCTTTAAAAGGCTAAACTACATTTATACTTAGTCTTAAAAAGAGCGTCAACTAGTTTAGCTAACCCACATCAATGTGCTGTCTTCTTGTACACATAAGAATCTCAGGTTGTAATCTATGTATATTCTAAAACTGAAATAGACAAAACAACAAAAATTAACATATAAATCTAAAATACTCACTACAAATCTAATGCAATTTATCTTAACTCATTGATCATATTTTAAAATCATGCATATTAAATAAGATAGTAATAATGCATAGCAAGAAAATCCATTTTTGGAAACAGCAAACTGCTTTTTTAAATTATAAATACATACATTTATTTCTTTTTTTTCTGGTTATGTATATAACCCATGCAAAATTTAAAACTCATGCAACAAAATAGTAAAATAACATGCATAAATTCAATTCACACACACAAAATTTAAATATACTCAAAGCAAGAAAATCCATTATTGAAAACAGCAAACTGCTTTTTTAAATTATAAGCACATACATTTATGATTTCTTTTTTCAGGTTATTTATATAACCCATGCAACAAAAATAGTAAAATAACATGCATAAATTCCATTCACACACAAAATTTAAATATACCCAAAGCAAGAAAATCAATTTTTGGAAACTGCAAGCTGCTGCTTTTAGAATTTCACTAATAAATAAAGCGAGCTTAATTTGCAGGACGGAAACAATTAAAAATAAACTCAATTTTCTGAAGGCCAATTTAACCACATTAAATGATTTGATGATAATACATGTTAAATGGAATTTACCCGTATATGGAACCAAACATTTGTACTGAACATGAATTACATTATACTATTCACTGTCAGAAACCTAGTTTGATGATACATCGTAAATCAATTCCGTAACGAATCTATATTAAACATAAAATTTATATTAAAACATTGATTACACTCTTATATTAAAACAATGTATAGAATATTAAAATTATTAAACCATCCATCCTGTAATCAAAAGCATCCGCAAACCAAGCAGTGCTTTGTTCAATAGCACATGGTAAACTGATTCTATAGAGAATATTAAACCAAATAAAACGATTACACACTTACATTAAAACCATCAATCTGAAATCTAAATCAAGCAATGCTTTGTTCCATAGCACATGGGAAACTGATTTTGTAATGAACATTAAAACAAATATTTATATTAAAACATCGGTTACACTCTTATATTAAATACATCGATATATTATTAAAATTATTAAAGCATCATACCTGAAATCTAAAACAATTATATTGAAATTCCAGTAATCCAAAATACTTGGCGCATTGCCCAGTGACATGGCTGAAGGGATTTTCCCTTCCCCGGCAGCCAGACGAAACCGAGAACAATAGGAAACCCCGTATAAGCGGTAGTTCGCATTCCTTCCGCCGTGGCGTAGTTATATGTCCTGAACAGAGCGATTTAAAGGGCCAGTCCATATGATTAAAAGGGCATTAAAACTGTCAAAAATGCTTGATTAAATTTTTTTTGTTTTGTTTTGTTTAAACAGAATGTATCTTTATCTATAAATATTTTGAAACGTTTCTTCATCCATGCACATATTGAAAAAAAAATTAAGAAATTGTTAGTTGGTTAATGCTTTTAGGAGCTTCTTCGACATGTAATAAATTAATAATAAATAGATATATTAATTTATGTTTTATTTAAATCTTCAGAAGATTGTAATACTTTTTAAAGACTTGTTTTTCGGAACTCCTACATATTTTAATATATTAATACAGCATTCTCCCTATACGTAAAAAACACTCAAAATACTGGGGTTAAACGATAAAATAAATAAAAACTTTGTGAAAAAAACACACATAAAATGTAACTAATAATAGTTACGATCGTTTCGACTAAAAAATTCTTTCGGTCTGCATCAGAAAAAGTCAGAGACGCAGGGGCGTAGCCAGAGGGGGGCTGCTGCCCCCGCCCCGAAAGGGGACAATTTACTTAGCTTACAATTTGATATTTAGCTTACAATTGAACTTTAGCTTTTTAGCTTTAAATTTAATACCCAGCCCACCCCGAAATAAAATCCTCGCTACGTCACTGCGCGAGACGAACGTGTTTGTCTGATGAAGACCGAAAGAATTTTTTGGTCGAAACGATGGTAACGTATTATAAGTTACATTTTATGTGTGTTTTTTTTCACAAAGTTTTTATTTATTTTATTCTGCCTATACTTCCGTGTATACGTATGTTCGTGTCATTGGCGTAGCCAAGGGGGCATAGGGGGTCACCAACCCCCCTCCGCTGACGAATTTTTTGCCATACAAATGCATATTCTTCGCTCCCTTATCACGTACACTTATACACAAATGTATGTAAGTTGCAGTAGTCGTATTACCCCCCACCCTCCATGAAAAAATTCTGGCTATGCCACTGGTTCGTATTAATAGGTTTTGGTTTATTTATTGAGGTTGGGACGCCCGACCAGGGTAGAAAATTTCTAGAGGCGGTATAACGCCTATGGTTAACTTATTTTAAAAAGATTAAAATATCATGTAGTTTTGGGCGGTTTTCTCCAAATGAAACATGAATATGCCTTAGAACCCCCTTAAAAAGTCCTCCGACCAAGCCCTCCACCCTTCTGCTTAGGTGTATTATTTTTAAAAAAAGAGGAAAATTCTCTATGCAAATTATTCAGGAGTTAAGTTAAATTGTTTAAAATTACTCTAACAGATTAAAATAATAATAAATAAAATATGAAATTTTCTGGAGGATGGTTTCAGTTATCTAAACAAATTATACTGCAACAAATAAATAAGTAAGTAAATAAGACACTGAACATGGTAGATGTTGGAAGCGTTACGGTCCCCCGTTTGGGCCTACCGCGCGGCTGTCGATCTAACGGTCTGTAGTTTTGTTCGGTTTCCTATAGATAGAACATGAATACTCGTTATTCATAAGGGATGTTCGCAGTGGCGTAGCGTAGGTGGGACGGTTGGGGCGCTCGCCCCGTGCAGAAAATTTTTACGGGCGGTAAACCCCTATCGTTGACTTACTTATTTTAAGAGATTAAAATGACATTTTTAAATCTTTATATAAATAAATAAATAAGTAACTAAATTTAGACACTGAACATGGTAGATGGTGTAAGTGTTTAGGTCCCTCGTTCGGGCCCACCGCGCGGCTGTCGAGCTAACAGTCTGTAGTTTTGTTCAGTTTCCTACAGATAGAACGTGAATATATTATTTAAACATATATTATTCAAAAGAGCTAAGAATAATTAAATTTCACACCTACCAAAATAAACTTTATGATGAAGAAGTCGATGGTAAGGAGGGAAAACAGAGGACAAACTAGCAGAAGTCGCTGAAAAAACAAAGTGACTGTTCTTCCATGCAGATGTGCAGCAATGGACATGGAAAGCATCCACTGTTTTCAGATTTCCAATTGGTCGCTGACCTAAACATGTGTCCAACACATGTATCCGCAGGGATGTGTCTATCCAGTTTGAAGACTAAGAACGGGATTTATCCCCTCAAACTTAAATTATCTGTTCTGGCACATGTGCGAATTTGAAGCAGAGTTTTTCATTTGAGTCAGTGGCGCACACCAGGAGGGGGTCCGGACGCCCCCTGCAAATACCATTTACAAATTGTTATTTATAATAAGATTTACCGTAAATCAAACTTTAAAGTAAGAATGCCCCCCCCCTCTTCCCAGTAGCTGAACCCCTACCATTAGAAAGCCATTGCTACATCCGTAGTAATAATGTTAAATGCAAATCATCAAAGAATTGACGAAATAAAAGTGCTGCATTGGAAACATTTATTACGTAATTTCAATAACAAAGAATTATTAAAAAAAATTACAAAGATTTCATTTAAACTTGAAATGAAAACATGAATTCATTTTGCGTATTGGTAACACTTCCACCATCTACTATGTTCAGTGTCTTGTTTACTTACTTATTTATTTATATACATTATATATATATATATATATATATATATATATAAAGATTAAAAAATGTCATTTTAATCTCTTTAAAATAAATAAGTCAACGATAGGGGTTTTGCCGCCCGCAAAAATTTTCTGCACGGGGCGAGGGCCCCATCCGCCCCACTTACTCTACGCCACTGTGAACATCCCGTAGGAATAACGTGTATTCAAATTCTATCTGTAGGAAACCGAACAAAACTGCAGACCGTTAGATCGACAGCCGCGCGGTAGGGCCGAACGTGGTACCGTAACGCTTCCACCATCTACCATGTTCAGTGTCTTATTTACTTACGTATTTAATTATTTATTTATTGCAGTATAATTTGTTTAGATAACTGAACCCATCCTCCAGAAAAATTTCATATTTTTATTTATTATTTTTGTTAATCTGTTTAAAGTAATTTTAAACAATTTAACTTAGTTCCTGAATAACTTGCACAGAGAATTTTCCTCTTTTCTTTTTAAAAATACACCTAAGCAGAAGGGTGGAGGGCTTGGTCGGAGGACATTTTATGGGGTTCTAAGGCATATTCATGTTTCACCTGGAGAAAACCGCCCAAAACTCCAAGACATTTTAATCTTCTTAAAATAATTTAACCATAGGCGTTATACCGCCTCTAGAAATTTTCTGCCTGGGTCGGGCGCCCCCCCCTTACGCCACGCCACTGCGAACATCCCCCACTAATCTGAAATTTTGTTTCTGTTGTTCTGTAAACGCATCCTTTCACAAATCTTTGAAAAGCGAAAGTACTACAAAATTAGTTTTTCTTTTAAATATTTCAAAATGAAAATTGGCCTAAAAAGTGGATTATTTCTTATCTTAAATATTCTCCGACGCATGAATAAGGAGTCCCCGAAAGGGGAGGGTCACTGGCTCACTGACAGGGGGCACGTGCACCCCCCCCCCTGGATCTCCTGCTGGCGCCTATTTTGATTATTAGAATAATTCGTTAAAGCACAAAAAGATTAAAATTTATCCTTGCCATGGGTATACTAAACCAAAACCTAATAATACGAACCAGTGGCGTAGCGAGAATTTTTTCTGGGGGGGGGGGGTTACGACTACTGCAACTCACATTTGTGTATAAGTGTGTGATAAGGGAGCGAAGCATATGCATTTTGTATGGCAAAAAATTTCTCATCGGAGGGGGGGTGACCCCCTATGCCCCCCTTAGCTACGCCACTGATACGAACATACGTATACGTATTGCAAAATAAAAACTTTGTGAAAAAAACACACATAAAATGTAACTTCGTTACGATTGTTTCGACCAAAAATTCTTTCAGTCTTCATCAGAGAAAGACCTTCGTCTCGCGCAGTGGCGTAGCCAGGATTTCATTTCGGGGGGGGCTGGGTATCAAATTTAAAGTTAAAGTTCAATTGTAAGCTAAATATCAAATTGTAAGAAAAGTAAATCGTCCCATTTCGGGGCGGGGGGCAGCAGCCCCCCTCTGGCTACGCCCCTGCGTCTCTGACTTTTTCTGATGCAGACCAAAAGAATTTTTTAGTCGAAACGATCGTAACTATTATAAGTTACATTTTATGTGTGTTTTTTTCACAAAGTTTTTATTTATTTTATCGTTTAACCCCAGTAGTTTGAGTGTTTTTTTACGTATAGGGAGAATGCTGTATTAATATATTAAAATATGTAGGAGTTCCGAAAAACAAGTCTTTAAAAAGTATTATAGTCTTTTGAAGATTTAAATAAAAAATAAATTAATATATTTATTTATTATTAATTTATTACATGTCGAAGAAGCTCCTAAAAGCATTAACCAACTAACAATTTCTTAAATTTTTTTTTCAATATGTGCATGGATGAAGAAACGTTTCAAAATATTTATAGATAAAGATACATTCTGTTTAAACAAAACAAAATAAAAAGAAAATTTTAATCAAGCATTTTTGACATTTTTAATGCCCTTTTAATTATATGGACTGGCCCTTTAAATCGCTCTGTTCAGGACATATAACTACGCCACGGTGGAAGGAATGCGAACTACCGCTTATACGGGCTTTTAGACCCGTTTGGAAAGCCGGGGAAGGGAAGATCCCAGTCAGCCATGCCTGTGAAAAGCAGTACGGGGAACGGGATGGATTGGCGGGAATCCAATCACGTAGTTTTTCCCTCGAATAGATGAAAAAATCCTTTTCCCTACGACTTTCAGCTTCTCTGCTGGTAGGTATGAGTCTTTTAGCATTAGGAGCCTTTCCTCCGGCTATCCGCTTCTTACATGGACGTATATTGGAAAGGACCTCCAACGCCAATGGGATTCCTTCCCTGAAAACGGACCTAACGGCCGATGCAGTCGACAGATGGCGTTGTTGATTCAGCCCCTACGACCCCCTAGATTTTTCATTGACATGCTTGTATCGTTCTATCTTTGAGTATGTTGATCATAGTACCTGGTTTACCATTTTATTTACTTTTATTGGTGTGTATATGTGTTGTATAATTCCATGGCTCACTGGGATATATACAGGCTGTCCAAAAAGCTCCGTTTTCCCGTACGAGTAAATTTTCGCTTCTTCGCCGATTTGTCGCTTTTACCCAACGAATTACTGTTGCCATCTCTACCGAAGAAAATATGCCTAAAATCAAAGCTAAAAGTATCCAGGAATGGATAACAATGGCCGCATTCGTAAACGCCAAACGAGTTGCACTCGTGCAACGAATTTATCGTTTACGAATGCGGCCATTGTTATCCATTCCTGGATACTTTTAGCTTTGATTTTAGGCATATTTTCTCCAGCAGAGATGGCAACAGTGATTCGTTGGGTAAAAGCGACAAATCGGCGAAGAAGCGAAAATTTACTCGTACGGAAAATCCCATAGAAGAAACTGGTTTTCGGACAGCCTGTATTTATTCAAGTGAGCCTCCGGGGACGTTTGGTCACCTTAAGCAAACGTCCCCGGAAAATGGGGACGTTTGCTTAAGGTGACCAAACGTCCCCATTTTCCGGGGACAGTCCCCATTTTCTTGAAATAACTTGTTCTTGAAATAACAAATAGAATATCTGACATTGAGATACCATATAATTGGTGGGGAAGAACCAACCATCATAAAGAGAACATTATTTTTGTCAAATTTAATGATACATCATATGATCGACATGTTGTTATATGTAAAGATTTATCCGTTAAGGTGAGTATCATTTATTTTTTATGTCATAGAAAGAAATAGTCTTTAAATTTACTTGCCCCAAAACACTACATTTCATTGTTCTGTAAAATTTACATTATTCATATTGTTTGCATTGAAGAAAAAATCAGAAAATCCTTAAGCACACGTGAATGTTAGGTTTTTATCTTTCCGCATAATTGTTGGGATTCTGTATTCTGTTTACAGTTAAGGTATTGAGATTGCCACTGAGACATTTATAAAATCGCAGAAACAGAAATGTACATTTAGTTTTTCTGTACCAAAATTTGGAAGCATTTAAAAATATATAATATTTTTAAAAAGTAATTTATAAATTGCCCACAGTCGATTTTTTTACATGCCCTGTCGGGCAAGTGGAAGAAAAGAACACGTGCCCAGCTATAAATTTTACACTGCATGCCCAGGTAATAGATTTTTCCCACCCTGGTCTTTAACTTAAAACTGTATTATCATAATTTCTTGCATATAACTTCAATATTTTTTTCCGTAACTAATCAGTGGCACAGTTTAAAATTATATGTTTAAGTGAATATTGATCAGATTGTAAAATAATTACAATATTTTTCAGGATTTCTCCCCCCCCCCTATTTTAATTTTTAAAAATTTTATATCAGTGCTCCTTTTTCATTGCTTTCAAATCCTCTATTAAATAGATCAGAATTTGATGTTTCTTATTATTTTAGATATTCTTAAAAAATGTTGAAGTACAGCCAGTAAATCATATAGACAGCCTTGACAGCATATCTTGTCTATTAAAAAATGTTGATAAAATGATCATTTGCAAAGATGTTGAATCTCGGTAAGCCTCTTTCCCCCTTCCAGTTGTTTTTAAATATGTCTGAAAGTGTAGGATTTGTTTATTTATTATTTTTTTAATGTGAAAACAGTTATGAGGTTTTTTTTTAATACATTTATTTGTATTTAGTAATAGGAAGTCTGATGGTTGTCTGGTTTATATGTCTAAGATGAGAAATGAATGTCGGTGTAAAATGTGCAGGAAAAATAAAAATTCTGACATTGTAAATAAAGCAAAAAAAAAAAAAAAAAAAGAATTCTTGCATTGTCAAAACAGAAAATAAAAATTGCAGTAGCAAAAAAAAAATATGCTGTGCGATAAAACCAAAGATTGTTGAAGAAGGTAATATTAGAAATAGTTTTATTCTTATATTCAATATTATAAAAGCTTGTCATAACAATTTTTATTTCTGTATGTATCATCATTAAAAAAAGAGGTTCAGCAAGCAATGTTACAGTGCTCCACAAAGAAAGAGGAGATACTGCAGTCCGAAATAAGTGCGCTGCTCCCACCTGCAAGACTTGCTTTGCTGCAACTAAAGTAAAAAACAAAAGATCCATGAGGTATTCCCAGGAGTGGATTTCAGTGCTTGCTTCTTCGCATAAAAAGCAGCCTATGAACATGTACGCCAACACAACATTTTGGCATTGCCTTCTTCCAATACGTTGATGAAGTACATGCAAAACATCAAGGGCATGTATGGATTCCAAAGTAGCACTTTTTCTTGCCTGCAGAAGAAAGCCACTTATATGGATGCCACTGAACGAAAAGGTATGAAATAAATCAATGCACTATATATTTATTGATGTGTGTGTATGTATATGCAGTAATTTCTTGTAATAATTGATGGAAGTTAGCTAATTTTTGATCAATGTATTTAATCTCCCAAAAAACTAAAATAACATGACTTAGAACATGATTATGTTGTGGACCACCATTAGACAAGTGTATTCAATTGTGGCCTGCGAACATTTTTAAGTTGGAAACCCCTGCGTTATATATAACCAACAGAAAATTAATTTATTTTTATTCTTTGTATGAATGTTTCAGTTTTGCCTCTTATTTAACCGATAAGTTGTTGAGTGCAGCCAAAGGAATCTTTTGTCGAATATTCTGTTAAATACGAGCGTTACCTAACAAATGATATAATTTTTGTTTTGCATTGCATAATTGTGTGAATTTTAAATAACAGAAAATCGCTACGATAATTATTGAAGATTTGATGAATATTAGATTATCCATACTTGCTTAACATGTAATGTCTTTATGCAGGATTAATTACTACTACATGTGTTTGGAAGATACAAGGTAGAGTACCTTCCAAGGTATTACTGAGGTTGTAACATACTCTGAGTGAGTTTATATTCTTTAATTTTACAACATAATTTTGACTCTGTGTCTATTTTTATTAATTTAATCAAAATAATTCTAATGTATGATCCAATTTCACAATGCTTTTTTTTTCTGCATTTTTCCTTTTCCTACTAATTTTTCTACTTTGTGCTTTAAAATTAGTTTTCTATTTGCTTGTATTTCTTTTTGTTTTGGAACTTTTTTGTTGTTGTTGCTATAACGGAAATAATTTTAAAAAACATGTTTTTTAATGAACTTATTAGAAGAAATAATATCTGTTAATTAATATAGAATTTTTGATTTCTTTCTTCTCGTTTAAATATTTTGTTCTTTTTTCAATGCCTGATGAATGCTAGTTCAGTGTTGCTGTATATTTGAAAGCAGCAGCATGTGTACTTGCATTTTTCTGGCTAATAAAATAGGATGAAGAATTCTGCATCAGAATTTACAAGATCATGTGTGCAGAGCTTTCAGGCTGCTGTGTTTTAAGTACAGGTGGAGTTATTTGATTTATTGAATTTGAAATTTAAAAGATAAATGGCATCTAGCTATACTAGTTTAGAAGAACCACATTGAAACTTATTGAAGTACATTAAGTCCTACTTTATTAAAGAGATGTCTTCCAACATTTTGTCTTTCCTGGGTTGCATTGAAACAATGGAGTATTTTATTCTGACACAAATTATCATAGAAAGACAGGCCTAGAAATAATCGCAGTTTGGTTTCCAAAGAATGTGAATCTTCTATGTAAGTATCATTAAAATTTTTATGGTTTGATAGCTGAACAAAATTTTTGAATTGTATTTCTGAAATAGTTTGACTGTACACTAAATAGTACAAGTTTGATTGCTGTAGTTAAAATTTGCTCAGTATACCATATGCTAGAAAGTACGTAAATAAAAAATCTTTAAATGAATAAATGTGTTTTTTTTCTTCATATTTCATACAGCACATAACATTAATGATACCCGATTTTTATCTGGGGGTCGGGGTGTAATGTCTATTAATTTATGGACTTTTGTAATATGATATTTTAATTATAAACATAAATTTAATTTTGATTTCTTATTGATGATTAGCTTTGAATTTGTGGAACTAATTATTGTATGGAACACATTTTACTAATTTGGAATAATTTTTTCTGTTAGTGCCATATAGAAACTCAAATTTGTATTTATTTAGATTTAATCTACTGGAAATTTTAAGATGTCATAAAATTCTACCTTTTTTTAAAGTAACTTTTTAATTTATTGTGCATGTCTATGAACAATATTCAAAGCTTAGTTCATTGTTTTGGGGACATCCTGTTTAATTATTATGCATAATTGACTGTGTGTGATTCTTTCAGTTTTAAAAATAGAAGTAAATATAATTATTTTATTTGTTCTTTGAAAATTAAATATATTAAAAGATAATTCAAAGCTGAATAATATTAATGTTTTGTTCTTTAGCCAAATTCAAGAATGCAAGTCTACAAAGTCTCATTTTTTGACTGACCACAATTTCTAATGTGTAAAAAAAAAAAAAAAAAAAATTCTAGATAAGGCAATTAAAACTAAACACTTTTAAAAGGATTCGTCCAGGAACATGCAAATGTGTACAGAAATTATAAATACATTAAATTCTCACAGATATAAAGCAAAATTGCATACACACATACATAAGCAGTTACAATTCCAGAATTTCATAATTCAGTGTACTCAAGATAAATGAACAATAGCTGTATTCCAAACATTTAGTGGCACTGGACTTTTTACCTGTCTTTCAAAATTGTGAAAATGAGTACTGTTGTTGTTGTGTTGGAACACGTATTCGGATTTGTGTGCTTGTTCACGAGGAACCGCTTATAATTCCACGTCAAAGAAAGGACAAACACAAGGGGTGGAGGGCAAATGCCTTGGGGGAGGACTTTTCTGGGTATCTAGCACATATTCATGTTACATCTGGAGAAAACCGCCCAAAACTCCAGACCGCTAGACTGACAGCCCCGTGAGAGGACAGAACCCTGCTCCTACACTTGAGCCATCATCTACCAATCTCAGGGGATTTAACCACTCTGCTACACATTGGTGTGAATGAGTGGAATTTTTAGTTGCATGTGTACCTACTTTTTGATCACATTTTTACTTTTTGCATGTACCTACTTTTTGATGATTGCAAATAAGGGGTTTTGTGCAACTCCTTATTTGCATACCTGATATGTGCGGAATAAACATATGCTGCCATGAAACTTTGTCCAGTGTATTAGCATTTATTTCATATGAATAAACTTAATTTGTGGATTTTATGGCATGCTGTCAAAGATGTTCACAAATCTTATGGAATTGGTCTTAAGTGGTAAATTGTGGTTGCATTTATTATGATTATATTACGTTCCAACCGCATAAGGCTGGAACACCACTTAGAAGTTCCGAAGGGCGCAATTATGACCAACAGGGGCCCCGGCATTGATGAATTTGGGGGCCCCCATCTATGAAATTTGTTTTCTTTTTCATAAAATTTTGACATAAAAAAGAATATTTCATAACAACATTTGAAATTTGGGCCCCTTTCGAACCGGGGGCCCTGGGCAGAGTCCCGATTTGCCAATGCGATAATAAGGCTCTGCATTCGGGCCCTATCCCTTTCTTTTAATCATTACAATTTTTTTAAAAATTTTGATGCCTTATATTATATTAAATAAACATATAAATCAGGACTAAAACATATTCATTGCTTGTTTTACTATGATCGTAAGACAAAAAACTAAACTGAATTTTCATGAAATATTATTTTATGGAATATTTGTAATTTTTTTAATTAAAAGATTAAAACTAAAAAAACAAAAAGGGCCGTGACCCAGTTGGCCCGTGCGTTAATCGTGCCCTTTTCTTTACCCCTCCCCACCCATCCTTCGTAGTCATTTTACAGAAGATAATTCTTCTTTTAAAATTGTCATCTTTCAGTGACTCCCATCCCCCCGTTGCCGGCAGTGACGTCTCCTCGCGGTTAATTTTAACTTCGGGGGTAACTTTAAACTTGGGGCGTTGAAAAATGTAAGATCCCTGTGACCATCTTTGAAAGGAACAAAAAAGTTCAAGCAGTGTAGGGGTCGGTGCAGACAAAAACTGGGTCCGTTTTGCGGCCCTTTCACAACACAATCAATTGAAACGACCCTTCATTCGCATTTTACCTTGTATTTTAATCTGTTTTATCAATTATTTTAACCAAAAAAGTGACTTATTAAAAATTGGCATAAAAATTCACAAAAATGGTACCCTAGAAAAAATTTCTGGATCGGCCCCTGAGTTGTTTATGTAAAGCGATGAGAAGGGGATATCAGGATTAACCTGTTCACTCCCATCGTTTGCAAAGATACTACGATGAAGATTTTATTCAGTGCCCAGCGTTATTTCTCATCCTGCTGTCTTTGAATGCAGTCAGTTTGTATGTGAAGATCTGGTTTGAGAAACAACACTGGCAAAGAATAAAAAAAAAATACCGTTGTGTTTTTATAAGGATGAGAGTGATAAGGTTCGACTGGGTCTCTGATCCGCTGGCCGGATCAAAACCCGCCCCTTCCGCCCGCGGGCCGGAGGTTGCCCATATGTATTTTAAAGTCTAATTTATGAGCGGTAGGGTCGACCATTCTCAATTCCTTTTAATTTTTCTTTTCTCAGCACAATACAGTGCTTTGAACGCCTTATTTGTCTCAAGAAGCATATTTTACTGGCACATCGATGCCTGTTTCAATATTGCCACATTCGGGGGAAAGAAAGGAAAAAGCATTACGAGTTTCACAATCCAGTCATTTAAATTAGAGGATTTTCTTACGTTCTTTGTTTTTCTTTCTCACTTTCTTTTTTGACTGGACTTGCACTGCAATAGAAAACGCCGAAAAAAATAGCAATTGTTTAAACTATTTTATATTTAAAAAAGAATATGTATATTAATCTGTAAGCACACACATCCCAGTCACATTTTTGCTTTGAAAAGAAAAAAAAGAGACATTTCTCAGAACAATTCTGACCTCCGCGTACCTTTCAGGGGAAGGTCAAGAAGGGGTGATTGAAGGAATGTCGTTCTTTTCTTATCACCCCTAAATACTCCCACACGTGTACGTACTAGAGCAGCATTAGTACGAAGGACGGGCGATAGATCGCCAAATAGGGTAATTAGTCAAAGAGTACAAGGGAGGAAGACCAGAAAGCGCGCACGAATACTTGACAAACGGCGCAATAAGGCACTCGTACCTTTCCACGCACTGTCAGGTTAAGTTGAACTGGAGTATAGTATATAATAGTGATGGGTAGTTCATGAACGAAGTAGTTCACTACAATGAACTAAAGAACTAAATAGTTCAACTAAATGAACTATAGGCCCTTATTCAGATAGATTTAGTAGCTACTAACCCTATTGTTTAGTTACTAAATTTAGTAAAGTGGATTCAGATAGAATTTGGAGGCGGAGATACTAAACACGTGACCAAAACAAGCTGCTAAAATCACGTGACCAAACAAGCTGCTAAATCACTGACTAAATAAACGCACGCCTGGAGCAAGCGCTCTAATTGGCCTACTAGCTTCCCTGTTAACTTATCCCTACATTTTCCCTGACTTCCCTAGGTGTTGGTCACGTGATTTAGTACTAAATGTATCTGAATCCAGATTTACGAACATTTAGTATCTCCACCCACTTACTAACTTAGGAACTGAACAATAGGTTTAGTAGCTACTAAGGCTACTATGCAGATAGATTTAGTAGCTACTAAACCTATTGTTCAGTTACTAACTTAGTAAGTGGGCGGAGATACTAAATGTTCGTAAATCGGGATTCAGATACATTTAGTACTAAATCAAGTGACCAACACCAAGGGAAGTTAGGGAAAATGTAGGGATAAGTTAACAGGGAAGCTAGTAGACCAATCAGAGCTCTTGTTCCAGGCGTGTGTTTATTTAGTCGGTGATTTAGCAGCTTGTTTGGCCATGTGATTTTAGCAGCTTGTTTTGGTCACGTGTTTAGTATCTCCGCCTCCAAATTCTATCCGAATCCACTTTACTAAATTTAGTAACTAAACAATAGGGTTAGTAGTTACTAAATCTATCTGAATAAGGGCCTAAATCTATCTGCATAGTAGCCATAGTTCGTTCAACGGCCCGTTCGGGAATTCACCGGCCGGTTATGCACCGGTGCTACCGGTTGCGGTCATTCTTCGGTTAAGTGACGTCACGGTTGTCAACCGGTTTCGGTCATCTTCACAATGGAGGAGAGAATTTACGTAACAATTGTCAAATTTACGTAAATATTTAGTTAGTGTCATAGTAACCAAACTAAGTGTAATGTGTATGAAAATTTTGCTTGCCCTTTTGGATAGCGTGACGCAAAAGATAATTTCAATTATTGAAATAAATTCATTTGAATACATTATATAGACTCAGTGAAAGTGTGATATATTTGACAGTGTATTTCATAATTAAAAGCATCGCTTTAATGCGTAAATCTTCTTTAGAAAATAAAACGAAAGTAACTGTAATGGAATTTAAAAACAAATCTTTAAAAATCCCAGCAAGGCGTCACTCAAAATTTGATATCATTGTTTTTAAGACCCATATTTAAAATTCATAGATCTATAAAGTAAAATGCTGCGTCACAAATTTTTAATCAGTTAAGGGTTTTTGCATGGGGATATCATTACTTTTTAAGGGTATGGTCAGAAGATAATAAATTAGTTTCAAGGGCGAATTTCGGAAGTTTGCTTGACACTAAGTTATGTAAATAAATATACAAACCTGTTTTCATGCAGTATCAGATTATTTGATTAAAAAAGTCACAGCAAGTTCTTTTGTAACATGTAACAGAAAATTGACATATTTTTGTTAGAATTTTATAATAAGAGACATAATACTGATTATAATCAATAATTTTTTGAGTAATTTTCTATTTATAATTTGGGTCGAGTACAGATTAGTATCCCTGCCACCATCTTTGATTTTATTTCATAAATTTGCATTCAGTTTAATGCTAAACGTAAGTTAACTTTTTTACTATAATTATATAACTATTGGGCCCCATCAGTGGCCGAGCGCATAGCGCTCTGAACTGGGAGACGGAAGGTGCCTGGTTCGAAACCAGGTTGCGTCCGCCGACCTAATCGTTCGGAGTTTTCCGTGGTTTCCTCCAAAACAGCGTAAATACGGGTTAGGACCCCTTAGAAAGACCCCCACGGAGGGCACCCCACGTCTCGGCTTAGAGCCTACGTGTAGCTATAATCGGCCGTAATTCTAGAATAACAACAACAATATATAACTATTGGTTCTATTGTTTTAATGCATTGTGATTCATTAATTTGCATTCAGTTTAACGATAACCGTAAGTTAAGTTTCGTTAAAATTATTAATTTAATAATCTCGTTCTTAATTAATGATAATCTAGTTACTCGTTCTATTATTTTAATGCAATGTAATCTATTAATGCAATGTTTGCTTTCAGTTTAAAGCTATCTCTAAGTTAAATTTGTAATTATATTATGATACACTAAGTTTTTAACTAAGTTAATGAACATCTCAAAATTGTTGATTAAATTAATTAATGACTATAATCATTAATAAAATAGAAAATTACTCAAAAAATTATTGTTTATAATTGGTTTTATGTCGCTTTTTCATAAGTTCATACTATGTTTGTTTGTTTTTTTATCAGTTGATAATTTCATTTTTTTAGAACTTTTAGATGAACTATCAGTTTAAGAATAAGGGTCTTGCGCGGTTGACTTTCTTAGTGCTTCTGAAGCGTATTTACGTTACATCGTGAGAAAAACCGTCCAAAACTCTGAATTTTTAGATTATCAGCCATCCGGTAGACCAGAACCCTGGACATTTATACTTCAGTTATCTACCATCTTCAGTATCTTATCAACTCGGCTCGGGTGGGCACAACATCTTGTTTTAGATGCCATCTCCGGCCTTCAAATGTCTAATACAAACTATAGTGCATGTATAAATTTAGATTAATTAATCAAATTTCTATCTGAAAAGTATTGAACAAAAATTTAAATCTGGTATTTAAAGGAATACAAAATAAAAGTGAGAAAAACCTAAGATTTGGAAAAAATATTGGTTTTAAAATTATAATTCAATAACTTCAATAAATTTTATATATACATGAAGAGTAAAAGAATTATTATTAAAACTAGTTAGTATGTAAAACTACTATTTATTTTCCTTTGAATACTAAATAATTATTATTAATTAATTATGTGAGCTTTCTGAAGAGAAAAAAAAATCATTGAAATATTAATTACATATTGAATTTTCCAAATAGAATTAATAATATTAGAAAAATAAAGACTTAATTTAATTAGAAATAGCTATCAAAATATTAGGGAAACGAAATACTTAAAGAAAAAGTTAGGAAGGAGTTTTACCAAAAAATACTTAAATTAATTATTTTTTTAATTCGAAGTCTTAACTATTTTTAATTATTAATTATAGCCAAATAAATTACAGAAAAAATAAGTAAAGTATATAATAATCTGTTTTTGTTAAAATGAAATAAAACAAAAACGACAGTAACACAAAGCTCATCTCGCAAAAGTGCGACATCGGGTACAAAACTTAAGTTTTCTGGTCAGAACGCGGAAGCGCATCGTACCAGCTGTCTACGACCAAACTGGTTGTGTCATTGGTAGAACTGCCGTTCTACATGATTTACTCAATCGAATCAGCATGGCATGCAGGTCTGTGACACCAACTTTGTTGCAGAAGCTAAGGCGGAGTTTCTGGCGCGGGTTCGGTACTGCATTGCTGCGGAAGGCAGTCATTTTGAACATTTTTTAAGTTAATTTGGCCATTCTGATATAATAAAGCCCCTGATTCATGATTGGCGCATCATTGAACAATATGCTATAATTTGAACGACAAATCCTGTTGTTAAAACAAGCTGTTTTAAACTTTTCGGTACAAGTTGTATTTCCTTAATTTAACTTTTATTGTTTGCCATACAGCAATACAAATTGTCAATCTATGATGTTTATGTTTTAATATTAATGATTTTTTTTTTTTTTTCTCTTTCTGTAGATAGCGAATTACTGTTCTCTAAATTCAATTTATATACGACCCCCTTTTCTGAGCAATTCAGATGCTTCAACTTTATGTAGGCATAACTCTGTCAGTTTTTATCGTAATAAAATGAAACTTTTTGTGTTTACTTTGTTTTTGTGTACTGCATCTTTTCCTAAATATAAGTGATAGGACCTGGGGACCGTATAAAAATTTAATTTTTGTAATTTTTTTCTAAATGGGTTTTTGGTTCGAAAAGCACGTAAAAACATTCTTTACCTTTTTTAAAACATTTTTCAAATTGCAAGTGCATATCTAAACCGAACTGATCGGGAATTAGCTATTGGGTCACATTAAGGCTGGACACCCTGTATAAAATATTCTTTTATTTGAGGTTTTCTTATGAGAGAGGAAAAGAAGCTACAAGCTTATTTTAAATTAACAACCTTAATTCTCCAAACCGTAGTTTAAACCTGGTGGTTAAAAAGCAAAAACAAACTTGCTCCGTTTAATTTTCTGGCACTCTTATTTTTTACTAAGATTTACTGCTGGGAAATGGTGCATGATATATATATGAGACGTCAGATATTTCAGTAAAGTTCCAGAGTTAAGGCAGGTAAAACGGTTTATTAAACATTATCTTTAAGTTACAATGTAGAATAAGAAGAGGGGAGGGGAGACGGGTACAAAAATCAGCGTGGACTAATTAAGCAGTTCCAGTGGCAGAAGTCTCTCGATTTTCGATGTGCGGGAGTATTTACGCTTACCACACCACGTGGTTTGCGAAGACATAACTCCGCCTCTCTCTTATCTCTGATCGAACCACACACATTTACCAACATGACCCGCATCCGGGGCTACAAGGGCGTGGGGACACGTGTACATCTAAAGAACTCAGAATCGACGGCCTGATGTCTGACAAATAACAAAATAAATAAAACATAGCGCCAGAGCGCGCGTGGCAAGTATGACAGGAAAGCAAAACTTACAGTGAAAGTATCCGCTTGAACAATACCCAAACTAGTAAAACCCAAATTACCTTTTTATACATTACAATATCCCCCCCGGCAAAAGAAGTCTGACGAGCAATATCATTGAGGTGGCCAGTCTCTCACTTGCGAGTCAGACGTCCTTGCAACCTAATCTTAAAACTGCGAACTAATCTAATTTTCAAGTTTAGACACCTTAAATTTTTCTGACTAGAATTCTGGAGTTATGTTGTACAACACTTGAGAGGCAGGATGCAGTTTCTAAAATTTGACAAAACATAATGATGCAATAGTACGAAAATCTTACAATAAACAATAAAACAATGAGTGCGCACAATTTTTTTCAAATATCACAAGTAAAATATTTACAACCTAGGTGGGATACAATAATACTGTACAACAATATAGTAATATAATTAAACAAAATGGTATAAACATGGCTGACATTCATTTTCTTTGGCAATACTTAGGCTTTGGCTTGCATGGCATAAAGTGAATGGAATGAAAATAACTTGGCAAAATGGAGTAAATTTATTTAGTGTAAAGGCAATGTAAAAAAGTGCGTAGTGTGTAGAAAATTTCGAAAACCATAGCTGTGAAACAGCAGTATTAACAGGAACGCTTGCTAGAAGAATTTTGCAAGGTAATACAATAAATGATAGCCTGCATGAGGTACTGCATTTATGTGACCTAACAATTTTTTATTTCTAGCAATGTCTTGTTGTGCTTTCTTAATTGGTTATTACTAGTACTTCTTAACAATCTGAGGGCGAATACTCTCCTCAGAGGTTTAATTACTAGTTAACCGTCTAGGCAAATTTAAATTATATTACATGAAAAAAAAATGGTTGGCATCATTATTCAATAAAGGAAATAATATACGATCATTTTGGCACACAAAAATTTTACACAGTAAATATTCAAAATAAAACATCTACATTTAAGCAAACCTAATATAATGCAAGAAATTTTTTTATTTACATTGACACAATAAGTATTTGTTGTTTTCATTAAGTTATCGTACCCGGGTGCATGAATTTGTCATAAATTTTCA
>JAWZYV010013380.1:127500-203336 GCA_038373885.1 Cheiracanthium punctorium
ATGCCTTTTCTATGTCAAAGAAAATAGAGATTAAGTGGTTTCTTCTTAAGAAAGCGTTACGAATTTGAGTTTCTAGATATAGTATGTTGTCAATAGTTGATCTGCCCCTGCGGAAGCCACTTTGGTAAGGGTGTATATGGCCCTCTGTTTCTAAAACGTAAACTAAGCGTGCATTGATCATTTTCTCCAGCAGTTTGCAAAGGCAACTGGTAAGGGCTATGGGTCTGTAGTTATTAGGATTTGAGGTGTCTTTTCCGGGCTTTGGAAAGGGTATGACTATGGCATTTCTCCAGGAGGAAGGAAAGGTGTGTTCGTTCCAGATTCTATTAAACAGCTGTAGTAGATTTGCAAGGGAAACGTGAGAAAGGTGTTTTAGCATTTCATATGTGATACCATCGGGACCAGGAGAAGTGTTCGGTAACTGTCTGAGTTGATTGGTGAGTTCATGGATTGTAAAGATACTATTATAAGAGTATTGCGAAGAAGATTTAAAGTTTAGTTTTTGCCGCTCAGATTGCAGTTTATGGGTATTAAAGGTATTTGAGTAAGAGGTACTACAAGAGGATAGAGCCAATGTTTCGCCGATGGTATTTGCAATGTCTGTAATATCAGAGATGATTTTGTTATTGATGGATAGGCAGGGTATGGTAGGGTTGTTGTATATTCCCACAGCTCTTTTTGTTTTGGTCCATAGCTCCTTACTAAAGATTGATGTAGTAATGCTGGAGACATATTGCATCCATGATTCCTTTTGAGATTGCCGCCTCACCCTGCGGGCGACTGCTTTTGCTTTTTTAAAAATGATAAGGTTTTCAGTTGTGGGATACCGGCGGAAGGTACCCCAGGCTTTCTGCTGCTGCTTTTTGGCTAGGGTGCACGCAGCGTTCCACCACGGTTTTTTATTTCTGCGACAGCTTGTGCCCGATTTCGGTATACTATGGTCTGCTGCCTTAATGATAGTGGACGTGACTTTATTAACGACCTCATCAATAGTGCCTTCTATGATATTTTGGGATATTGTTGATAGTGAAGTAAAGGTCTGCCAGTCTGCCTTGTCGTGAATGTATCTGGGTATTGTTGAAGTTTGGTTTGGATTCATATACAAAGGAGAGAGAATGATCGGAAAGTGGTCACTATTATGTAAATCTCCAGAAACAGAGAAATTATACAGTGGGAGGATTGGAGGAGAACAGATAGCAAGGTCTATTGCATGAAATGATTTTGTGGGAAGATGGAAGTAAGTACTGTCACCATTATTCATAACACACAGTGAGAAGTCGGTTAGGATTTGTTCTATTTGTTGACCTCTATTGTTGGTGTCTTTGCTGCCCCACAGGGGACTGTGGGCATTCATGTCCCCTAGGAGTATGAAAGGGGTAGGAAGTTGCTGGACAAGGTTATTGAGTAAAGTTCGACTGATTGTTTCATTAGGAGGAAGATATATACTGCAGATTGTAGTGAGATGTTTGAGGTGGATTCTAATGGCGACAGCCTGTAAAGGTGTGTTGAGATTGAGAGTACAATAGGGATAGTGATTATTTATTAGAAGGGCAACTCCGCCGGAGGCCCTTTCCCCTAGCACATAATCCTTTCTAAGGACAGTATAATTGTGAATTTGAGTGTGCTTATTGGGTTTGAGGTATGTTTCCTGAAGGGCGAGACAGGCGGGATTGTGATTGTAAATAAGTGTTTTGAGGTCGTCGTTTTTGTTCTGAAAACCGTGGCAGTTCCATGACAGCAACAATGCCATAACTATGTTATGTTAGGGGCATTGTGCGTTGTCGTGGTAATCCCTTTAGGGTTATTAGGTGGCTCAATGTCTTCATGTTCCATCGATTCTTCATCCGATATTTCTGATTCCGAGGGTGATAATTTTAAGATTGAGTCATCTATATGTGGTTGAGGAGGTATTTTCCTTGTGCTGAAACGGTTGTGTTTTAATTTGTAGGTTGCTGCTTTACTGATTGTTGGTCTGACTTGAGTAGAGCTATTGCTGTGAGATTTTTTCTTAGTTTTCTCTGGTGCAGTGACGGAACTGTTTTGTTTATGGACTGATTGTTTACTTGTTGATGTCTTGGAAGAGGAAGGATGAATGACAGGGTCAGTCTGAGTGGCTATTGATTTAGTAGATTTTGTTGCGGCTGCATAGGACAGACCAGGTTTAGGGGTACGGCTTTCTATTATTTTACGGGCTTCTGGATAGGAGAGTCTTTGAGTGGCACGCAGGGACTGGATTTCTTTTTCGAAAGCCCATTTTGGGCATGACTTGGAGTATGACGGATGTTCCTGTGCACAGTTTATACATTTTGCAGCTGCAGAGCAGGTTTCACTGTCATGGCCGGAGGCACCGCAGCGGGCACAGGCCGGTGACCCACGACAGGAGGTTTTAGTATGGCCGAACTTTTGACACTGGAAGCAGCGAATGGGATTTGGTATATATGGTCTAACGGGGCAAAATAGATAGCCGGCTTTGATATGGGATGGAATTGTGGGAGACTGGAATGTTAAAATAATATGTTTGGTGGGGATTAGTTGATTATTGCGTCGGATAGTGATTCGACGCACAGCACATACTTTTTCATCACTTAGGTTTTCTAATAGTTCAGCTTCAGAGCAGTGCAAAAGTTCAGGTTCAGATACGACTCCACGTGAGATGTTTAAGGATGTATGGGGTGTTACTGTGACAGGTTTTAGGCCAAAGTTTTTAATCCTCATTATTTTGGATGCTTGTCTATTGCTTGATACTTCAACTAACAGGTCTCCAGATCTTAATTTTTTAACTTTTTTGACTTCTCCTACATTGTCAGTGATACATTTGTGTATTAAGAATGGTGATGTTTCAGCAAAGTTACCTTCAACATAGTGGATGATGAAGAATCGAGCATTCATATTTAGAAGTTGTGCATCAGTATTTTCAGTGGGAGTAGACTGCGGAGCATTGACGTGAGACAAAGAATTTTGTAAAGCCATGTTGGGGAAATTGAGGTTCGGACCCGACCGCACCACCCACCACGGAGCCCAACAAGGGGGTGTGCGGTTGCACACCAGTGCTAGTCGGGTCTATACGCGCACAGTACATCCCTTAGGCAGCATCCACCCTTAACGACGTGCCCAGTAGATGTCCGATTGCTTGATCCCTAGCAGTTGATCGAAATCAGTACCACCAGCCGATTGATACACAGGGGAACGCTGTATACCTCCCGTTTACCCGAAGCCGAGGCCAAAGCAATGTGTTGAGGTTTCTCCCGTGTCTATGGAAATTCCGTAATGATGATTTCCTTTACGGGAACACCCCTCAATTACCAGGATCCCCTTTTCCGGGGACACGGGTCTCCACGCACGGCAAACACGTGGGTAGTTTTCCGCCAATAGAAGCTGACGGCACAGGGCGGCCGCAGCTTCTAAAGGGGTGCCCTCACCTCCACAGAGGAAACTACACTGAGGGGGAAAAGGAAGGATACAGCTAAGAGGAGAGGAGGGTAGAACAAAGAAAAGCGAAAGATCGCTGGGGCCCCGGGATTGCGACACCCGTAAAGACCTAAAGTAGGTCTTCCCCCTGAGGGGGAACAAACGCAGGAATTAAGATAATGTCTTGAAAATAAATAAACAATAAGCTTTGTAATTACTCACGGGACCTTTAAAGAAGGTATACGTGATTTACGTACGTAGCATATGAAGCAGTAGCGTAGCCAGGATTTTATTTCGGGGGGGGGGGGCTGAGTATCAAATTTTAAGCTTAAGTTCAATGGTAAGCTAAATATCAAATTGTAATCTAATTAAAGGGTCCCATTTCGGGGGGGGGGGGTCTGCAGCCCACTCAGGATACGCCCCTGATACGAAGCATACGTACCACCATCCTACGGACAGTAGAGCAATACAAGTACAAGTTACTTCATCAGTAACTAATAAGGTATACGCTTATTAGTTATTGATGAAGAAAGCATTCTTTTGTTGCTTTCGAAATGCGTATACCTTTTTTGAAAGTCTTATGGGTAATAACGAAGTTTAATTGTTTGATTTTATTTCTAAAAACTTTTGAAGTGCTTTATATTAATAGTGTCATGTTCAATAAAGCTGTGTGCTGTAAATGTCGATTCTTTCATGGGCGCCGCCAGAATTTTTTTGCAAGGGTGGGCAAAATGTTGAATGCAAATTCTTATGTTTTGCAAGGGTGGGCAAAATAAGTTATTTTAAGGTTAATGATTTTAACCATTATTCCTCATACTTAAGTAAAATAAATGGTTTGCTTAGCGACATTAAAAAAGAAAAAAGAAGACCCGATTTAAGATTTTTATATGTATTCATAGTGTGAGATTTCCTTATGCAATTGCCCATGGATTCTTTGCACCATGGAACCGCTTTAAAAAGAGCTCCACTGGAATCAGGGGCGGCTCGACACGGCAAGCAAGTATAGGTAAGCATCGCATTGGCATTGGGGCGCCTTTCCGAAATCAAAAGCTGGGAAAAAGTATAAAAGGGGCACCTTTTCACGTTTCCAGGGGCGACATGCACTGTAAGGCTGCCCCTGACTGGAATGCTGTTCAAGAGTTTCATTTCAAATGCAAGACCTGTTGAGTAAGCTTTCCTCTCGTGCAACACAGATGAACAAAATGGAGTTTAAGATTCTTGAAAGAGTGCAACATGACGCCTCGTAGGCTGCTGTAGATGCTCCTATTGACAAGGCAGAAGCAAAAAAAAAAAAAAAAAAATACATAGAGGGAAATGCAACGAGACGCTGGGCAGGGCGGATTAAAGTGCTCTCTGGCGATTTGGCGTGCAGTCAGACTTCTTTGGGAAGAGTCGTTTCTCCCGCTGTTATACACTGCACGGGTTACTTCCCACACATCGGCACGCCAAGAGATCGCCAACAATTTCACCCCCTTTTCAAGAACGATCAGTGCGTGACCCTGCAGATCTAGACTCACGGAAAATATCACGAGGATGGCCCCCGTTCTAAAGTGGGGATGGCAAAAGCGGGAAGATAGCAACCCATAAATTACTCCAGCCAGTGTCATTCGGAGATGTCTAGCAAGGGTATAATAAGAGTTCCTTTATCAGCAGCAATAATTAAAACTTGTCTTTAGAAAAATATTTTAAAACGCTAGAAGCATCGCACTTACTATCGCTTATTTTGAAAAAAAAAAAATTAATATTTTATTCTTTTTTTTTCACGATTTTAAAATTCGCTAATTTTAATTTAAAATGCGTGCGCTCACTGTCTCAGGAAGGAAGGAAAAAAAGAAAAGAAGGGAAATTTGAAGGAAGAAAATTGCGTTAACTATTTACATATATTTACCTCAAAATTTACTTATTCGTTTTAGTTGTGGACGCAGGATCTTATTTTAGGCTGGGTATTCGGAGCACGTGACATGGCGCTTCCATTTTATAGTTGTCCTAGAAACTGCACAGATATTATCAAAACACGTACTAAAATAATCTTTCACACATTATGAAGGTTTAATTTCTACCTGAAAATCAAAGTAAATTATCTGAATATTTTAATTGAATCCACAAATTATTCGAAGAGTTTAGTTTCATAAATTGACATTTATTTTCCTATTTTATAAAGATAGTTGCAAGTTATGCATAAATGTATAAATTTAATAATATCTGATGCTAATAACTAATAAGTAGTTCGACAAAATCCTCTAAAGTTTTAGACATTCTAAAATTTAAACTTTTGGTCAGAAAGAGAAAATTAGATTTTTTTTTTTTTCGGAAACATATATCGTAATTTAATGTGTTCTCTTGAGTATTTGTAGAGCCTGAAATATTTGACCCATTAACCGTATATAGAACATTGTAAAACTAAAAAAAAAAAAAAAAAAAAAAAAAAAACCCTGTTAAATTCTTTTTAAAAGCATTTTCTTAAATTCATGTTAAATATATTTTTTGCAATTCCCCTAAAGAACTCTTGAGCAATGTGACAGAGGCGTTTAAAAGTTTAATGTTAAGAAAATCTTCATGCACGGGTGATTTGTGAAACGTAAATTAATTTCATTTAAGTAATATTCCACGACAATTTTTTTTTCGGGGTTTTCCGCAAGTACCCTACAGAGTGTGTTCACACATTTTTGTAACGATTTTGCAAAGATATATATAGAAATAAATATAAGAATTTTATTTTCTAATCTGTTCAGTCTGATAGCCCTTTCTTTGAACCATCATATTACATCTTGATTTCAAAGATGAAAGTCCTTTTCTTAAAACATCAAGGCTGATATTGTTCCACTCCTCCATCACAATCTTCTAGTAATATAATCTTTTGTAGTAATATATGAATGTATCTTGTGTTTGTCGTGATTATGGCAACGCTATACTAGGGCAATCTGCCAAGGATGGGAAGGTGCCTAGGTAGGAGAACTTTCTAAGGGGTTCTAAAGCGTATTCACGTTACATCTGGAAAAAAACCTACCAAAAAACCAGACTGTTAGATCGACAGCTGCTCGATGGGACCCGATCCCGGGACCTTCACTCTTCGGCAGTCTACCATTTTCAGTGACATAACTACTGTGCGATGGTAAGGCTATAAATGTATCTTAAAGTAGAAATATAATTCAACTCATCTTCGTTTAGAAATGTATTTAATTTTATATTTCAATTCCATTCATTATCACTGAAAAATAACGTTCAATAAATACTTGTCACACATTTTTGCGTTCATGCCTTTTAAGATGCAATTTATTCTAGGAAAAACTCATGTTAAAGTTAAAAGTTACTGTTACACAAAAAAAGTTACTATTACATTTGTTTGTTCATCTTAAAATACACTGGAATAAAATAAACTAGAAGTCTCTGTAGAAAATTTTACTTAATTGAAGTTTTAGACGTATTTCGTATTTTGTATGTATTAAGAAAATAAATGTATTTTTGCATTTTTTTCGAATTTTCTGTGTTTGAATAAATGTAATTTGTATTTTGCATCGAAAATACATTTTTTTATGTATTTTGCCCAACTCTGCTTCTGTAGCTGCTTTCGAAGAGCATTGCAGTGCAAGCAGTAATTATTTTTATTTCCAACGGAAGGGAGAGTATGAGGGAGCATCCTCTAAGTGAAACTGTACTCCCCCTCTCTAAACAACGGGGGATGAGGGAGAGAAAAGCAATAAACTTTAGGTTTACCATTGCCGATCTCTGGGAAGATAGGCACTGCACGCTAGGGGGTTGCCGCCCGCACCGCAAGTTGATCCGCGAAAAACAGTAGAGCTACCACATTCTTTTTCTGTTGCAGTATATTTACATACAGCATTTCAATAATCCGTTTCTGTCACTGCTATGGAATGGAAGTAAGGTGTTAGAGGGGGAGGGGGGGTGGGTTTTTAAAAAGTACATATTTATTTATGCAATAACAATAATGGAAAATTGGGAAATTCAACGCTTGAGCATGAAATTTTATCTCGCAGCTATTTACAGTTTTCTTGTTATCTTTTTATTTTTTCTTAATGTTTTACTTCTTTCCCTTGTCTTGCCTTTGCCATTGGAAAAAAAAAGGACCAAAAAAAAAAAAAAAAAAAAAAAAAATGTCATTGACAATAAAAGAAATTTCCAGATTTCACCGTTCATTTTTTTTTTCCCCCCCTGTCTTTATACATAGACAATGTTTTGACTGAATTACAGTAAGTTGTATTTAAAACAAATAAGAAATCTTTTGCGGTTTAAAACAAAGTCAACAGTAAAAAAAATTATCTAAAATTTGCTTTCTCATTTAATTTTAAGTTTTTAGCTATTTACCTTATTAATTTTTCACTGAAACAAAATGGTCCAAAGAAAGTCTTAAAAAATCGTTCTTGAGTACGAATTAGTTTTTTCTTTCATTGAATTAGTAGTTTGTGCTTGATTAAAAGAATTTAGCATTTTATAAATATAGATTATATGTAAATGAACTTTACACAAAGTTTAACATTTACTTTCTTACCGTTACAAAGACGAGCTGTTATTATTCTTTGTTGTTACACACAGGCGCGTAGCGAGGAAAATTTTTCGGGGGGGGGGGGGGATATGCGCCTGGAAAAAATTTCGGGGGGGGGGATATGCGCCTGGAAAAAATTTCGGGGGGGGATATGCGCCTGGAAAAAATTTCGGGGGGGTGGGATATATCCCGATATCCTCCCCCTGGCTACGCCCCTGGTTACACACATTATTGCTAGCCCATATTAATCTTTCAGTATCCTAGAAGAATCAGTAATGCAATTTTCGTCCTCGCTTCAATCTGCATCCATGGGAACATATAGGTTTAAACCCGAAGAGTTTATCTGCATCTATAATCCATATCTATTAATTGCTAAAACCCGGGATTAAACATTTAATAAAGAAGGGTTTTCTCTAATCGTATGTAAATTTCATACAAAAGCCAAATGATGATTGCTTTTTAACTGTCCACTGTTTATTTTTTATTTCCGTAACATATTACCTTCAAATCTAAAATTTTTTATTCATATTTAAATGCATGCATTTAAATATGAATAAAAATTTTAGATTGCAATATTAAATGCATTAAAATATACATTTAGAACAATTAATCAACAAATAAAATAAAAAAATATTAGGAAAAGAACATGGAATTTCTAACTCTACTGTTTTTCGCGGATCAACTTGCGGTGCGGGCGGCAACCCCTAGCGTGCAGTGTCGGGGCCGCCGCGAAAGACGGTTTCTCTTCTATGGGCCCGGAACCTTACCGTTTACTACTCCGATGACGTCATGCTAAGCGATCTGGATCTACAGCTTTCTCTCCCGGTTAGGGAGAAATTCTCCTGTTTGGAACCCGTTTCTTGTCGAATTTCTACATTCCAAGTCCGCGACTTTCTAAGCGCATTGCATTAATCGCAAATTCATAATTTAATTACCTATTTGACAAATTTAGGAGAAAATTCAAGTAGCATACCAATGGAGTTGGATCAAATAATGGAATTGCTTGAAAATTATATTAATATCAACGAATCCGAAAACAACATCCAAAATTTAAAGTTCTTTCATGAACAAATTGTGTTATCTTCTCTTAATTTGTGTGCTCGAAGATACAGCTCTTTTATGCTCTCATGGGCATTCATTCTTTATGTAAAATCGTCAGGATGTTATAAAGAGCTGCGTGAAGGTAACATTTTGTGTTTACCTAGTGAAAGGTATTTTTATATTTTAGTTGGTTGGTTGGTTTGTTGGTGTTTATTGGCACAAGGTCCAGAAAGGACATGCTGCGCCAGACGATGAGTTAAAACGATATAAAGATGCAACCAGGTAAAAAGCTATCACAAAACCCAGTAAAAGCTAAAAGGTAAAGACTAAAAAGGTGAAAAGTAAAATTCGATAAGTGTTAAAAGTAGATAAAAGTGGGATAAAGACATCTGGATGGGGGGTCCCCATCCTGATACTAGTCAGACAAAAAAAGGTACTTCACACTGAGTAAAAAATATTGGTGCGCCTAAGAAAGGCAAATAGATTCCGATGCGGGGTTTCACCCAAAATATCGTCAAGTTTGGGATGAGAGAAGTTAAAAAGTGCTTGGTAAAAACTATTAAAAGCAGTGCATGAGGTTAAAATATGACGAATGGTGAGGTCAGTATGACAATGGGTGCACTCCGGAGCAGGTTCACCTAGCAGTAAGTGTTTATGGGTTAGTCTCGTGTGTCCGATGCGGAGACGTGTCAGAATGACATCATGCTTGCGATTGGGATGAGAGGGCCAGTGGTTGAGAGATGGGTGTATCTGATACAGTTTATTGTCTATTTCTCTATTCCATTCGCTGATCCAATGGTCTTGTATGAGATAGGATATTCCTGATTTTATATCGCTATAAGGCAGAGGGCAGGGATAAGGAAGGGTAGCTAGTTTGGCCAGAGAGTCAGCTTCCTCATTGCCCTGTATTCCGGTGTGACTCGGTACCCAGCAGTAAAGGATATCATAGCCATTATCAGTTAGTTGTCTGTGCATATAGCGGACTTTACTAATATAGCTATTTGAAGTAGAGTCAGAGTGGAGGCCTTCCAGAACGCTTAAAGAGTCTGTATAGATTATGAAGCGTTTTTTGTCTGAGGTAGAGATGAACCGGAGGCTTTCATAAATGGCTAAAAGTTCGGCAGTGAATACAGAGCAAAAGGTAGGGAGAGTATAGCTGCATGTGTGAGAACGATCGGTATAGGCAAAGCCAACATGGTTTTCAGACTTTGAACCATCCGTATAGAGATTCTCATACTTATAATATTTGGCTTTGTGGTCGTGGAATAGCTGTTGATATATTAGAGGATCCGTATTCTGTTTTGTGAAACTTTTGAAAGGTTGTAAGTAGTAGACATATGGAGTGTCCCACGGTGAAATTTCAAGATGCGAGCTAGTAGAGACCCTTACATCAGCTAAATGGGTACCCATAAGACTCCGGCGACTTCGGAGTCCAAAAGGAGGTATGCAAGATGGACGATTTTGGTAAAAGCGATCCAGGTGATTATCTAAAAAAGAGGACTTTAAGGGGTGTGAAGGATGAGAAAGTATCCGGAAAAATGTAGTGAGTGAAATCTTATGACGAGTATGAGTGAGGGATGGCTCATGACAGATTATGTAAAGACTCTGGACTGGAGAAGTCCTAAAAGCTCCGGAGCAGATACGTAGTGCGGTATGATGCACAGTGTCAAGTTTTCTTAAAGCTGTCTTGCAGGCTGATCCATAAATGCTGCAAGCGTAATCCATTTTTGAGCGGATAACAGCACGGTATACACGCAACAAGGCATCACGCTCAGCCCCCCAAGAGGTATTGGAAAGCACCTTTAAAATATTCAAGTTCCTTTCGCATTTGCTGCGAAGGTAGGAAATATGTTGAGCGAACGTGAGTTTCTTGTCAAAGAAAACACCTAAAAACTTGGCAGAATCCCGGACTTCTATTTTGGACCGGCCTAAGTAAAGTTCTGGATCTGGATGGATCCCACGCTTCCTGCAAAAGTGGATGGCTACTGTCTTGTTGGCAGAGATTTTAAAGCCGTTAGTGTTACACCAATTTAAAATGCGTTTGATGGTATTTTGTAATTGCCGTTCTAAGAGACGCATGTCCTTGCCCTGGCAAGAGACCTGTAGGTCATCTACATAGAGGCTACCACAAACAGTGGTAGGGAGTTGGTTTAGAATGTCATTAATTTTTATGGAAAAGAGGGTGACACTCAGTACAGAACCTTGAGGCACACCCTCTTCCTGAGTAAAATTACTAGACACTGTGTTATCTATGCGGACCCTGAAATTTCGTAGAGAAAGGAAGTTTTGTATAAAAATAGGCATATGGCCACGGAAGCCCAAGGTGTGGAGGTCACGGAGAATACCGTACCGCCATGTCCTGTCATAGGCTTTCTCTATATCGAAGAAGATGGACACTAAATGATTTTTTCGCAGGAATGCGTGACGGATGTTTGTCTCCAGGTTTAAAATGTTATCACTGGTGGACCTGCCTTTACGGAAGCCACTCTGAAAAGGGTGTATATGGCCCTGGGCTTCTAAGACATAAACTAGGCGAGCATTAACCATCTTTTCCATCAGCTTACACAGGCAACTAGTAAGCGCTATTGGGCGGTAATTATTCGGATCAGATGCATCTTTTCCAGGTTTAGGAAAGGGAATGACCACAGCATTCCTCCAGAAGGAAGGAAATGCATGCTCATTCCAGATTCTATTGTATAGGTGTAGAAGATTAAGTAAAGAATTGTAGGGTAGGTGTTTTAACATTTCATATGTGATGCCGTCTGGACCAGGGGAGGTATTTGATGACTGCTTTAGGTACCTCATGAGTTCATTGACGGTGAACATGCTATTGTAAGGAAAATGGGAAAGAGTATTAAAATTTAATTTATACCTTTCAGATTGTTGTTTATATGTAAGGAAGGTGTTTGAATAGGAGGTACTGCTAGAATTGAAAGCTAGGGACTTAGCGATAGCGTTGGCTATCTCTTTTGGGTCTGATATTGTGGAGTTATTGATGGAAAGGCAGGATATAGGATGGTTATTGTAGATGCCCATTGTCCTTTTAGTTTTAGTCCACAGTTCTTTACTGGAAGTAGATGAGGTGATACTGGACACATAGTCAATCCAGGATTCCTTTTGTGAATGCCGGCGTATTTTACGGGCGTAGGCTTTTGCTTTTTTATAGGCAATAAGGTTTTTGGTTGTAGGGTACCGCCGGAAGACACCCCATGCTTTCTGTTGCTGCTTCTTGGCGAGGGTACATGTCTCATTCCACCACGGTTTTTTGTTTTTTCGGAGTGTATTATTTGATTTAGGGATAGACGCATCTGCAGCTTTTATTATGATAGAAGTAACTTTTGTAACGACCTCATCAATTGTACCTTCTATGGCGTCAGGGGGTATGACGGATAGCTCAGTGAAGGCGTCCCAGTCTGCTTTGGCGTGTACATAACGGGAGATGGTAGAATTATGGGTAAGGTTTTGATATAGAGGTGAGAGTAGAATTGGGAAGTGATCACTATTATGTAGGTCGCTGGAAGCAGAGAAATTATACAGAGGAAGGATGGGTGGAGAGCAGATTGCAATATCTATGGCATGAAATGATTTAGTCGGATAATGGAAATAGGTGTTGTCGCCATTATTCATGATGCAAAGATTATAGTCAGTTATGAGTTGTTCAATTTGTTGTCCTCTATTGTTGATATCTTTACTGCCCCATAAGGGACTATGAGCATTCATGTCCCCCAGGAGGATGAAAGGAGGTGGAAGTTGCAGGACCAGATTATTTAGTAAAGTTTGACTGATTGTTTCATTAGGGGGAAGGTAGATACTGCAGATTGTGGTAAGTTGTTTGAGATGGATGCTAGCGGCGACAGCCTGCAAAGTAGTGTTGAGATTAATGGGACGATAAGGATATTTATTGTTTATTAAGAGGGCAACTCCGCCAGAGGCCCTGTCCCCTAGCTCATAATCTTTTCTGAGGGTGATATAATTGCGGATTTGCGTTTGTTTATTGGTCCTGAGATATGTTTCCTGTAGGGCAAGGCAAGCGGGATTATGATCATAAATTAAAGTTTTGAGGTCATCGATTTTATTTAAGAAACCGTGGCAGTTCCAAGATAGCAGCAGGGCCATAATCAAGTGATGTTAGGGATGACGGAGAGCTTGCTTTTAGTCCCCGTAGGTGTAAGTGGGGTACTAGGAATATCATCGTCATCCATGATATTGTCTGAAATGTCAGAGTCGGTAGGATCTAAATGCAATATTGAATCGTCAATGGGTTTTTGTGGAAGGATCTTTTTAAGTCTGGACTTACTGTATTTTGCCTTATAGGCTGCAGTTTTTTTTATTAGAGGTCTATTTTGAGTGGAGTTGTTGCTTTCAGACTTCTTCTTTGATGTGCTTTTTTGTAGAGCTATGGAAGAATTATTTTGGGTAGAGGTTGAGTGTTTAGTTTTAGTAGTGGAAGTAGGTATAGAGACGGGCACAGATTTTGGTGGCTCAGTTTGGATGGCAATTGATTTAACAGATTTGACTACTGCAGCATAAGACTGACCGGGTTTGGGTGTACGGGAGTTCATTACTTTACGGGCTTCTGGATATGACAGTCCTTGGGTGGCACGCAAGGACTGGATTTCTTTTTCAAACGACCATTTCGGGCATGAGCGGGAATATGAAGGATGATCTTGTTTGCAGTTCACACATTTGGGTGGATTAGAGCAGGTTTCACTGTCGTGGCCGGAGGTCCCACAACGAGCACAGGTTGGGGAACCACGACAGGAAGGTTTGGTATGGCCGAACTTTTGACATTGAAAGCATCGAGTAGGATTGGGTATGTAGGGTCTAACGGCACATGAGAGGTATCCTGCTTTGATATGGGAAGGGAGTTTAGGTGATTGGAAAGTCAGAATTATATGTTTGGTGTCCAGTGTTTGGTTATTGCGTCGGATAGAGATTCTGCGAACTGCACAAACATTTTGGGATTTGAGATTTTCAAGGATTTCAGCCTCGGAGCAGTGTAATAGGTCAGGTTCGGATATGACGCCTCTTGATGAATTGAGTGTCCTATGAGGTGATACAGTGACAGGTTTAAGGCCGATAGTTTTTAATTGCATAATACTGTTTGCCTGTTTGTTATTAGTTACTTCAATTAAGATGTCGCCAGAGCGTATTTTTTTTATTTTAGTAACTTCTCCAACATTAGCAAGTATGGTTTTATGGATTAGAAACGGGGATGTTTGGTTAAAGTTTCCGTCCTGACATTTTACGAGAAAAAATTTTGCAGTAATAGCTCCCTCAGTGAGAGAGTTCGGAACGTTGACATTAGAGAAGGAAAGTGTCGAATCCATATTGGGGATTGGAAATTCGGACCCGACCGCACCGCCCACCACGGAGCCCAACAAGGGGATGCATGTACATGCACCAGTGCTAGCCGGGTCTATACGCGCACAGTACATCCCTTAAGCAGCATCCACCCTTAACGATGTGCCCAGTAGATGTCCGTTTGCTTGAACCCTAGCAGTTGGCTGAACCAGTACCACCAGCCGATTGATACACAGGGGAACGCTGTGTACCTCCCGTTTACCCGAAGCCGAGGCCAAAGCAATGTGTTGGAGAAAAGACCCCTCAATTACCAGGATCCCCATTTCCGGGGACACAGGTCTCCACGCACGGCAAACACGTGGGCAGTTTAACCGCCAATAGAAGATGACGGCACAGAGCGACCGCAGCTTCTAAAGAGGGGCCCTCACCTCCAAGGAGGAAACTACGCCGAGGGGGAAAGTGAAGGATAAAGCTAAGAGGAGGGGAGGGTAGAGGAAAGAGAAGCGAAAGACCGCTGGGGCCCCGGGATTGCGACACCCGTAAAGACCTAAAGTAGGTCTTCCCCCTGAGGGGTTTTATATTTTAGAAAACTTCCTTCTAATTTTTCACTGAACTCTTTCAGTAAATCAAAAGAATACGATAAATATTTGAGAACAAAAAGTGAAAAATCATGAATTAAATGTAAATTTATTAATTGATGAAATCATAGTCAGACCATCAATAGACTTTGGGTCGAATTCGCTCAGTGGCATGAGCATGAATAAAAATTTAATTCAAGCCACTGGAGTACAAACTTTTATGATTACTTCATTGTACTCCAAAAACAAAGATGTTGTTGCTTTCGTTCCAGTTTGCAACATAACTGCAAATGAGCTTCACTCAATTACGAGAACTGTTATTGATATTATCCAAAATAGTGGTTTCATAATAGCATCAATAATCACAGATAATAACAGAGTTAATCGAAATATGTTGAGTTCGTTATGTGGTGGAAAACTTGAAAGCTATATTGTTAACCCAATTTATCCTACAAAGAAAATATTTTTACTTTTTGACAGTGTACACATTTTAAAATGTATACGCAATAATTGGATAAACCAGCAAACAGAGAACACAACTCTTACATATGTGTCTTTTGAAAATCAGGAAGAAATACTACACGCTCAACTAAGTGATTTGAGGGAGCTCCACTCAAAAGAAGAAAACTCCATTGTGAAATACGCTCCGAAGTTAACGTCTAAAGCCTTATATCCGAGTAATTTAGAGCGTCAAAATGTTGCTCTGTGTTTACGAATTTTTCATGACACAAATGTGAGTGCATTAAAGATGCAGAATGAAACACGTTTTCATGGAACCATACATTTTTTGGAAATAATAAATAAATGGTGGAAAATTATGAATATAAAAAATTTAGATAAAGGCAGAGAGCAGCTAGATAACGATGCCATACCATTTTCCTGAACAAGTGATAGCCGATTATCATTCTTGGATAATTGTGTTAAATGGCTGGAAGCATGGCATAAATTAAAGGTTAATAGCAAACACCGGAAAAGTGGAAAATTATCTGATGAAACATTTTTTGGTTTTATGCACACAACTAGAGTTATAAAAGAGATAATATTACATCAACTCAATGAATTGAAAAGTAAGTATGTTTTAACTGGGAAATACCAAATATTTGGACAGTACCGACAGCTTAATGGTGCAAATTATAATGTCACAGTACAACAGGTACTAAGATCAGAAAAAAAACTACGTGTTAAAAGCTTAATCGAATTACATTCTTCTCAGTTTGGAAATTTTTCTATAACAAATTTTCTTTATGACTTTCATGCAGAGACTGGGGAAGCTGATTTGGATATGGATATTGATTTTAAAGGTTTAGATTTTTTCTCTTTCTCTGAAGACGAAGAGAATAATATGCCATTATTCATACTTATTTGTGGAGTATTTAAAGTCAAACAACAACTGCAGTGTATATCGTGTTGCAATTCTATATCCACACACAAAAGAATGCTGTTTGAAGAAAATGAAGATATAGAAAAATATTTTATGTTTATTGACAGAGGAAATTTAACATATCCTCATTCAGATATGGTAAAAATATTTGTTGTTTGCTTTAAAATTTTTAAAGCACTCTTACAAGAAAGCAATGAAAATTTACTGCATCAAAAAAACATTAAGAACATTTTGAAAATTGTCATCACTAAGAAACTGGATGAATTTGATGTGATGAACGGTTGCTGCTCAATTTGTAAAAGGCCAAATATTGATTTGGGAGTGAAATGTATTCCATATTTTTTGAACATTTTTTTGAACAATTATTCAAACTTAAAAAACGATACAGCATCACATAATAAAACAAGAAAACGAAAGCTAGCAATTCTTTCGTCAAATGCCAGCAGTTTGTGTGAATGAAATTTATAATTTGATGTTTTTATATATATCAGTATTATGTACATAATTTTTTTTATAGAGTTTCTAAAATTTTTATGATTCTAAGTCATCCGGATTATTTTTATCAACAATGTGTGAAACATAGTAAGTACATTTTTCTTTCTAATAATTAATTTAATATTTTAAGGTCTTAAATGTTTATGCCCTTTTTAAATATATTTGATATTATTATGCTCAAGAATAAAGAGCTTATGTAAATTCGTTACTAAATTGCTGCATAGGAAGTTTCAAAATTTGAGCGAGTTCTGTAAATATTCTGTTTAAAAAGTTAGTTTAATATCTGTACTTTTTACTTAAGTTTAATGCTTTCAACTGGAGCAATCAAGAGGAAAACATTTATTGTAGTAACATAATTAGTTTCAGAGCTAAATCATGCTCACTATTCTGAAATTCAATGTTGTGATAGTATTTTGTCGTAATATAGAAATTTTCTCGATATGCTTTAGCACATTGAGAACCAAAATTTTACAAATATTTAAAATTAAGATTGTTAAAAATATGAATTAAAATATATCTGTTAGATATAAAAACTGCAAAATTGAAGTATATGCTTTACCATATAGTTTGAAGAATTCAAGTATTGAATATGTAGACGTAAACAGTATTATGATAATTATTTTCATTTATTATCCAAATATTTTTAAAAAATATATGTATATTTTAAGCATATATAATTAGAATATAATTTTATAGCACACCAATTTAAATGAATCAAGTTGCCTAATATTTATTGTTGTTGTTATTATTACTATGCGAAAATAACTCATTAAATTATTTTTCATTTAAAGTGATGTATCCCTATTTTCTTTTTTGCTAAAAATATTTCTCCCATGAATGATGAAATTTTTTTTTTCTTCCAATCACCCTCACAGTGATTGCAGAAAAGAAAGAAAAAAAAACTACCGCCTTAACATTTATTTAATTTCTTGTCTGATTACACAATTAAAAGGAACTGGGACTTAAGCAAGCGATTATTTAAAAGTACAGCGATGGCCAGAGCGATCGCTTGCGGTCACGTGACAAAACCAGCGTTCCGGCAACGCCCCCTCGAGGGGGCGTTGGTTCCGGGCCGCATATAAGCAAACCATACTTAGCTAGAGACATGACGAGAGTTTAAACCTTCTGATTGGTTGGTTCAGCCTGCGTCTTTCGTGATGTCAATTTATGACGGCGCTGTAGTTATTTTTAAAATAAAATTGCACAATGATCTTTGTTTTCTAATGATGAAATTGCAGAGAAGCGAAATTTAATATGGCAATTTTTAAACTTATTTTTAAACTTAAAACGAGAACAAAGTGCAAAATTCTTTATTCTATTTTTTCTTTCTTCGTTTTATATTTTTTGGATGGGGGGGGGGGGGGTGGCCAGTGGCGGATTATTGAAAGTTTGTCGGGGGGGGGGGCGGTTCGTTAGAAGATTGACACATACATCCATTTTATGGAAGTAAAATAGGATCTTTTACATTAATTTCTTTTACCCCGGGGGGGGGGCGGTCGCCCCTCCGCCCCCCCTTTAATCCACCCTTGGGGATTGCATATATTTTTATGCACTCTTTTAAATTATAGTTTCATCCACCTCACCTGTTTCCCTTTTTTGCAAGCTTACATAGAAATAAAATTAATTTAAGTTATATTGAATAAAACAACACTTATTTTTTATCAAATGAAAGTTATTGTAATGCAACTGGCAGAGAGCAGAATATCAAATTTAAGTAGTAATTTCTTATTCGTTATGTATAAATATTGATTTGAAAAATAAAAAAATGAAGTTTGTTACATTACAATATAAGAATCCTTTCGCGTGCATGCATTATTACAAGTATGCTTTTATTTTGAAAGTCCCTCTTTCCCCCTTTTTTTCTTTTTCGTTCGTATATATCGACAAAAAAATAAAAATAAAATAAAATAAAATAAAATATTGACATTCAAAAATTCCTATGTGATTTAAAGAATTTTTAAATAATTCCATAACCAGATAGGGAAAACAACATTAGTTTCTCATATATGTATGCTTATGTTTCTTGATAAGTGTTGTCCAAAAAAAAAAAAAAAAAAAAAAAAAATAACAAAAATACTACATCATTTTGAACTCCATACGAAGAAAACATTAGGTGCACTAGTCAATTAAGCCTCTAAAATAGAGACATTTATACAGATATGATGGTAAATATAGAAAACAATTACCATAATATATTATTCAGTTCTTACTAAATTGTGTGAGTATATTGAATAACAATGTATAATGTGTGAATAGTGAAAACTAAGAACATTAAAAAATATAGTAAGTAAAACAAAGGAAGTATGATTAATCCTCTGAGCCGAGCGTCGTGAAAATAGGCAAATAATATAAAGTATTATTTATTTATGCAATCACTGTTTCTTTCTTAATTTGTGTTGTGTACATCCCTAAATCGTGATCTTACGATGTGATTTTTTTTTCTCTTCGAGAGCTATTGAAAATTGGTTTAAGTCAACATTTATTTATTTTCATGTCTCGGGGCCTTTTTTTATGATGAAAAGCTGAAATTTTGTGCATCACTTAGTTAATGTATAGTGCGCATTTTACTAGTTTAGAATTTTTTCGTACAGGGGCTATATAAAAATTTAAATTTTGCATTTACTTAGATTTGGTCGCAAGTTCCAATGATGATTCTTGAGATCAAATCAATTTCCGATCAATTTCTCAAATTACGATCATGACCAGTAATTTTAAATGACGTTAAAAAATCCTTAACATTTTTTTTACGTAAGTTTGTAATTTATTGTACATGTCTACAGTCTATGATTAATATTGAAGTAATAAAATCTTGTGTTTTTGGGACACTCTCTATGTACACACGCATATATATATATATATATATGAGCTGTAATTCAATATATGTATGTATAATAATAATTAAGAAATTTTTTTACATTGAACTTTTGATAGTCTGATCTCTCCAAATTACAAAAATGTTAGTTTCAGCTTTAATTAGAAATTATTTTAAAACAATTTACAATGTACTTTATTTTGCAATAGATGGCGCCACTATGTAAAAAAAATCATTTTCTCTAAACTAATTACGATCGATTTTTGAACTATTAACTATTTAAAAATAAATAAAATAGTAGAAAAGTATGAGAAATTATTTTAAGTAACATTTAAATGAGTAGTTAGGAGCAAACTATTCTTTCTCCAAGTGGTCTTAAGTTCATTGCATTCCAATTTGTTTTAATTTGCCATATTCCTTGATCAATTGGTTGTATTTTTCTATATACTTAACATTACGTCTTTCCACAATTAAGTCAGAAATAAAGTCGGAAGATTAGCTTCTGAGGATGACAACTCAGAAAGAAAAAAAATCACTGTGAAATCGTTGACGATATATAGATTTGCGCAAGAATAATACGGTCAGGTGCTTAACAAGAGTGGGCGTAAACAATGACGTAGCCGAAAGCAACCAATCAGAGGGCTTAAAACTTTGTCATGTCTCTAGCAAAGTATGGTTTGCTTATATGCTTCCGGGTCCATGGAAGAGAAACCGTCTTTCGCGGCGGCCCCGGCAGTGTATAACAGCGGGAGAAACGACTCTTGCCAAAGAGAAATCAGAATGGAGAGTTATGAGCGATCCGCCAAGGCAAGAGGGCGTGTGTGAAGGAGCTCAGTCGGAAAGCCGAAAAAAGCCCTTGTCAGGGCTGGTAACAGGTAAAGGCCAACCGATTGAGTTTCCTGAACAAATTGACTTTTACGATAGATCTATCTACGCGGGGTGGGTTGATCTCACCTCCGCAAATGAAATCACCATGACATACAAAGAGTACCATAAAACTAGCTTTCATTCCGGAACCCAGCACCCGAAGAAGGACTTGATTTTGGAAAGAAACAAGTTCTACGCTGATAGACTGAAAGAAATCAGAAGTCAGATGAGTCTCTTTGACCGCATCAGTGAACACACCAAGACCCGCACCACTGCGAAAAGCAAAACAGAAACGAATTGGTCTGAAAGGTCAATTGCCGACGAAAAGATGCAGATCTCTGAAGATACGGACGCTACCACATCAAAATCAGGTGATGCTCTTGCTTTTGACATTTCCTTCGCCCCCCCCCCCCACCTCAACTGATTCGAACAACGACTTCACCAAACCGGCTAAAAAAGCAAAACTCAAAAATATGAGGAACCACGATATGAGAGATAAGCAATTTAATTTCGAAACTGCCAATCCCTACCAAATTCTTAATGAGGACAAAATCGTAGAAACCCCCCTAGTATCGCAAACGAGCGAACTCCCAGTTAAGGAAGAGAAACCAAAACCCCCCAAAGCTCTTATTATCCCTAATGTTGAAGACATGCACGAAATTACGGCCCTCATTAACGAAAATTCGGAATCTAAATTTCATGCCAGAATTAATAAAAATACCCTCAGGATTCACCCCCATGATAACGATAGCAAAACTGAAATTGTTAAACTCTTTGACTCTAAAAAACATCCATTACTACACCAACTCCGATTCTTCCCCCCCCCTCAAAGTTGTTGTTAAAGGTATTCCCCCTAATACTAGACCCCGAAATTTTAAAAGAAGCTCTGCAATGTAATGGATTTACAATAATTAGGACCTCCCAACTCAAAAGTTTCAAAGATAAACTACCCCTCCCCATTTTTCAAGTACAGTTACCTAATAACGAAACAAGCAAGGAAATTTTCGAAATTCAAAATCTTCTCTCTTTTCAAGTGACAGTAGAAAAATTTAGACCCCCAAGGAAAGCCGTTCAGTGTTACCGCTGCAACGGCTTCTTCCATTTCGCCAAATTCTGCCGCATGCCCCCCCGTTGCGTCTTCTGCGCCCAATCTCACGAAATTTTTAACTGCCCCCTCAAGAAACTTGACAACAAACCTCCCCCCAAGTGTAGCAACTGCAATTCTGACCATCCGGCAAGCTATAAGGGCTGCCCCAAATTTCCTTCCAATACTCCGGCTCCTATCCCCAAAAACACTAATGTCTCCTACGCTAACGCTCTCAAAAGAAATTTGAACCCTCCCCCCCACCCCCCAAACAAACCAAAACATTTTTCTCGAACTGCAAAACATAACGAAACAAATCGAAAATGAACTAGGAGTTCGCTCCCTTAGCGATTTGCTCAACCAACTACAATTCTCTTCTCCAAAACCTAAAGAAAATCGAAAACAAACAAGAGAAAGATGCTCTACTTCTTGAAGTTTCTTATCATTCGGCCAAGAAAGTCTAAACACAAACAAAAAGCAAACATTGAGAACAGCGGCTAAGCCCATTGGCTGTTCCATCTTTCTTCTCCCCCCCCCCCTCATTTGTTAGTAAACAAACCCTCTCTCAACTTACTCGCTTACTGTAATATAATTTTCTACCTATAATTGAAAGGGAGATGTGGGATGTTAATTTCCCAAGCACTCCCCAAACAAAACGTACTTATTTCTCTTGCCAAAGAAGTCTTGACTGCACGCCAAATCGCCAGAGAGCACTTTAATCCGCCCTGCCCAGCGTCTCGTGGAAATGCATGTATCTCCGTAATAGAACATAAATGCTGCCATTTCATACATTGTGGCTAGGAGTTTCTGTTCTATTTTCTATCGCAAGGAACAGTTAACAGTTACCGTAATGCATTTCGAGGCAACCCTGATTTTCAACAACCAAAATGGTATTCAATTTCTATCCCGATTCCGATAGAGAGAGACCATGATACGGCCGCTTGTAGGGTCCAGAAGCAGGGTGGGCCCAGCACTCGTAGGCCCACCTTACGGGCCTGGGTTAAATAATTATTAACTGTTTACTTGAAAAATACTTACAACAGTAAAACCATTTTTGCGTACCAATAAATGCAATCAAAAATGAAAACAAAAGCATGCATTTCCAGATATTCATCAGTGGTTTTCTTCGACTCTGTAAACTTTTTTTTCAGTGCTACACACACTTTATTTGCTTCTAAGTGATTTATTTGCCAGGAGAGGACATCACTGAATGTGTCGTTTAGAGCTACGTATGGTTTTCTCGGAGTTTTCCCGCCACAATATTTATCCTCATCAGAAGGTGGGGGGATTCTGAATATTGACACCCCTCGGAAACTGCTAGCAGCCACCGAGAGGACTTTCGGAACCACGGATTTAACGTGCACGTACACCGCATGTACAGGGTGGTCTTTATCGGTTCGCTGGTATCTAACACGCAATTTTCCGGTTACGACGAGTCCCTTTTACGAGTTAATCACTGGGGTACCACGGCCCTACTTGCTTCTAAATGTAATGATCAGGTACTTTTAAAAAGCCATTTAAAACGCTGAATGAGAAAAAGACAGAAGAAAAAAAGAACAGCCGTAAGCACAGGCCTGAACCCTGAACCTTAACGCTTCTGCCATCTACCATATTAAGGTTTTTATCCAATTGTGCTTCCCATACAGATCTAATTTACAAGTTTACTTTAGGAAGTTCTTTCTTATAACTAACCAATCAATACAAGGGCGTAGCCAGGATTTTCATTGGGGGGGGGGGGGGGCAAGACCACGGAGTCCAGCTACCTCCCCCCTTACACACACACTTGCACTCAAACTTTTGGTGAGTTTTACTCCCCCCCCGACTCAAGAAGGAAAATAATATTTTAGCCCTCTTCATTCATAGCATATTTTCTGCTTCACAGGATTGCTGTGTGTTTCTAAAGACTTTTTATAAAATTGAAGGGGAGATAGGGCACATAATAAATAATAAGAATCACATAGCAGTGTGGGGTCAAAAATGTTGTTTGTACTTACCCGTGAATAATCACTCCGATAAAAGTGTTGAGCTGTTTGTCTAATTTCTTATGCAAGTTTCATATACAATGAGCTTGTCACCAAAAATCTCATCCATGAAATGAAATAGAATTTTTAGCCTATGAATTTTAGTCACATGTTTTCTGAGAAAAATTCACTAGTTTTTGGACAAGCAAGGGTCGGAAAGCCAACTCTTGATTCAGCACCCGTTCCAAAGTGATTACATAACAGCTAGATGAAGAAGACGTTTCCGACTCCACATTGCTATGTAATTCTGATCTTTTACTATGTGCCCTATCTCCCCTTAAATTTTGTAAAAACAAATTTAGAATCACTCTGTATATTCAATATCTCTCAACATTTGTATTTTAGGGCCTCAGCTTGGCTCAGTGGTTATGTCACTGAAAATGGTGACGGACTAAGTGTGAAGATCCCGGGTTCGGGCCCAATCGCGGGTCCGTCGGTCTAACCGTTTGGAGTTTTCCGTGATTTCTCAAAAAGCGTAAATACGGTTAGGACCCTTTAGAAAAACTCGCTCGGAGGGCACCCTCACAGGAGGGCCCCAAGCACATCCATTGGCATAGATCCCACGAGCAGATAATCGGCCTCAATCGCACAACACACAAGCTTTGTGATTTAGATGATGGTTATTGTGAAAAATTTTGTTTTTATATAGCAACAAATTGTCGGCAGAGATCGATACAGACGAAAATTGGGTCCGTATTTCGCGCCCCTCCAGAAAATTACAATCGATTGAAACAGACCCTTCACAAAAACACAGTCGATTAAAAAGGCCCTTCATTGGCATTTTACCCTACATTCTAATACGTTTTATCAATTATTCTAACTAAAAGATGACTTTTATTAAATATTGGCATGGGAATTCACAAAAATAACTGTTGAAATTCACAAAAATAAGTATTAAAGTATACCAAAAAAGGGGGGGGGGACACTGAAAAAAAAAATTCTAGATCGAAGCCTGGTTTGTAACAGAAACATTTTTAAAGTTCACATCTTCGGACTTCGAAAAACACATTTAAAAAAAACAAAATCCACTCGCTTTTATGGAGCTTTATTTATTTTGGTTAAGGAACCCGAAAGCTATCTGCCTATGAGTAGAAGTCTGTACCGCACCGCACAGAAATTCGTGGCTCGCGTCGTAGCATGTGAAAATTTTTGAAAAAGAGCATAATGAAAATGGGTGTATTCGTGCAAACACACACATGTATAAATTGATGTTAAAATAAGATTTTTTAAGTCAACGAGAACTAGTCTTGTGCGTGATGTTGTTGTGTTGTGGGATTACGGTCAATTAGCTACATGAGGATTCTAGGCCGAGACGTGGGGTGCCCTCCGTGGGGGGTCTTTCTAAGGGGTTCTAACCGGCATTTACGCTAAATTTGGCAGGAATCCATGGGAAAACTCCGAACGCGATCCAGAACGGGTAGATCCGACCTATACTCTCCACCACTGGTGGAGCTCTTGAGTATAAGCTTAGTGTAGATTTATACTTCTAAAATATTTCGACTGCTTAACAGAAACAATAAAATTGATCAAAATTGGATAGGTTTATGTTGTTTATATGCCATATTCACGATACCTTTACTTATCAGTTTACTTTTAACAATTAATACATTATTTCCTTTTTACCCCCCCCCCTCCAACCCTTTCTCATGAACCATTCCAAACCTGTGATGTTCTTCAGAGGTATAATGCAATGTTTAAACAGTTTTCAAAGCAATCAAATAACGCCATTAACTCACAAAATTTAAAATATATCTTTACATTTCTAACTTTTGAGATGTATCCATAAAAAAATAAGCAGTCGAAAGTTTATGTTATACTTTTCTAAAAAGTTTTGAAGCCGATCGTAAGCCGCGCTACATGATCGCCGTTCTTTGTCGGCGCGCCGGTCTGGGTCCCAGCGGCGTGGCACAAACTTCCGGCGACGGCGCAGACCTCTACATATGGGTGGGCGGAAAAAAGCGCACCGGAAAAAAGCGCACAATATTGAAGGGGTTATTTTTTTGGATGTGTGTGGGGGGGGGGGGGGGGTGGCGCTTGAAATAAAAAATGTAAGGAAGGAGTGGGCATCCGAAAGAGCGCCTTTTGGTGAAGTGAATTTTTTTTTTTTAAGTATTTGATTTTTTGTATCATTTTTACACTAACATGCTTCATACTCTGAATGCCCCCTCCCCCGATAGAAACCCCCACAACTGACTACTGTGACTACCACAGTCAAGGAGTTTGTCAAGGCATGACCTTGACCAGTCAGCCATGGTCAAGGTCACGTTCACGTTTTTCCAAGAAGCACAAACAAAGAAATAGCCCCGGGAGAAGAGGGGAGAGACAGTGTGAAGGTGTATACTCTCTTTCTTCGTCGCGCGTTGATGAATGACGGATAACACATCCGGTCTTAACTCGGGGTTAAAACATCCGAATTCATCTACAGAATGGATGAAATCATTTTTATCAAAACAAATAGAGTAAAATCTATGGCAGTGCTGAAATGATTGGGGGGGGGGGACGTATCTCCCTATGCTCCCCCCAATTACGTACCAAAATCAGTTAAACAATAATTTGTTTAAAAATTTAAAACAAACAGCGTAACAATCTGTGCGTGTGTGTGTGTGTGGGGGGGGGGGCATGTTCCTTCCTCCAAAGTTCGTTTCAAAATCTTTTTTTATTATTATTATTTTTTTTTAAACATTTTTAACGGGTCATCTTAACTGTTTCATTTAAAATGCGAAAAGGGAACTCCAGTCTGTGTCTTGAAAAAATATTTTTTAAAAAGTTCACTCTCAAGGTTGCTTAATTTAAACAGGGTTATTTTTTAAGAGCTTGGTTTAAACAATTTTTCTCATTCCCAATCTGCTGTACTGGTTTAAAATTATTTCTAAATATTAGGGTTTCTTTAAAATATTTATTTATATTTTATTTTTCAATGGGATACAATATATTTTATGTAAAAAAAAAAAAAAAAAAAAAAAAAAAAAAGTTTTATTTGGTGAACGAAAGTTAATAACATTTCCCTTTTCTTAATTGAGTTGTTCTCACAGTTTTACATCAAGTTATAATAACTGTTTTAGTAGATATTTTTCTTCTTGCTGTATTTTTTTCATATATGAAGTTCAATATTCGATAATTTATCCATTTAATTTTCTATATATCCTCATTCTTGCTTATTTCAGCAAGTTATTTTTTTAAAAAGTTTATCTTAAAAGTTTAATGAGTTTTGTAAAGTAGAGAAAGAGCTTTAGAAGATATAAATTTAATTTGTAAAGCTTAAAAAAAAAGTATTTTGACCTTTTACATTATAGTTTAAATACTTTTTACTAATTTCATGACAATTTGGTAAACTGCTGAAGTGTATAGCTCTAGGGTTCCTGCCTACAGCGCGGCTGTTTTCTCCAGACGCCTCAGAACCCCTCAAAATGTCCTCTGCCCAAGGCATACCCTAATTAAGCAGACATCCTTCGTGTAGATCTGCCTTTACCGCAAAATAAAAATAACTTTCTTGATAATTTACACTGGAAGTAAAAATTTTAATACTTTAAATATTAAATAAAAATCATAATCACTTTCAATCCCTATTATAGGTTGTCCCTAAAGAATACTGACCTAGGATTTTCTTCTTTATATATTGACCTTATACATATAGAATTAATTATAAAGTTATTTTATTGCGGCGAATTAAAATTTTCAGGAGATTAAATGTAAACAAATACAAACTTTTAATTTTTATAAAGCCCTCTTACAAAAATTCCCAATAACTAAAATATGCCTGTATACATTAAATGAGGTGATGTAGAAAGCTTCGGTTTTTCTCATAAAAAGGCTTGCATATATATTTAATCAAAGTTGGTGAGGGGGAATAACCTTTGCAATACTAATAATGGTAAAAATATAATTATTAAAACTATTCCAACAAAACTAATTAAAAATTAATTTTAATTACAGTTATATATAGCCGATATTTTACATTTTAAGAAATGAGTTTTAAATAATTTTTAGCCAGTTTACTTTATGAAGGGTTTTTTTTAGTATTTAGAAATGAAAATTCGTTTAAAAACAGTACACTTACACTAACATTTTATTTAAAAAGTTTTTTTTAAGGAAGTTTTTTAAATTGACTTATTAATACCATAATTTAATTCTGAAAAAAAAAGTATGTCTAAAATAAAAGTAGTAATATTTAAATTAAGTACTTTCAAAAATAAAAATATTTATATGTAAATATACTATATACTTCTAAATCATTCAGTCTAAGAATTATTATTTAAAACCAAAGAGTTAACAAGATAAATTACCATGAATCAGAATAAACTCTTGCTCTTATAAAACGAAAACCAGTAATAATAAGCCATAGCTGATTACAAATCAGACTGAATGTGATAACATATTACAGAGAACGTGCATGTTAAATCTGTGGAGTCTTAGATTCTTAGGGTTGCCTGTTAGGTGAGAGATGGTACTTAAATTTTTCGAAACTGCTCTAATTTGTTACTGAATCACTAGTTCTGGACTTTGTCTTAAGAATACAAACAAATTGAACAATCAGTTTATATATAAAAAAAAGAAATTAGTATTATTGTTATTATTACTCCTCTTTTTATTTTCTATTTATTTTTTAATCTGGAACAAGGAGTTTCTGTAGAGTGTAGGACAGTAGCGGATCCAGAAATTTTTTTGGGGAGGGGCGAAATTTTGAAAAAAGCTTATTTCACCCAAACAAAATGTTCAATAAAGCAAAATTTTAGTCTAAAGTAATGTAAAACATTTTGGGAGGGGCTAAGTTCTAAAAAAAGATTATTTTATCTACTTAAAATGTTAATAAAGCAAAATGTTACCCCTTAGCAATCTCTTTTATGGGGGGGGGGCTGAAGCCCCCTAGTACCCCTGTTTATGCCCTTTGGACACCCACTTGTTTCCAGTAGCGGATCCAGAAATTTTTTTGGGGAGGGGCTAAATTTTGAATAAAGCTTATTTCACGCCCCTGACAGGAGATCTGTAGATCATCAACATATAGGCTACCGTGTACTGTCGGAGGGAGCTGGTTAAGGATATCGTTGATTTTTATAGAAAAGAGGGTGACACTAAGGACAGAGCCTTGTGGTACACCCTCTTCTTGTACAAAGCTATCTGATAGGGTGTCCTTAATGCGTACATTGAAGTTCCGGAGTGAAAGGAAATTCTTGATAAATATAGGTAGGTTTCCACGGAAGCCTATATTGAAGAGATCACGCAGTATGCCATATCTCCAAGTGTGGTCATAAGCTTTTTCAATATCAAAGAATATTGGCACAAGATGGTTCTTTCTTAAGAATGCGTTACGGATTTGAGTTTCTAGATGTAAAATGTTATCAATTGTGTTTCTGCCTTTGCAGTTTGGTTTGGTTTGTTGGTGTTTATTGGCACAAGGTCCAAAAAGGACATGCTGCGCCAGACGATGAGTTAAAACGATATAATGATGCAACCAGGTAAAAGGCTATCACAAAACCTAGTAAAAGCGAAAAGTAAAGACTAAAAAGGTGAAAAGTAAAATTCGATAAGTGTTAAAAGTAGATAAAAGTGGAATAAAGGCATCTGGATGGGGTGTCCCCATCCTGATACTAGTCAGACAAAATTAGGTACTTCACACTGAGTAAAAAATATTGGTACGCCTAAGAAAGGCAAACAGATTCCGATGCGGGGTTTCACCCAAAATATCGTCAAGTTTGGGATGAGAGAAGTTAAAAAGTGCTTGGTAAAAACTATTAAAAGCAGTGCATGAGGTTAAAAGATGACGAATGGTGAGGTCAGTATGACAATGGGGGCACTCCGGAGCAGGTTCACCTAGCAGTAAGTGTTTATGGGTTAGTCTCGTGTGTCCGATGCGGAGACGTGTCAGAATGACATCATGCTTGCGATTGGGATAAGGTTGGTTGGTTGGTTGGTTTTTTTGGCACAAGGTCCAGAAAGGACATACTGCGCCAGACAAAAGGTTAAGCCATATACAGAAGTGTTCGGGTAAGGGGTGTCATAAAAACCTAGTAGAAGCTAAAACGTAAAGGTGTAAATTGAGACAAGTAAAATTCAAAAAGGGGGAAAGTAGATAAAAGAGATAAAAGAAAGACATCTGGATGGGGGCTCCCATCCAGATACCGGTCAGATAAAAGTGTACATTTTATACAGAATAAAAGATGTTTGTGCATCGGAGAAAGGGAAACAAGTTACGGTGTGGGGTTTCACCCAATATGTTGTCAAGTTTGGGATAAGAGCAGTTAAAAAGTTTTTTGTAAAAACCATTAAAAGCAGTGCATGAGGTTAAAAGATGACGAATGGTGAGATAAGTATGACAAAGGGGACACTCCGGAGCTGGTTCACCCAGGAGTAAGTGCTTATGAGTAAGTCTTGTGTGGCCTATGCGGAGACGTGTCAAAATGACATCTAGTCTCCGATAGGGGTGCGATGACCAATATGCGAGAGCTGGGCGAATAGAGCGAAGTTTGTTTCCGGTTTGATGGCCCCAATTATCCGTCCAGATGCCTTTTACTATGCGACAGATGCAAGACTTGATGTCGCTATAGGATAGACTGCCTATGTACGGGAGGGTTGCATGTCTGGCAAGTGCGTCTGCCTTCTCGTTCCCAGCGATCCCCATATGGCTGGGTACCCAACAGAGGAGGATGTTGTACCCACGGTTCACAAGTTGTTCATGCTTCTGTAAAACCCTGATGACATAGGAATGTGTTAAGGAGCCGGATTTCAGATTTTCAAGGACACTAAGAGAGTCTGAGTACAAGATAAATTTCTTTGTATTCATTCTGGAGATATACAGGAGGCTTTCATAGATGGCAAGTAATTCGGCAGTAAAGATGGAGCAAAATTGAGGTAGAGTATAGCTACAGGTATGATTATGAGCCACGAAGGCAAAACTGACGTGATTTCCGCTTTTGGATCCATCAGTGTATAGTTTTTCATATTATTCATATTTGTTGTTGTGGTCAGAGAACAACTGTTGGTAGATTTTAGGATCAGTATCCTGTTTTGCAAAGCCCTTGAAAGGTTGTAGGTAAGATATCTGCAATATATTCCATGGTGGGATATCATGAAAAGAGCATGTAGAGACATTTACATCCTCCAGTTGGGTACCGACAAGACTCCTACGAATCCTTAGTCCAAAGGGAGGAGTACATATGGGACAATTCGCATAAAAGCGGTCTAGATGATTATCTATGAAAGAGTTCTTTAATGGGTGTGAGGGATGAGAAAGAATACGGAAATAAGTATTTAATGAGAGCTGATGACGGGTGAGGGTGAGAGATGGCTCATGGCAAGTGACGTAAAGACTATGTACAGGTGAAGTCCTAAAAGCACCAGAGCAAATGCGTAGTGCAGTATGATGCACCGTGTCAAGTTTTTTTAATGTTGATCTAGAAGCCGATCCATAAATACAGCATGCGTAGTCCATTTTGGAGCGGATGACGGCACGGTAGATACGCAAGAGAGCGTTGCGGTCTGCTCCCCAAGAGGTGTTAGTTAAAACCTTTAACAAGTTAAGTTTTTTCTCGCATTTACTGCGGATGTCAGAAACATGTTTGGCAAAAGTAAGTTTTCTGTCTAGAGTTATTCCTAAAAATTTAACAGAATTCTTGAGAACGATATTACTGTGACCCAGGTAAAGTTCTGGATCCGGGTGTATCCCACGCTTCCGGCAAAAATGGGTAAAGATCGCTTTTTCAGCAGATATGGTAAAGCCATTTGTGTTACACCATTTTAGGATCCGGTTAATTGAATTTTGAAGCTGCCGTTCGATGAGGCGCATATCTTTACCTTGGCAGGAGATTTGAAGATCATCTACATATAGGCTACCATTGACGGTTGGAGGCAATTGGTTAAGAATATTATTGATTTTTATAGAGAAGAGGGTGACGCTAAGGACAGAGCCCTGTGGAACACCCTCTTCTTGTGTGAAATTATCAGACAGAGTGTTGTTGACCCGGACACGGAAGTTTCTGAGTGATAGAAAGTTTTTTATGAAAATTGGTAGGTTGCCTCGAGGGCTTATATTATAGAGGTCTTGAAGGATACCGTATCTCCACGTTCGGTCATATGCCTTTTCGATGTCGAAGAACACTGATACTAAATGATTCTTCCTAAGGAAGGCATTGCGAATTTGCGTCTCTAAGTTTAAAATATTGTCAATAGTGGATCTGCCTTTGCGGAAGCCACTCTGAAAGGGGTGTATATGGTCCCCAGTTTCTAGAATGTAGACAAGGCGGGTATTAACCATTTTTTCCATTAATTTACAGAGACAACTAGTAAGGGCTATGGGACGGTAGTTACTAGGGTTAGAGGTATCCTTCCCAGGTTTTGGGAAGGGAATAACTATTGCATTGCTCCAGGCAGAGGGAAAGGTTTGTTCGTTCCAGATTCTATTGTATAATTGTAAGAGGTGAAGTAGAGAGTCATGGGATAAGTGTTTCAGCATTTCATAAGTTATACCATCAGGACCAGGAGAGGTGTTTGAAGACTCTCTTAAGTATTTGGTGATTTCATTGAAGGTAAATTCGCTATTATAGGAGAGGTGTGAGGAGGTTTTGAAATTTATTTTTTGCCGTTCAGATCTTTGTTTATATGAAAGGAAGGGGTTTGAGAAGGAGGTACTGCAAGAGATAGAGGCAAGAGTATGACCGATAATATTTGCTATTTCTTTTCTATCAGATATTATATTGTTATTAATGGACAGACAGGATATTGAAGAGTTATAATAGATTCCCATGGCTCTTTTAGTTTTCATCCATAGCTCCTTACTAGAAGTTGAGGTTGTTATGCTGGAGACATATTGCAGCCAGGATTGTCTTTGACTCTGCCGCCTTATTTTTCTCGCATAGGCTTTTGCTTTCTTAAAAATAAGGAGGTTTTCGGTGGTAGGGTACCGCCGGAAAATGCTCCAGGCTTTCTTCTGCTGCTTTTTTGCTTTAGTGCAGGTTTCATTCCACCACGGTTTTTTGTTTTTTCGTAGAGAGTTGCTACACTTTGGAATTGCTGCATCAGCAGCTTTGATAATGATATGAGTAATTTTTTCCACAGCTTCGTCAATAGTGCCTTCAATGTCTTCAGGTGATATGGCAGACAGCTTAGAGAAGGTTTCCCAATCTGCTTTATCATGTATGTAGCGGGAGATGAACAAGTTACAGCTAGGAATTTGATATGTAGGTGAAAGTATTATCGGAAAATGATCACTATTGTGTAGGTCACCAGAAACAGAGAAGTTGTACAGCGGCAGAATGGAGGGAGAGCATATTGCAATATCTATGGCATGGAAGGATTTAGTTGGATAGTGGAAGTAAGTGTTGTCGCCATTATTCATAATGCATAAGGAAGAATCTGTTATTAATTGTTCAATCTGTTGTCCTCTATTGTTAGTATCTTTACTTCCCCACAAAGGACTATGGGCATTCATGTCCCCTAGGATTATGAAAGGGGAAGGAAGTTGCTGGACCAAGTTATTGAGCTGAGTTTGGGTAATTGTTTCGTTTGGTGGAAGATAAATATTGCAGATGGTAGTAAGGTATTTGAGGTGAATTCTAATGGTGACAGCCTGCATATTTGTACCGAGATTAAGTATATGATGGGGATATTGATTATTTATTAAAAGGGCAACACCACCGGAAGCCCTTTCCCCAAGCTCATAGTCTTTTCTCAGGATGTTATAGTTGTGAATGCGTGTTTGTTTATTAGTTTTGAGATACGTTTCCTGAAGGGCCAAACAAGCGGGATTATGATCATAAATGAGAGTTTTAAGGTCATCAACTTTATTTGAAAAACCGTGGCAGTTCCATGAAAGCAGCAGAGACATCATCAAGTGATGTTAGGAATGATTGCCATCTTGCTCTAAATCCCCGTTGGTTTAAGTGGGGTACTGGGTATGTTGTCATCATCCATAATATTGTCAGAGATGTCGGATTCAGAAGGATCCAAGTTTAATATTGCGTCATCAATGGGTCGTTGTGGAAGGATGCGTTTTAGTCTAGCTTTATTGTATTTTGACCTGTAAGCTGCACTTTTTTTAATTGATGGTTTATTCTGGGTGGAGGTGTTGCTTTGGGGCATTTTCTTGGGTGTGGTCTTTTTAGGAGAAATGAATGAAGTTTTTTGAGTAGAGTTTGACTTTTTTGCATTTTGAATAGAAGTAGATGGAGAGACAGGTATGGATTTCGGTGGATCGGTTTGGATAGCAATTGATTGAACAGTTTTTACTGCTGTAGCATAGGATTGACCAGGTTTAGGAGTGCGGGAGGCTATTATTTTACGCGCTTCCAGGTAAGACAGTCCTTGTGTGGCACGCAAGGACTGTATTTCTTTTTCATAGGTCCATTTTGGACAGGAACGGGAATAAGAAGGATGATCCTGTTTACAGTTAATACATTTAGGTGGGGCAGAGCAAGTATCACTGTCGTGGCCAGACGTACCACAACGGGCACATACTGGGGAACCACGGCAGGAGGTTTTTGTGTGACCGAACTTTTGGTATTGAAAACAACGGGTTGGATTGGGTATGTATGTTCTGACAGGACATGAAAGGTAGCCTGCTTTGATATGGGATGTAAGATTAGGAGATTGAAAAGTCAAGATTATGTGTTTGGTATCTATTATTTGGTTATTGCGTTTTATAGTAATTCTGCGAACTGCACTAACATTTTGAGATTTCAGATTTTCTAGGATTTCTGCCTCAGAACAGTATAAGAGGTCAGGTTCTGATATGACGCCTCTGGATGAGTTAAATGTGTTATGGGGTCAGACAGTGACAGATTTTAGGCCGATAGTCTTTAATTTCATAATGTTGTTTGCCTGTGTGCTATTGGTTACTTCCACTAAGAGGTCTCCTGATCGAATTTTTTTAATTTTTGCTACTTCTCCAACGATAGCAGTTATGGACTTATGTATTAGGAAAGGGGATGCTTGGCTGAAGTTTCCTTCCTGACATTTCACTAGAAAAAATCTTGCATTACTATCTCCCTGAGTAGGAGACTTCGGAACGTTGACGTGAGACGAAGATAACGTCGAATCCATATTGGGGATTGGAAATTCGGACCCGACCGCACCACCCACCACGGAGCCCAACAAGGGGATGCACGTTCGTGCACCAGTGCTAGTCGGGGCTATACGCGCACAGTACATCCCTTAGGCAGCGTCCACCCTTAACGACGTGCCCAGTAGATGTCCGTTTGCTTGATCCCTAGCAGTTGACCGAAATCAGTACCACCAGCCGGTTGATACACAGGGGAACGCTGTGCACCTCCCGTTTACCCAAAGCCGAGGCCAAAGCAATGTTTTGGAGAATAAACCCCCTCAATTACCAGGATTCCCATTTCCGGGGACACGGGTCTCCACGCACGGCAAACACGTGGGCAGTTTTCCGCCAATAGAAGCTGACGGCACAGGGCGACCGCAGCTTCTAAAGGGGGGCCCTCACCTCCAAAGAGGAAACTACGCCGAGGGGGAAAGGGAAGGATAAAGCTAAGGAGAGAGGAGGGTAGAGGAAAGAGAAGCGAAGGATCGCTGGGGCCCCGGGATTGCGACACCCGTGAAAACCTAAAGAAGGTCTTCCCCCTGAGGGGGCGATTGGTATAAGAGGGCCAGTGGTTGAGAGATGGGTGTATCTGATACAATTTATTGTCTATTTCTCTATTCCATTCGCTGATCCAATGGTATTGTATGAGATAGGATATTCCTGATTTTATATCGCTGTAAGGCAGAGGGCAGGGATAAGGAAGGGTAGCTAGTTTGGCCAGAGAGTCAGCTTCCTCATTGCCCTGTATTCCGGTGTGACTCGGTACCCAGCAGTAAAGGATATCATAGCCGTTATCAGTTAGTTGTCTGTGCATATAGTGGACTTTACTAATATAGCTATTTGAAGGAGAGTCAGAGTGGAGGCCTTCCAGAACGCTTAAAGAGTCTGTATAGATTATAAAGCGTTTTTTGTCTGAGGTAGAGATGAACCGGAGGCTTTCATAAACGGCTAAAAGTTCGGCAGTGAATACAGAACAAAAGGTAGGGAGAGTATAGCTGCGTGTGTGAGAACGATCGGTATAGGCAAAGCCAACATGGTTTTCAGACTTTGAACCATCCGTGTAGAGATTTTCATACTTATAATATTTGGCTTTGTGGTCGTGGAATAGCTGTTGATATATTAGAGGATCCGTATTCTGTTTTTTGAAACTTTTGAAAGGTTGTAAGTAGTAGACATATGGAGTGTCCCAAGGTGAAATTTCAAGATGCGAGCTAGTAGAGACCCTTACATCAGCTAAATGGGTGCCCATAAGACTCCGGCGACTTCGGAGTCCAAAAGGAGGGATGCAAGAAGGACGATTTTGGTAAAAGCGATCCAGGTGATTATCTAAAAAAGAGGACTTTAAGGGGTGTGAAGGATGAGAAAGTATCCGGAAAAATGTAGTGAGTGAAATCTTATGACGAGTATGAGTGAGGGATGGCTCATGACAGATTATGTAAAGACTCTGGACTGGAGAAGTCCTAAAAGCTCCGGAGCAGATACGTAGTGTGGTATGATGCACAGTGTCAAGTTTTCTTAAAGCTGTCTTGCAGGCTGATCCATAAATGCTGCAAGCGTAATCCATTTTTGAGCGGATAACAGCACGGTATACACGCAACAAGGAATCCACTCTGGAAAGGGTGTATATGGCCCTCAGTTTCTAAGACATATACTAGACGAGTATTAATCATACGCTCCAGTAGTTTGCACAGACAACTAGTTAGGGCTATGGGACGATAGTTATTGGGATTAGTGGAGTCTTTTCCAGGTTTGGGTATGGGAATGACCATTGCATTTCTCCACTCTAAGGGAAAGGCATGCTCATTCCATATTCTATTGTATAGCTGTAAAAGACTAACTAAAGAATCATAGGAGAGATGTTTAAGCATTTCATTAGTGATGCCATCAGGGCCAGGGGATGTGTTTGATGACTGTCTTAAACTGTTGCGTAGTTCATTCATAGTGAAAGTACTATTGTAGGAGAAGTTCGAGGAAGTTTTGAGGTTTAATTTATGACGTTCGGATTGTTCCTTATATGGAAGAAAGGTGCTAGAATAGGAGGTATTGCAGAATGTGAATGCTAGAGATTGACCTATTGTATTTCCAATTCTTTTTGTATCTGAAATAATTTGGTTATTGATGGATAGGCAGGATATGGAGTGATTACTATAGATGCCCATGATTATTTTAGTTTTGTCCCATAGCTCCTTACTGGAGGTAGAAGGAGAGATACTGGAGATGTATTGTATCCGGGATTCTCTCTGAGAAAGTCTTATTTTGCGTGCATTTGCACGAGCTTTTTTAAAGATGATTAGGATTTCAGTGGTGGGGTACCGCCGAAAATTACCCCACGCTTTCTTCTGCTGTTTTTTAGCGAGGGTGCAAGCCTCGTTCTACCACGGTTTTTTTATTCTATGGTTACTTTTAACAGATTTTGGAATGCTCGTGTCAGCTGCATTTATGATAATAGAGGTGACATTCTTAACGGCCTCGTCTATGTTGCCTTCAATATTATTTGGCAATATGGTAGATAGCAAGGTAAAGGTCTGCCAGTCTGCTTTATCATGAATGTATTTGGGTATGTTAGTGGTTTGGTTGACATTCTGATATAAGGGTGAGAGAATGATCGGAAAGTGATCGCTGTTATGCAAATCGCCAGAAACAGAGAAATTATATAAGGGGAGGATTGAAGGGGAACAGATGGCAAGGTATTGTCGCCGTTATTCATAATACATAGGGAGAAATCAGTTGTTATTTGTTCACCTCTAGTATTGGTATCTTTGCTGCCCCATAATGGACTGTGGCCATTTATATCGCCAAGGAGTAAAAATGCTGTTGGAAGTTGATGAATAAGATTACTGAGAGATGTTTGGTTGATGGTTTCATTAGGAGGGAGATAAATGCAGCAGATGGTGGTTAGCTGTTTTAATTTGACACGAGCGGCAACTGCTTGGAGGTTTGTATTCAGATTGATTATTATGTAAGGATAGTTATTGTTGACTAACAGGGCCACACCACCAGAGACCCTCTCCCCGAGTTCGTAGTCTTTCCGTAGAATTGTATATTTGTGGATGGTAGGATGTTTATCTGCTTTGAGGTAAGTTTCTTGCAGAGCAAAGCAGGCGGGATTGTGGTCATAGAGAAGTGTTTTAAGGTCATCAATTTTATTCTGAAAACCGTGGCAGTTCCATGACAGCAACAATGCCATAATTATTTATTGTTATGGGCATTGTGGGTGTCCTTTGTAATCCCTGCAGAGATATCAGACGGTTTTATTTCTTCGTGTTCCATCGATTCTTCATCACTAATATCAGTTTCAGATGGATCTAGTTTTAAAATTGTGTCATCAATATGTGGCTGTGGAGGTACTTTTTTCTTGCTAAATTTGTTATATTTTCTTTGTAAGTAGCTGTTTTACTAAGCTGTGGTCTGATTTGGGTAGAGCTATTACTTGTTACCTTTTTCTTAGGTGGGGTTTTTGGGGATGTAGAGCAAGGTTTGTTCTGCTTAAGAGTACTTTGTTTACTTGTTAAGGTATTGATGGTGGAAATATTTGATGGAGAGTCGGTTTGAATGGCTATTGATTTCGTACATTTTACTATTGCAGCATAGGATAGGTCAGGTTTTGGTGTACGAGCTTCTATTATTTTACGAGCTTGAGGGTATGAGATTCTTTGTGTAGCACGTATTGACTGGATTTCTATTTCAAATGCCCATTTAGGGCATGACTTTGAATATGATGGATGTTCCTGTTTACAGTTGACACATTTTGCGGCTGCAAAGCAGGTATCACTGTCGTGGTCAGAGGTACCACAACGAGCGCAGGCCGGTGACCCATGACAGGAAGTTTTAGTATGACCGAACTTTTGACACTGGAAGCAATGGATAGGATTTGGTATGTATGGTCTTACGGGAAATAATAGATAGCCAGCTTTAATATGGGATGGAATTGTGGGACACTGGAAAGTGAGAATAATATGTTTAGTGGGGATTATTTGGTTATTGCGTCGAATAGTGATTCGACGAACAGCACATACTGTTTCATCTTTTAGGTTTTCTAATATTTCGGCTTCAGAGCAGTGCAAAAGTTCAGGTTCTGATACGACTCCTCGTGAGATATTTAAGGATGTATGGGGTGTCACTGTAACAGGTTTTAGGCCAAAGTTTTTAATCTTCATTATTTTGGATGCTTGTCTATTGCTTGATACTTCAACTAGTAGGTCTCCAGATCGTAATTTTTTAACTTTTTTGACTTCTCCTACATTGTCGGTGATACATTTGTGTATTAAGAATGGTGATGTTTCATTAAAGGTACCTTCAACATAGTGGATGATGAAGAATCGAGCATTCATATGTGCAAGTTGTGCATCAGTGTTTTCATTAGGAGTGGACAGTGGATTTAAGGTATGCGGAACATTGACGTTTGACAAAGAATTTTTCATAGCCATGTTGGGGGAAATGAGATTCGGACCCGACCGCACCACCCACCACGGAGCCCAACGAGGGGGTGTGCAATTGCACCCCAGTACTAGTGGGGTCTATACGCGCTCAGTACATCCCTTACGCAGCGTCCACCCTTAACGACGTGCCCAGTAGATGTCCGATTGCTTGATCCCTAGCAGTTGATCGAAATCAATACCACCAGTCGATTGATATACAGGGGAACGCTGTATACCTCCCGTTTACCTGAAGCCGAGGCAAAGCAATGTGTTGAGGTTTCTCCCGTGTCTGTGGTAATTCCGTAAAGATGATTTCCTTTACGGGAACACCCCTCAATTACCAGGATACCCATTTCCGGGGACACGGGTCTCCACGCACGGCAAACACGTGGGTAATTTTTCGCCAGTAGAAGCTGGCGGCATAGGGCGACCGCAGCTTCTAAAGGGGGGCCCTCACCTCCACAGAGGGAACTACAATGGAACTACACTGAGGGGGAAGAGGAAGGGGATAGCTAAGGGGAGAGGAGGGTAGAACAAAGAAAAGCGAAAGATCACTGGGGCCCCGGGATTGCGACACCCGTAAAAACCTAAAGAAGGTTTTCCCCCTGAGGGGTCTCAAACAGTAGACTTTTACCAAGCGTTTAAATAAATTTCATTCAACTGAATCATATCTAGTATTCAGGAACTAGTGCACTTAAAATGATTAGAGTGTGTATAGACCGCAATGCGTAAGAATACTTTTTTTGTAGTCCTGTAAAAAACTGTAGGACGTACACTCGCTAAAATTTATGTACTATGTAAGGCAGTGACTTATAATATGCGTATCTAATTTGATGTCAACCGAACGCACCATTCAGACACTACCTCCCTTTAAATGATTTGCATTCTTAGACAGTACTAAGAATTAAGAATTACTTTTTGCAAGCCTTGAACAGACTATCAGCTCTACACACACCAAAATCTATGCAGGTCAGGAGACGGCTAATAGTATTTGATAAATTTTTTTAATGAAAGAGTATATATTTTTGACCACCGTGACCAATAATGTACATACACAATTTTAGCTCAATCGAATGCAACCAACAGACACTAGCGCACTTTCCACAATTTCAGTAATTCCATGGGCCATAATGTAAAAGAACACTCATTTGTTGCGCTGTCAAAAAACTGAAGTCCTATACACAGCAAAATGTGTACATGCTGAGTGACCTAGAATATATATACCTAATTAGAACTCCTTTGAATGCACCATTTAGAAACTATCTCATTTTAAATGATTTGCGTCCATAGGCTGTATGTATAAGAATTATTTTTTTTTTGCAATCCCGTGGGAAAACTAGCAACCCTACAGACACTAAAATCTATGCATATCATGAGGCTGTGACCTTTTATATATATGCCCAATTTGTGCTCAATCGAACCCACTGTGTAGACGCTAGCACACTTCCAAGAATTTCCGCCCATAGGCCCTAATGTTAAAGAAATTTTTTTCGTAGCCTGTAAAAAAACTGCAAGTGCTATATACACCAAAATGAATACCGGTCTTGGGACTGTGGTTTATAACATATATGCAAATTTGAACTGAATCGAATGGTCCGTTTAGGAGCTATTGTGTTCACAAGCACACACATACGAACATCTCGTAAAAACATCAGAAATGAGTTCAGAGGACCTCAAAACGTGTAAATCCACCAAAATCTCGAAGTCGAATTTTTTCATGATTACAATACTTTCCTTACATGGTACATGTTCGGAAAGTAAAAATGAATTAATATTAAATCTGAATGACATATTTTAACAAACATACATATGTAATAATCATGAATCAAGTTTTAAAATACTAATTATTAAACAAATTTAAAATAGCATTTAAATTTTTATACACAGTGTCAGAAGAATTTAATTGTTTTAATACATAAAAATTTGCCCAAGTATACGATTTTTGGGCCCTTGAAATTGGTGGGCCCAGGACTAGTGCCCCGGTTGCCCTGCCAATACACAGGCCCTGATATTTACGTGCAAATAACTTACTATATATATAAATGTAAATTATTGGAGGGGCTCGAGCATTACGGGTCCATAGAACTCTTCACGTATGTAAGGGTAAGTATTCATGTTAGTTTGGTTTGGTTTGTGTAGTTAAGGCAACTCTACACGGGGGCGAACTGCCTAGGATGGGGGTGCCTTGGTAGGTGATTTTCTAAGGGGTTCTAACGCGTGTTCATGTTACATCTGGAGAAAACCTACGAAAATTCCAGGCCGTTAGATCGACAGCCGCGCGATGGGACTCGAACCCGTCACCTTCACACTTCGGCCGTCTACCATTTTCAGTGAGATAAACACTGTGCCATGGTGAGGTTTGTATTCATGCTAGTATCTTCCTAATACGTTCAAAGTCAAAAATGGAACCAAAGTAGAAAATCCAAAGGGGAGGGAAAAAAAAAAACTTTTTTGCACATTTGTTTGGGGACTGCGCATTTTATCTGAACTTTACATTTCATATTCTGATTTTAATTAACCAGCATCTAGCGAGGGCAGATTATAATGGCATTATGTGTTACGTGGCTTCACAATGAATACTAAAACATGATCGAAATCGGAAGTAGAAATTTTTTTAAAATACAAGAAACGTTTCATAAATTGAGTATTTTTTTACTTTGGTTAAATTAGTTTTTTTTTTTTTAATTTAATGGTAAATTATTTGGTGGGCCAGTGGCGTACCCGGAATATCTATTTGGGGGTGCATATTGTCGTTACTACGAAAAAAGTACTGCATTACTAGGTAAAATCAGGAAAATATGATATTGTGAGTGCCTATATATAAGGGCAGGTGGGGGGGGGGGTCAAGTTTTCCCTCTCCCTTATCACAGCTATCGATTTCATAACATACTGATTGGTTGGTTGCTTGGTTGATGTTTAATGGCACAAGGTCCAAATAGGACATACTGCGCCAGACGATGTGTAAAATATTAAATACAAGGTGTAAAATATTAAAACAAGGCTTTTACAGGTAAAAAGGTGTTGTGAAGTTAAAATCCATGAAATCTAAAAACAATAAAAGCAAACTGTAGAAAAGTAAAATGTATATAAAAATGAGTCGAGGACATCTGGATGGGGGCCCCCATCCAGATGCATGTCAGGAACACACACTTCACAACAAATGAAGAAAGTTAATACGCTGAAGGAAAGTAAAGAGATTATAATGTGGGGTTTCACCCAGTATATCGTCAAGCTTTGGATAAGAACAGTTAAAATAACTTTGGTAAAGTGTGTTAAAAGCTGTGAGAGATGTTAAAATATGACGAATGGTAAGATGGGTATGACAGTGGGAACAATCTGGAGTAGGTTCACCTAGAAGTAGGTGTTTATGAGTAAGTTTTGTGTGCCCGATGCGAAGACGTGTCAGAGTAACGTCCTGCTTGTGCTAAGGAAAATAGGGCCAGTAGGTGAGAGTCGGGTGTATTGAATGAAGTTTATTTTCTGTTTCATTGTTTCAGTCATTGGTCCAAGTGTACGTTATTGAATATGAAATTTCAGCCTTTATATCACTGTACGGCAAAGAGCCAGTAAAAGGGAATGTAGCATATTTAGCTAAAGAGTCAGCATGCTCATTGCCCTGTATCCCAATGTGGCTGGGCACCCAGCAAAAGAATATCATACCCGCTATTTATAAGTTGTCTGTGCATATGGAGGACTTTAGCAATATAACTATTAGAAGGAGAGCCAGATTTGAGATTTTCTAGAACACTTAGAGAGTCTGAGTAAATTATAAAGCACATTTTATTTGAGCTAGAAATAAAGCGGAGGCTTTCATAAATAGCGAGGAGTTCTGCTGTGAAAACTGAGCAGAAATTGGGGAGAATGTAGCTACAAGAGTGAGAGCCACTTGTACAGGCAAAGCCAACATGGCTCTCAGATTTGGACCTATCAGCGTACAGATTTTCATAATTATGGTAATTGGCTTAGTGGTCACGGAAAAGCTGTTGATATATTTGGGGATCAGTGTTTTGTTTTGTGAAGCCTTTGAATGGCTGTAAGTAGGAGATATGCCATGTGTCCCAAGGTGGGATTGCAAACAGAGAGCAAGTAGAGACTTTCACATCTACTAACTGGGTGCGAGAACAGCTACTGCGAGTTCTGAGTCCAAAGTGAGGGGTGCAAGATGGACGATTCTGATATAAGCGATCCAGATGAGTGTCAGTAAGAGAATGTTTTAATGGGTGTGAAGGGTGAGAAAGGATGCGGAAGTACGTGTTCAATGATAGCTTATGACGTATGTGGTTGAGTGCAGGTTCATGACATGTCACATACAGACTTTGTATAGGCGAGGTTCTAAAAGCACCTGAACAAATACGTAGTGCAGTATGATGCACAGTGTCGAGTTTCTTTAAAAGTAAGCAGTAATTATCAGAATGTTTCAAAACCAACAGACCTACAAAGCTGGGAGATAGACAGAGAGGTATTGTCCAAAAATCAAATGCAACTTTGGTGCATATACTTGAGGAATAAATGGTTGGTTGGTTGTTGTTTAATGGCACAAGGTCCAAAAAGGACATACTGCGCCAGACAATGTGTAAAATATTAAATACAAGGTGTAAAACATTGAAAACAAGGCTTTTCCAGGTAAAAAGCTGTTGTATAAAACGAGGAAAGCTAAAAACGATAAAAGTGGATTGTAGTAAGGTAAAATGTAGATAAAAAAGGGTTGAGGACATCTGGATGGGGGCTCCCATTCAGATACCAGTTAGAAACACACACTTCACAACAGATGAAGAACTTGAGGAGTAGAAGAAATTAGTATAGATTTTGTAGGATGTTTTAATAGCTAAGCACACCAAGTGGTGGTAAAACTAATTTTGTTGAGCAAAAGTATTATTTCATGGGCTTCAGGCTATAAGTCCTTGTAATACATGCAAGTACTGGATTTTTTTCATAAGACACTCTCGGACATGAATGGAAGATCTTGTTCACAGTTTACCCATTTTGGTGAAGCAGAGTAAGTGTCGTTGTCATAGACAGAGGTCTCACAATGGGCACAAGTTAGAAAATCATGACAGGAAGTTTTAGTGGGACCAAATTTTAGGCCCTGAAAGCAATACACTGGATTAAGTATGCATGATCTGACAGGATACGACAGATAGCCTTTGGCAGATAGCAAGAAGATATGATTTGGTTTTAGGGTTTGATTATTGCAGTGGGTTGTAACTCTGGTGGACAAGCATGCACTAGTGCTGGTTGGTTGGTTGGTTGATTGATGTTTAATGGCACAAGGTCCGAAAAGGACATACTGCACCAGACTGTGTGTAAAATATATTAGAAGCAGGGTTTTTCCCAGGTAAAAGGATGTTGTATAAAACAAGTAAAGCTAAAATCCATGAAATCTCAAAAGAGTAAAAGCGAATTATAGAAAGGTAAAAAGTAGATTTAAAAGAGTCAATGACATCTGGATGGGGGGTCCCATCCAGATACAAGTCAGACAAGGGCAGACACTTCACACCGAAAAAAGAATGTTAGCCCGTTGAAGGAATAAAAACAAGTGATGGTGAGGGGTTTCACCCAAAAGGTCGTCAAGTCTGGGATGAGAACAATTAAAATAATTTAGGTAAAAGATTTTAAAAGCAGAGCAAGAGGTTAAAAGATGATGTTTGGGAAGATGAGTATGACAATGAGGGCATTCTGGAGCAGGTTCACCCAAAAGAAGGTACTTATGGGTAAGTCTCGTATGGCCAATGCGAAGACGAGTCAGAATGACATCGTGCTTTCGGTACGGTTGAGTGGACCAGTGGGTAAGGGCTGGCCGGATAGAGTGAAGTTTGTTGGCGTTTCACAGTCCCATTTATGATTCCAAGTGCCTTTTGTTAGGGAAGAGACGAAGAGATGCCAGATTATATATCAGTATAGGGTAGATCATAATTATATGGGACAGTAGAATGCCTGGCCAAAGAATCAGCTTTTTCATTTCCGAGAATCCCAATATGGCTAGGTACCCAGCAGTAGAGGATGTTGTATCCACGGTTCATGAGTCTCTTGTACGTGCGTAGGACTTTCAAAATATAACTATGAGTTAGGAAGCCGGATTTCAGATTCTCTAACACATTTAATGAGTCAGAGTAGATGATGAAATCTTTGGTATTTGTTCTCGAGATGTAAAGAAGGCTTTCATAAATAGCTATTAATTCGGCTGTAAATACGGAGCAAAACCAATTTAGTGTGTAGTTGTAAGAATGATTTCGATGTACATAAAGAAAGCCTTGAGCAGTCAGTATATAGTTCTTCGAAGTTTCTATATTTGCTTTTATGGTCTAGAAATAACTGTTGATATATTATGGGGTCAGTGTTTGGTTTTGTGAAGCCTTCAAATGGTTGTAGGTAGGAAATCTGCAATTTAGTCCATGGTGGCACTTCATGAAATGAACAAGTAGACACATTAACATCCTCCAATTGGGTACCGACTACACTCCGAAGGGGAGAGTGCAGGAAGGGCGATTCTCATAAAACTGGTCCAGTTGGGTGTCTATCTTGTGGTACACCCTCTTCTTGTACAAAGTTATCTGAAAGGGGGTCCTCGATGCGTACTTTGAAGTTCCGGAGTGAGAGAAAATTCTTGATAAATATAGGTAGGTTTCCACGGAAGCCCATATTGAAGAGATCACGCAGGGTACCATATCTCCATGTGTGGTCATAAGCTTTTTCAATATCAAAGAATATTGAAACAAGGTGGTTCTTTCTTAAGAATGCGTTACGAATTTGAGTTTCTAGATGTAAGATGTTATCGATTGTGCTTCTGCCTTTGCGGAAGCCACTCTGGAAAGGGTATATATGGCCCTCAGTTTCTAAAACATATACTAGCCGAGCATTAATCATGTGCTCCAGTAGTTTGCACAGACAACTAGTTAGGGCTATGGGACGGTAGTTGTTGGAATTAGTGGTGTCCTTTCCAGGTTTGGGGAAGGGAATGACTATTGTATTTCCCCACTCCAAAGGAAAGGCATGCTCATTCCACATTCTATTATAAAGCTGCAAAAGACTAACTAAAGAATCATGGGAGAGGTGCTTAAGCATATCATTAGTGGCACCGTCTGGGCCAGTGGATGTATTTGATGGCTGTCTTAAACTTTTGCATAGTTCATTCATAGTGAAAGTACTATTGTAGGAGAAGTTAGAGGAAGTTTCAAACTTCAGTGTATGGTGTTCGGATTGTTTCTTGTATGGAAGAAAGGTGCTAGAATAGCAGGTACTGCAGGGTGTGAAAGCTAGAGATTGACCAATTGTATTTGCAATTTTTTTTGTATCTGAAATAATTTGGTTATTTATGGATAGGCAGGATATGGAGTGATTACTATAGATGCCCATCATTCTTTTAGTTTTGTCCCATGGATCCTTACTGGAGGTAGAAGGAGAGATACTGGAGACGTATTTAATCCAGGATTCTCTCTGGGAACGTCTCCTTATTTTGCGTGCATTTGCACGAGCATTTTTAAACGTGATAAGGTTTGCAGTGTGGTGAAAATTACACCACACTTTCTTCTGCTGTTTTTTTGCGAGGGTGCGAGCCTCGTTCCACCATGGTTTTTTAATTCTATGATTGCTTTTAACAGATTTTGAAATGCTCGCGTCAGCTGCATTAATGATAATAGAGGTGACATTCTTAACGACTTCGTTTATGTTGCCTTCAATAATATTCAGCAATATGGTAGATAGCAAAGTAAAGGTCTGCCAATCTGCTTTATCATGAATGTATCTGGGTATGTTAGTGGTTTGGCTGAGATTCTGATATAAGGGTGAGAGAATGATCGGAAAATGATAACTGTTATGCAAGTCGCCAGAAACAGAAAATTATATAAGGGGAGGATTGAAGGGGAACAGATGGCAAGGTCTATGGCATGAAAGGATTTAGTTGGATGATGGAAGTAAGTATTGTCGCCGTTATTCATAGTACATTGAGAGAAATCAGTTGTTATTTGTTCTATTTGTTCACCTCTAGTATTGGTATCTTTGCTATAATGGACTATGGCTATTCATGTCACCAAGGAGTATAAATGGTGTTGGAAGTTGATGAATAAGATTACTGAGAGATGTTTGGTTGATGGTTTCATTAGGAGGGAGATAAATGCAGCATATGGTAGTTAGCTGTTTTAATTTGACACAAGCAGATACTGCTTGGAGATTTGTATTGAGATTGACTATTATGTAAGGATAGTTATTGTTGACTAACAGGGCCACACCACCAGAGGCCCTGTCTTTGAGTTCGTAGTCTTTCCGAAGGATAGTATATTTGTGGATGGTAGGATGTTTATCGGATCTGAGATAAGTTTCCTGTAGAGCAAAGCAAGCGGGATTGTGGTCATACAGAAGTGTTTTAAGGTCATCAATTTTGTTCTGAAATTGAGATTCGGACCCAGCCGCACCACTCACATGGAGCCCTACGAGGGGGTGGAGTGCATCTGCACATCAGTGCTAGTCGGGTCTATACACACACAGTACATCCCTTAGACAGCGTCCACCCTTAATAACGTGCCCAGTAGATGTCCAATTGCTTGATCCCTAGCAGTTGATTGAAATCAGTACCACCAGCCGATTGATATACAGGGGAACACTGTATACCACCCGTTTACCCGAACCAGAGGCCAAAGCAATGTGTTGAAGTTTCTCCCGTGTCTATGGAAATTCCGTAATGATGAATTCCTTTACGGGAAAACCCCTCAATTACAAGGATCCCCATTTCCGGGGACACGGGTCTCCACGCACGGCCAACACGTGGGTAGTTTTCCACCAATAGTAGCTGCCGGCACAGGGCGACTGCAGCTTCTAAAGGGGGCCCTCACCACCAAAGAGGAAACTACAATGAGGGGGGAAAGGGAAGGATAAAGCTAAGAAGAGAGGAGAGTAGAGCAAAGAAAACGAAAGATCACTGGGGCCCCGGAATTGCGACACCCGTTAAAACCTAAAGAAGGTTTTCCCCCTGAGGGGATGCACTAGTGCTAGTTGGGTCTATGAGTGCACATTATATCCCTTAAACCATGTACATAACGACATGCCCAGTAGATGTCCAATTCCTTGAACTCTAGCAGTTGACTAAATCAGTACCACCAGCCGATTGATACACACAAGAATGCTGTATTCCTCCCAAAGCCATGTGTTGAAGATATGAATCTCTTTAATTAGCAGGATCCCATTTTCGGAAACAGGTATCCATGCATGGCAAACACATGGGCAGTTTACTAGCCAATAGAAGCTGAAGGCACAGAGTGGCCACATCTTCTAAAGCATCTACAGGCCCTCACCTGCAAAGAGGAAATACCACTGAAGGGAAAGGGCAGAGCAAAAAGAGCAGGAAAAACAGAAAATGAGTAAGGATTGCTGGGACCCCAGGATGGCAACAACCTAAAACCTAAAGAAGGTCTTCCACTTCCAATGGATCTAATATAGTTTATCTGCATACACTTTGTTTTGAGTGCTACTTGAACTGATTTTGTTTCTTTATTTAATGTTCTTTTTTTTTTTTTTTTTTTGCTGCTGTATGACATAAGACATTTGAATCTGTTACTCTTATAGAAATAGTCATAGATTGCCAGTTATGGAACAGACTGTACTGGTAGTAAACAAAAACAAAATGATCAATGGCTCCAGAAACATGCATGTTCTCAGATGAGTAACACTACTAATACTTTTCTTAGTCCTAACTAGTAAATTTTAAATTACACTTAACAATATTGTGAACATTATCTTTTAATAAATATAATATTTTGTCTGGCTGAATACTAAAGCAATTTGGTTTCTTGAATATTATAATGCACCAGGAAAACATCCGTAAATTATTTATTTAAAATGGTTTGACCAATTTTAACATAGTTAAAACTCGTCCCAATATATGGGGGGGACATGGGTCTCCACACACAGTAAACACATGGGTAATTTTCCAACTAACAGAAGCTGGCGGCACTGGGCAGCCAAAGCTTCTGAAGTGGGGGGAGGGGGCTCACCTACAAAGAGAAAAATCACACCATGAAGGAAGGGAAAGAAAAGAGCAAAACCAGGGAGGGGAAATAGAAGAAGAGCGAAAGATCACTGGGGTGCTGGGAATGTGACACTCGTGAAAACCTAAAGAAGGTCTTCCTGCTGGGGAGGCGGTGCCTAAAATTATAAGTACAGATCAAATTTTTTTTTTAAAGACATAATGAAAAGTATTCAAGAGGGACAATACTCCTTGGAGTTCGCTAGACATAATACAAGCACTACTGTTTTATCATGGTGGCTCGCTACTGCAACTATAAACTGCAACTCTATGTCTTGACAGAAAGCCATCGCCAGTATTAAGAAGCTTCATAAAAATACATACTCCACCAGATGTCCCATGATTAACAGAATCCCTTGATTACAAATGGGAAAAACGTGCAGGAAATTATACATAACTCTCAGTATTTATCCAAACAAGTGATTGATCCCATTACTTCGAATAATGCATATTTTGTACAACCTGAAAAAATTTTACTGTCAATCTCTTAATAAAAGGCCTGCAATTAGGGAGCTTTCTATCCCACAGTTTATCAAAAGAACATGATTTGAGCTAGTTTGAATTTTATGTAAAACATGATGTTTCTATTCCCCCTAATAATATGAGAGAACTGAACTATAACATGAAATTTGCTTACAGTTTCACATTTACTCTCTGACAATTGTTTAGTTGTTTGCCTAGTGAAAAATAAAATAATCTTTCATAACCAGCCATATTGCTTCCCTTTCAAGTTTATGGGTAAGAAGTGTTTTAAATTACCTAATGTGTTTTATTTAATCAGCACTTATTTTATTCATCCTTCCTCATTGTGCTTCCTACATACATGCCCCCCCCCCAAAAAAGCACTATATCAAATACAATAGAAACAATACTTCAAATATTTATACAGTATATTTTTTTCCATTCCTAGTCAAATTATATAACATCATACAAATACTATAAAGTGGCACTCTTTAAGCTTAATCAGGACCAGAAAAAGACAATTTTAAAAGAAAATAGAAAGGAAGAATAATGAAAATTTACAACATAGTAACTGTAGACACGGTGTGGGTTAGTTAGAATCTACATTCCACATAATTTTAAGTCTAAAATTTTTTAAATGAACTGAATTTATTCAAGTTGTATTAATTAAAGAAGTCCTTTATACCAGAAAAAATTGCATACAAATTCACAGAATATTTTAATGTATAGTTAAAAACATTAAAAGCCGATTAAAATCTCCGTAAAAGTTTAAAAACTTTTAAACTTTTACGGAGATTTTAATCGGCTTTTAATGTTTTTAACTATATAACTAAGGTATCTCCGTGCTTGATTTTAACTAAATATTTTAATGTATTCATATCTAAATTATGAAAATTTTTGGCATTTGGAAATGGAGCTATTTTTGACTCTCGATAGCGACTTTGTTTATCTCAATTTTCCACTTATCTTAAATTTTTTTAAAGTCCCAAATTGCTGTAATTAATTTAACAGAATTTTTTCACACTATCCCAAAGGGAAAATCTGTCACTTCGCTTATCTCAATTTTTACTGTTACTTAGACATTCGCAGGCCATGTTAACATGCAGGAAGATGTCTTTAATGCTTTATATAAAAATAATTATACAGATAACATGAAATCAAAACTAAAACAAGTAACTGTGAAAAAATATCTAGTAACCCAATCTTGAATAAAATTCGTCAGTTATTGCTTTGGTTCTGTGTATTATCTATTAATTATTCTTCTAACACTATTCCTAATGATCAAATTATCCATTTGTCATCAGAAAAGTAAAAGCATTTTGCTTCAGAGTTTGATTTGATGGTATGTTTTCAACACACAATTAAAATATACCCCTGAATAAGATGTGTGATTTTCGTTATCTCAGTCCTACCGACTTAGAGATATCGAAAATGTATTGTATATTAATGTTTCCTTATAAAGAGACAAATAGTATATATTATTCCTAAATATGCACCTGTCCACAATATTGCCACAAATAAGAGGCTTCAGTTCTTTTCTAGTTGAATACCTCATAATATTAAAACTTTTCCTATAAAATGTGGTTGCAATAAGTCTACTGAATTACTGGATTCAGTATCCTAAAAATAAAAATTTAAATTTAATAAAAAATGAATATGATACCCATTCTTTTTTCCTCAATAAATAAAATTCCCACTGTGTGTTATTGTAAAACACATTCCTTTACTGCTTCCCTCACCCCTCATTCTAATCTGCCCATCAGTTTAACATAAACTGATTATTAATTACAATAAACTTAATTATCCCTAATTTATTCTGGACTAGCCGCCTCCGGTGACCAGTTGGTTTGCCATCTTAATAAATCTTGTTCGAGGAGAATCCTGTTCCTCACCAGCTCCCTTGGCACTGAAATCTCTCAGATTCTGAATGGAATTTAAAATTAAGATGGTTACAAACAGGAGCGGCCCTACGGTAAGTGTCACCCGCTGCTAATATAAAAAAGACGCCCCCTTTTATGCTCTACTTAGTTTTTGTATTCGAAATGACGCTCCTTCGAAGCCGGCGCCCAGATGTGATGTTTACTGTGTCGGGCTGTCCCTGGTTACAAAAATAAGATGGTTGAATGATAAAAACCTACAAAAAGGAACAAATTATTTTCGTCATATATTAATTCTGAAGAGCTTCTGGATATATTGGCCTTTATCAAAAAACAGAAAGGAAAAAAAAAAGTAAGAAAATCTGAAACACTTTTAGATTTAAATATGTACTAAAGTACTATATATTAAAAGTGCATTATAATCCATGGGTCTTCCCTATTTTTGTTCCTTATTTCATTAAGTTGGAAAGTATATCATTATTGGTGAGTGTGATTAAAGAAAATTAAAATTGATATTTCTAACATCCTCTTTCTGGATGTAATACATTAGAAATAGATGGTGAAAAAGGCACAATTCCAACTGAATGAAAATTTCCAAAACTTATTCTCAGGTGAATCCATAACCCAAGTAGCAGACGATAAAATTACGATAAATTGCACCAAGCGTTAGAATCATCTCAAAATCGCACATTAACCATTTTATTTTTTGCCAAATTAAAAAGTTGCATGTTTTAGTCTCGGGAAAATTTCCAAATCCTATTTTTCTTTTGAGTATAAAACATTTCATTCCTGCTCTTATTTCACATGCACACGATATTTTAATTAAAAAACAACCTTACAAATAATCTAAACAAAAAAATCGTTATTCTTTAATTTTTACTTCAACAGTCTGAATCATTTAATAAACTTGCCAAATATGGCAACCTAGATATGCTATATTATCTCTTTTTCCACAGCGGGATTACAATTGCAAAATGGCGGAGCAAAAATTAGCTTTTTGCGACATGTTTTTTATCGACATCTAAAATAATTCAAATTTCGAAAAAATTCCTTTGAGGTATGTCGGGACCCGTCCTGGAGAATTTCTATACAAAATTTGGTAGGTCTACGATCACCCATTTCGGAGCTACGCGAGGTGCATACAAACTAACCAACCGACTAATGGACATTTTACAATTTGTTTTATTTATATAGATTATCAAGAGAAATAAAATGATAGCGATCCTACTGAAAATAAATTTGTCCAAAATAATATGTATTGGTTTTAGAATTTTTTTGGGCTATTTTGCAAACTATTCTTGGCTGCCATTGTACTTAACCCTCTCATCACCAAATTATGAAAAAATTGAAGCAAAAAATCAATCTAGCATTTAATGCATCTAAAATACACCTATGAATCATGTGCAAAACCAGTTTGTATTCTAATGTTGCTTTTTAATTTTTTTAACTAGAGGTCCAATACATTTTTACATTTTTAAAGCATTCTGTTATGTTTAAATTTAATTTTAAAAGCATGCACATATTAAGTGAAGGTTAAAAAGTAAGTAAAAAATTACTACCTCTGAAAAAAAAAGGTATTGAAGCAGGTTAAATATATATATTTTTTTTAACAATGAAGCAACAATAGTAAATAAGGATCTAAATTGACTGGTACTGTTGTAATCTAGTCGTGATTTATAGAATTATTTAAAAGCCTCATGCTTGTTCTAAATAAATGAACGGTATCACTGAAAGAAAAAATATTAAATCCAGTTATTTTCACCCTAAGTACTACTGTTTGAAGTAGGAGCCTCATGAGGTTCAGGGTAATGAGAGGGTTAATTTCATGGATAATCAAGAGTTTAATGCAATTGCATATAATTATGTACTATACTACCTGAATAACTCGTTGTCACAAAATTACAGGTATGTAACTTAAAAATACTGAAATACTCAATTCCACAAAAAGTAAATAAGTACTATTTCTCAACAACAGGGAAATAAAATACAGTACAGAAAAAAAATGACTAGACTACAACAACATAGTTCTTCAACACAACAAAATTGAAACATAAATAAAAAAGTTACTAACAATTAAAATACCACAGTATTCTTATTATTTAAGATTAAAAACAAAAATACAAAAAAATGTTCAAAACAAACCATTTGATTGAGAAAACTTTGAATAATTTTTGCTATTTCACTAAAATTAATTATTTAAAACATGTTGGTATAGAATGCCTCTTAGGAAATGCTCAGGTAGTTAATAAACTTACATTCTAACAAAAATCGGTCATGTCTCTCAAAACATTATTTCTAAAGATTACGAAGACCAAAATGAGAGTTCATACACGGTGTACAAAAATTAAGGATATAAAAGTAATCTTGGAGTATAAAAAGCAAGCAGAATGGATCAAAAAGATCAATCAGGAGAACACTGAATATTAGTTAAAGTTGGGAAAATTATCTGTAAGTAAATTATTTAGGAAATACTGTCACAAACTATGCCAATCTTAATCACATACGATCACACCCTCTGCTAAAGACTTATTTTATTTATTTATTTATTTTTATTTTTTTGTCTAATTATCATCACCCTGTACCCATTCCCTGCTAGCGTAGTGTTTTCGCACCATTAACTTGACTTATTTTTTTTTTTATAAAATTTAGCAATTACATGAAGACATATCAATAATATTAAAAAAGACCTCTAAAACTTTGTGGTAATATTTTTAAATGGATTATCATTGTTTAGTATTAAAATTCATAGAAATTAATTTTTCAGAAGCACAACACCAACAGGCAATGGATTAAAACACATATTACAATGAAAATATGTGCTCATTTTTGTTTCTTCTATAATAAGAATTTCTTCATTGGTATTGTTCATAGTGTAGAGTAGACTCATTCTTAACTGGCCTCCATTTAACAGGATATCCACTTTAACTGGCAGTAGTTGACTTTTTTTTTTTAAATACAAGAATACAAAATTCCCATAAATGACGCCGACCTACGTCATATCACATAAACATGGATTAAAAGCACAGGGAAAAGGTTTTATGCTATGCAGAGCAACGAGCTTCAGCTTCTTCCATAGATGTGGTGCTTTAAAAAGAAAATTATGAAACCATGCAGTAAGTTGTCAAGCTTTGTATTCAGCAGAAAAAAAAAAAAAAAAAAAAGATGCTTTTAAAACTTTCCTCCTAATGGTACATAAAGCTTTTGTAATAAATTGAATTATTTATTAGTAGCCGCCTCCGGCAACTAATTGGTTCGCCATCTTAATTAATCTTGTTCGGAGAGACTCCTGTTCTTCACTGGCTTCCTTGGCACTCAAATCTCTCAGATTCTGAATGGAATTTAAAATTAAGATGGTTACAAACAGCATAGCTGCCAACCTTCCAAGAAAAAAATAAGGAACACAGCACTTGGTCATAAAATCAGAAATAAGGAACACAGTGAGTGGTCATGAAATGTACCATTAAATATACAATTAAAAATCTTACATTAACAAAATTAAATTATTATGTGTATAGAGATGATGTGCATATATATAATCATTAATTTATAAAAATAAAATGTACTTTGCTTGTTTTCTACAATAGACTTAAATGATTAATGTGATAAATTCTTGAAAGAATAAGATAAATATCATTCAATTAAATTTATTGACTTATTTGATATATTTTGACAACTAAGCATAAATGCTTTGCCAAAAGCTGAAAATGTACACGATTTTCCCTTTTTTCTGTTAATTTTTAAAAATCCTTATACAGAAGCTGAAAAATGGAACATTTTGGCTTAAATACGTATTTACGGAACAAAGTTAAAAAAACGGAACACTTGGCAGCTATGCAAACAGGGACGGCCCTACGGTAAGTGTCGTCCCTGCTAATGTATAAAAGACGCCCCCCTTTTATGCTACGGAAAATTTCCAAATCATATTTTTCTTTTAAGTATAAAACATTTCATTCCTGCTCTGATTTCAGATGCACACGATGTTTAATTAAAAAATAACTGACAAATAATGAAAAAAATAAATAAATCATTATTCTTTTATTTTTACTTCAAGAGTCTGAATAATTTAATAAACTCTCCAAACATGGCAACCTAGATAGCTAAACCCTCTTTCCATTGCAGGGTTACAATTGCGAAATGGCAAAAACAAAAATGATCATTTAGAGACACGTTTTTAATTGATATCTCCTAAAATAATTCGAATTTAAAAAAAATTGCTTCGAGGTGTGTGGAGACCCGTCTTGGAGAATTTCCGTACAAAATTTGGTAGGTCTACGATCATCCGTTTCGAAGCTACGCGAGACACAGACAGACAAACTAACGGACAGTTTACACATTGCTTTATTTATATAGATAATGCAGTTCCATCAATTAGTATTTTTTTTTTTTTTTCATTTTCCACTTTAACCAGATTTTTGCTTAACTGAATCCACCCCCAGTCCTAATTAGGCCAGCTAAGAGGGAGTGTACTGTACTTTGATTATAACATACTATTTTTTCGGTCCCATGAGAGTATGTTATAATTGGTATCTATTGTATAAAATTAAATCCATGCAGAATTTTTTTCATTACACATGATAAGAGATAAATTAAATTAACTGAAGTAATAAAATACAGGTTTAATGAAAAAGTGTAGTAAACAAATTTAAAAATAAATAATATCCATAAATTAATTTTTCTATTTTGTATATTTATAAAAATTATTTTGAATTATGGGCTCTTTTTGTTATACATACATTTCAAAAACAACTTTTATTGCTCTGAATATTATACATTTTCTTCTTCAGTATATTAGTAATCAGAAACTCACTGTAGAGAAATGCCAGATTTTTTAAGAACAACCCTATCACTCAACTATTTTTAAACAAAATAGAATTGAAGTACACATTTACAGCTAAATACCCACCAGACAGAAAAAAAAGTAGCACACATTATTTGTTCACTGTATGTAAATATTGTTTTAATATAAATATCTTAAATCTAAATGAAAAGAAATAACCTATTGATAAAAGAACACACTAATGTTTTGCACAACCATCTTTATATATTTTCCTGTGTTTATTTAACCATGTACGTCAAGTGCGTTCATACAAACACAACAAAGAAATGTACAAGGGGAGTTCAAATGAAAAGGTATGAAACAACACTATGGATATAAATGACTTTATTCAAAATAAACACCATAGGCCTGAACATAGCTATCCCACTGATGAACAAGCTGAGGGATTCCTTGTTACCAGAATTCTTGTGGTCATGATGAGACCTAGTCCTTCACAGCATCCTTGAGTTTGTCATCCGAGTTGAAGCGCTTCCCTTTCAGATATTACACTATTTTCTTACTGACTTCTCGTACACAGTCTTCCCTGCATATGGTCACTATGTGCTGATGAATAGTGGGCGGTTTAACTCTTTCTGCTGCCAGAAATCAGATAACATCTCACTGCTCCTCAGTCCTCGAATTTTGCTAAGTGAAGCCATCCCGTCCTCACACACACTGCCCCATAATTGGACGGCGCTTTTTAAAAGAGCCTCTGCTTTCTCTTGCGCAGAAGGCATCCCCACATGCACTAATCTATGCCGGAGACTCCAATCACATTCCTAAATGTCTTGCTACGTTCTTCTAAAGCAGCATAGGCAAATATGTTAACGGTTACATTGTTACGACGTTTCATACTTTTCAATTTGAACAGCCCTTGTAGATAAAAACACCAATGCATGGTGCAATTTAAATTATATTTTCTTGATATAAATTTTGTCAATAACTTGTTTGCAGCTACACTTTAGATACATGTCTTTTTTTTTTTTTTAACCCCACATATTTGCAATGAACTCTAACTTTTAAAAACTTCAGCAAAGGAGGGCATTTCATCAGTAAAATATATCTTAATATTATGGTTAATAGTTAATTTAGAAATATAGCCAACAACAACAACAAAAAACTTAACAATTTGATAGAACATAACTGATTGTGTAATTTAAGTAATAAATTTTTCTCACATTATATTATAATTTGAAATTGGCTAAATCAATTTATTATGGAAGACTTTTTAACCTGTCACTGGTTGCACTGGTCTATGTGAATGACTTAATGGCTTTCTCATTCTCCAATAATAAAACAGCAGTTTGCATAATACAATCAATTACAAAAACTCTTTTTTTCAACAAAATGTTATTTAACTATAAAATGAGGGAGATTTAAAAAAAACTATGGCATATATTTCTAAGCGTAGCTTCATAAAACTATTTGTAAAATAAAAGATAAGGAAAATGTTTATAAAATGACCAATAATGGGCTAAAAGATTCTTAAAAACTATCATTTTCTTAACATAGATCTCAGAATTTAGCAGACATAAAAGAATTCATAAAAGGTCTTACTTTTAACATCTCAACAACTCGGTATAACATAAAAATATGACAACATATAAGAATAAACAACAATTTGTATTTTCAAATACAGCACAACATATGCTATGAAGGAATATAGCAAACTTTAAAACAAAAGCACTGAAGCTTATTAAGCTTCAAATAATGAACTTCACAATAAAGCAGCCAACATTTCTGCAGAGAAAATTCTTCTGTGCTTATTACACACAGCCATTAATACTCTCTTTCTGCTTTCAAAGTGAACTAAATTCACAGTAATTTTTTCTCTTATTTTCATTAAGACCTAGTAACTTCTAGTTTCATCTGATTTCATTTTCATAATTATACCGCTCACCAAGATGAGGATCTACCTATAAATAATAATCAGTAAAATTACTGCCTGCTTAATATTCTATAGTAGGGAAAGTTGGGGCAAAATGAAACAAAATTTACTATATACTTATATATATATATATTCCTCTTTCACAAATGTGCATGCACAAAAAAAAAAAAAAAAAATATTAATGGACACTTTCAACCTACTCTTTTCCATCTAAATAAATTTTTATGAGTTTGTAAATAGAATCTTCATATTTAAAAAATTGCAAAAGGTGAAGGTTGACAGTGTTTTTTTTTTTTTGTATCCCGTATACTCAGGGTACAATGAAACATTTAACAACACTTCACAAACATTCAAATAATATGAGTCAAAACTCTAATTTCAGCACATATGTTTTATGCACATTTATAATAAACATTAACAGACATAAATATGAAATTTAAATGGAAAAAACAAATTTAATTAAAGTTATAGCTTGAAATAAAAACATACTTTTATTGGAGGTTAGTCTTGTTTTCATTTTATATGAAATTTACTTAAATCAGACTAAAAATTAACATTTATGCTTCCCTTTCTGTACTACCTGAAGAAGCAGAAGGTGGTAGTTTTGATACAATTAGTTTTTTCAAAAGCATATATTTCCAAAGAATGCACAAATTTGAAGCTTAGATTTACTTGTTTTACGTACAGAACTTCGTATTCCATTTGATTTAAGTTTATTATATCCACGACAGAGTAGATTTCTTTACATTTAAGTTCACCTTTCTTGATAAAAACAATCTTTTTGAGCAAGACTGCTTGTGTGGTGCATGTTATGTGAGTCTTACAGTTTTGAGCAATTGTTACAAACAATACATTGTAAATGACGCAAAATAAGATTATTATTTTTTTTACTTCTGATGTCCACCGGTCTCCTCAATAAAGACAAGCGGCTCACAAAATTTTCTACGAAGAACCCTGTATTATGAACATTAAACAATATGTAGTACTTACTTCTGAATATGCTGGTGGTGGATGATGCTGATAACTATGTACATAAGCATACATAGGTGTGAAGCGTGTGTCTCCCACAATATTATCATCATCATCATCAGCTATGTCAACAGAGCCTTCAATACATTCAGCATATGTGGGTGGTGCTATAATTCAAGATGTTTAAAGTATATTTTAGTTCAATAAGTAAATACTTAAACTACAGTAAAATGTTTAACACAAAATGCTCAACATGAAAAATCTGTTAAAATGTAATGACATAGAGGTCCAGACAGTAATTGTGCAATGTATTACAAATCTTTGAATGTGAAATTCTTTTAACATGAAAAAATATTTCGGTTCCTTTAGTTTCATGTTAAACATTTTTCACTATACATGGTTTATATTTTCCTAACAAGATCATCACAAATATCTTCGATCAATGTTCCCAAATATTTCTAAAATAATTTCTATATGTAATATAGTCAACCTCTTAAAGTAACTGCTTAGCTATATAATCCTTCAAGATAAGACATTTTAAAGCAATGTTGGTATTGACTACTTGTGCTAATTTATTGATTAGTTAAAAAACAGTATAATCAAATTAAATTACTTGCAATTCAAAAGTTAATTGTAATCATGATCTATCTGAATAATCATCAGTCATTATTTGAATACATTTAAAGAAAGCAGTGGCAAATCCAGAAAAAAATTCTGGAGAGGGCACAAAACATTTGTTCTTGCATTTTCTCATAAAATCACTTAAATTTACGAAACAAGTCAATCACACCTATAGTGTGAACTTTGTCTGAGGGGGGGGGGGGCATGTGCCCCACCCCCCCTGGATTCATCAATGAAAGGAAGTAACAAGCTTACTTCACCACTGACAATATTAAGTTAGCTAACTAGTAAGTTTGTCTGTTAACTACCAAATTGGTTAACTAAATAGTTTTTTTTATGCATTAGTCAATTCCTGATTAATTAGTTAATTGTTTTGGAATTGATTGGCTATTTCAGTAATCAGTACTGAATCATCTTTTCTTTCAATGGTTATTTGTTGTATTTCATTGAAAAGAGAACAGTGAAATCCAACAAATGTTTAGAAATGAAAGAAGAAAAAGTAAGAAAAATATTTCCAACACACGTGATCATATGAGAAGTGGGAGAAAGCACAGGAAACACAAAACACCAGACAAATGAAAATTCAGTTTTAATGAACATATGAGGATATTCCTTTTATAGATATGCTGAAAACAAAGGGAAAGAACTCTAACAAAGGGGGAGGATTAAATTGCTTTTAAGATTTTATATTCTGGAGTTGATTTTCCTTCAGGTCATATGCTAAAATCAGTAGTACAACAGCCTACATTAAGGCCAAGACCTGCATTGTCCATCTATGTCTTCACAACCATAGGTTCCAGGATGCAGAAGCATATGCTCCGACCAGATGGTCAGCCTGATGCGGATTCCCCAAAAATGCTTAGTCCCCATTTTACTGTCCCGTTCAAAGCATGAAAGGTTGGCCACCCCAAAAATTGAACCTTCGACCTGTAGCATGGCAGCACAATATGCTAAATATTATTTAAGTTATATACAACAGATTGATAACAGCAAAGTATAGTCAAAAATAAAGACATACCTGGCCATCAGTGGCGGCTCGTCATTAAGGGCCAGAGGGGCCTGGCCCCACCGATTAAGCACCGTCTAAATCAAAGTATCTTCCTGTTATGTAAGGCAGTTCTTTCAATAATTTACTTTCATTAAAAAAATACACGCGTTTTACTCTATTTTAATACTATCCATTAAAAAACGTGCTTAAAAAAGCGATAGTTATACGATTTTCCCCCTATCTAAACCATGCATGGGCCAAGGGCTGGCTTGCCCTGAAATGGGAGTCTCTTCTCCGTTCACCGGGTTGACATATTTGGCATTGAGCATAAAAGCCATAGTGACGCGGAATTAACTTGGCATCCAAACGGCTTATTTGGCACTGTTCTGGGCCCAGATCTGCAGGCCCTCGCACGGTGATCTACACGACCGTACGGGAAAATTTCGGCAATCGGTAGCTATTGGCGAAATTTTCTGCTTAGGAGGAAATCATAGTTTATTTGCGTGATCGTATTTTTGCAGTGCAGTCAGATATTTTTCTGTTTTGTTTTCTTGATTTACGAAAAGGGATGTATAAATGTATTTTTTATATATGTTGATATTTATTTTAAAATAAATAAATCATCTAAAAAATTATGAACAGGCAACTATAAAGAACATAAATATTAAATATTTAAATGTGGCTTTTTGTTTAGTAATAAACTAAACTTTTCAATTTAACATAACTAGGTAAAAAATAGCAAAAGTTGTATAGTAAATTCGATAATTATTTGTCATTTGAGAAATTTTAAATACTTACGCTGTGTGCACGTGGGGATAGGTTGTTCTATATGTATATATATTTTCGCGATTTTAATTGGCACTATTTTTTTTCCGGGCCCCACCAATGAAACGGGTCACAAGCCGCCACTGCTGACCATCCATACACATAAATAATTTTCAACACAAAAAAATTTAAATTGGTTGGCATCAGTAAAGATGGAATTTTTTTTATATATTCAGACATGTTTCCTTAAATTATCATCATATATCAACAGTCTTTAAATGAAGGTGAAGAGAGGCAGGGGTGCAGAAAATATTTGGAACCCAATATTTCCCTAGAACACAATTTGTTTTGTCCAAAATTTCACAAAAACCGAAGCTTATTTCCATTCTAGTTTAAGCGACTATCTATTGCTAGCTTCTTTTGATAACAACTGCATCTGTACAAAAATATTTTTTTTCCCTGTTTCTTTAAATACACTCAAGACTAAAATTTCCCCAGCACTCCAGAACTTCCTCTGAACCTCGTTCAAGTGTTTGGACATATTCTGCCCCCCTGGTGAGATGTTCACCACAAATTATAGGGTATTTTTTTTAATACACATGGAAAAAAAAAATTATTTATTTAAGAACACTTACGATCTGATGGCAGCACTGAATTATCCAATTCACTATAGGGAGGAGCAGGCTGATAATACATTAGGCTGTCACTTGTTTCATTTAAACTTTCCCCTACAGGTGCGATGTTTTGATAATTTAAAGGACGTAGTGGTACTGTTCCAATAAGAACTGGTAAATCCATGCTTAAATTGCAAGCACCAGGTATTTGCAGTGATATCTATTACAAATCATAAATACATTATTAGAGAATCTTAAAAAATAAAATGTTTTAATTAATTAAAGGACACTTTCAAATAGAAAATCTCATTCAATTTGTCTATTTGCAAGTCTAGGATATAGTATTGTAAGAAACAAATTGGCAGGGTAGCAGCATTTATTGCAAAAAAATTGTCCAAATAATAAATGTCTTTTTCTAACAAATACGGGATTGACTCATCGCTCCTGGTGCATCTGTCGCCATGTTGAAATTTTCAGAAAAACGACATTTTTATCTCTTAACTAAAAGCAAAAACTTGTTATACAGTTTGGAAGATCTCTAAAAAATTAACTTTTTTTTAACTTGCAGCTACTTTCAACTCTAATCTAGTGATATATCACACCTTGAAAAAGTAAACAGAAGCGAGACACGATTCATTCCTTGATTCTTTGGGAAAAAAATCACGGAACATAATCGCTGTTGTAGATTGATTAGATGACGTCATAGAAACTGGCAAAAATACTCCTTGTGCGCGACGATCAATGCAAGGATAGTTTTATTGAAAAATTTAAGTTCTATTTAACTAAAAAATTTTGATAGATTTAGGGCAAATTTATTCAGAAGGTTTAAAATTTTGTTTGCACAACACTTAAACATCTATTTGTAGGAATTCTTTTTTTAGAAATTGGCAATGCTTTGAGATAACATAAACGTATATTGTTATTGTTTTAGGAAGTCACTTTTTTTTTTCCCCCATTGCTCTCACCGGAGTGTTTTTTAATGTTAATGGTGTGACATTTGTGAAATTGCATTTTAAAAGTGTTTGAGCGTTTTAGATTGTTTATTTTGTTTTTGTTGTAAGAGTTTATTTTGAATTCGTTTAACCGGATGGATTTTGATTTCAACATTGTTGGATCCCCATTTTTATTTCGATTGTTATAGGACATTGTCATAAGCAGTTGTTTAATTTTGGATTCGTTTAAACTGAATGGATTTTGATTTCAGCGCTGTTGGATTATAACTTTTATTTAGATTGTTTTGGGATTTTTTTTTTTTTTTTTTTTTTTTTTTTTTTTTTTTTTTGTCATAAATCGATAATTGTTTGTTTAACTTTGAATTCAATGTTTGGGAAGGTTTTTTTTTTTTTTTTTTTTTTTAACTTCTTAAAAAGTTGCATTGGCTCTCTTCAGTTGAAAAACTGCAGTGTTTTTAAACATTCAAGGTAATTAAATGTAATGTTTTTGAGAAATATTATTTTAATGGATTTTGATTTCAACATTACTGGATCATAGCTTTTATTTAGGTTAATTTGGTGTCAGTCATTTTGTTGTTGTCGTAAATCCATAATTACTAGCCGGCTTCAGCGACCAGTTTTGGCTGTAGATGGCTGCTTTGCAACCAAAATATGCAACCTAGAGGATACGCGCCGCTTCGCGACCAAAATGTGCAGCCTATGGCTTACAGGTCTCTTCGCGACCGAAATTTGCAATTAAAATAATTTTATAACTAACTTTTTTGTTCAAAATCGATACTTTAATAAACACAACTGTTAGTAGCAAAATCTCTTTGAGGGTGCGACTCGGGAGATTACCGTTGAAGAGAAAAAATAACCTATTGAGATATTTATCACTATATTCATGCTGCAATGTATTGTTTCTTTAAAAATATTTTTCTTTGTAACAATAAAACTTTCGCTCGAGCATGCATTTGTACTTAAATAAATAAAATTAGTGAAAAATTAGTAAAATATAAATTATAATGAATGGTTTTATATAGTTTTTTTACTATAGTAAATTAATAAATTTGGTTAGTTAAAATATGGCCTCAAAATCATTTTGTGCAGTTATAAAATTATTTAATCCTCTTGAAACAGACATTTTTAATGATTTAGTTAACAATGTAATTCATAGATGTTGCCACCAAACAATTTGTTGCACTTTTTCTCTTCTGTGTTCACTTTTTCAAAGCGTGATATCTCTCTAGATATTTAGAGTTAAAAGTAGCAGCAAGTTAAAAAAAGGTAAATTTTTTGGAGATCTCTCGAACTGTACAAAAGGTTTTTGCTTTTAGTTAGAGATAAAAATGTTGTTTTCATCAAGATTTCAACATGGCCGCAGATGGCAGATGCACTGGGTCAATCCTGGAACCATAATTGACAGGACAGTTATAAATCTATAATTACTAAGCGGCAAGCCATCTAGCATCGCTGGCCCGCAAAAATTCGCTTAAAATAATTCCTGAATAGTAAGGTAGACTTCGTGCCTCTGTTGACCGTGTTAGTCAGAGTTGAGTTGTTGAAGCACAACTCCAATTTTGAAAAAATAAAATCATAGATATATAGTTGTTAGACTGACACAGTTAACATCCCTTTCCTTCTCTTCTGTGTTCGCATTGCGGCAGAAAGACTGGTTATTATACCGATGACTGGACTTTGTTTTTAGTAGCTGCATAGGTATTAGCGATAAATGACTGTTAGAACACAGACATGTATCAGGTGAGGTTGTTGTTGCACACAGCCCGCGTGAGTGAGCATATTGAATTAAAAAATAAAAACGATTACGGACAAACTATTGAGTTTTTATTCAGCTAGTTGCCGAAGGCGAGCAGCCTGTAGGTTGCACTTTTTTTTTCGAACCAGCCTGTTGGCAGACCAGGTGGTCGGCAAAGGCGGGCCCATTGGTTGCACTTTTTGGTCACGAAGAGGCCGTCGGCAGACCAGCTGGTCACTGGATGCGGTCGCTCACCGAAATGTGTGAAAGCAGCCCGTAAGTTGCAAAGGCTGGACGTGAAGTGGTTGAACCGCTGGTTGCCGAAGGTGGACGGCTCGTAGGTTGCAAATTTCGGTCGCAAAGCGTCCTGTGTGCTCTAGCTTGCATATTTTGGCCACGAAGCAGCCATCGACGGCCAAAACTGGTTAGTTATTTTATTTGTTAATAAAGGTTAACTAACACTAAGAAGCCCAGTGGTATAATGGTTAGCACACCATGCTGCCATCCCACAGGTCCGGAGTTCGAATCCCAGGCTGGGCAAGGTCGACTCAGCCTTTCATCCCTTGAGTGGGTTGATAAAATGAAGACCAAGCTTGCTTGGGGTCAAACACAGGGGGCTTTGCATCTGGCTTACCACTTGGCTGAGGCATATGCATCTGCACTCCAGAGCCCATGGTCATGAAGGCTCGGTTGGGCAGCACAGGCCTTGGCTCCGTAGAGGGGGTGTTGCACCTATGTTTGACTTTTAACTAATGCTAAAGAAAGTACCATATATACCGGCATATAACACTCATCAGTAAATTTTGGATATGTCAACCAATTTAGACTAAAATTGATCAGTTTTGCGGCCCCTTCACAAAATTACAATCGATCAAAAAGGCCCCTTCACAAAATTACAATTGATTAAAACAGTCCCTTTGCAAAAATACAATAGATTAAAAAAGCCCTTCATTGGCATTTTATCCTAAATTTTAATCTGTTTTATCAATTATTTTAACTAAAAAAGGCGACTTTTATTAAAAATTGGTATGAAAATTCACAAAAACAAGTGTTGATTTTCACAAAATAAGTATTGAAATTGGTGTTGCAGATTCTCCTTCACCTCCCGAAAAAGGTTATACAATATATCTGTGTCAAGAATTTTTTTTTTTAATTATACCCGCCAACGTCTTTAGACACAAGGCGCCTTGCAGTCCAGTAAAAAAAAAAAAGAGATATCGCCAGAACAGGAAAGGACTCTAAAATTATCACTACAGCAAACATCATGAAGAGAGGGTCAACTAAAAAGACGCTATCTTGTCATGTGCACAGTAAGAATATGAAAAGGAGATATTTTGCTCCTTTTGTCTTTCACTCTTCATCGCCCCACCAGAGGTATGCACTGGCAGACAGAAGGTGCCAGGTTCGAAACCAGGTCGCGTTCATTGACTAACTGTTCAGAGTTTTCTGTGGTTTTCTCCAAAACTTCACATAAATATGTGTTAGGACCTCTTAGAAAGTCCCCCCACGGAGGGCAATCCCACCACCAGCCTAGACCCCTAGTGTAGATAATTGGTCGCAACCTCCATTTCCATTTTCCTTTCACTCTTTCTTTCCTAAAATTAACCTTTATTCAACAAAAGGTAACAAATGACTCTCAAACCTATAAAGCAAGGCATTACTGATGTTAATATTCTACCCTTACTATCCCAAAACATAAAAATAAGGTTAACAATAACAAAAGATGAAGGCAATGCTTAGTCAACATTTAAACCAAGCCTGTATTTTTGGACCTCTTACTTGGTTTAAGAAGCAAAAAGCCACCCTCAAAAAGTTAATAATAAAGTAACAGGCAATCACTTACTCTAACGACATATTCAACACGTATTAAACAGCAATTTATAATGGATGGAGTAACAGCAGGGATTTTCAACAGTTGAGCATCCCAACTTGTTGTTCTTCCAGGCTGAATGGCAAGTCCCGTTACTATTGTATATTTACTATGCCTAGTTCTAGATTTTCCTCCAGCGAGAAAGGTTTGTGTCTGGTGAAGTGTAGCATGAGGTATAATAGTTCGACTAGACAAATTTTCAAAATCGGCAGTGATAGCTATTGATTCACCTAAAAAAGGGACAAGAAAAAAATTACAGTTATTTTTTTTTTAAAGTTTAAAAAAAAAAAGGGCAGGGGTTGCATCTACTCAGCTCTTACCAAATATTCTCCATAAGCCCCTTGATACTATTTTTTCAAAAATACAATTTTTACTACTAGCACTCCAATAAACAGCATGGAAAATTAATGGATCACTCTTTTTCCTTGTATTTATCTTTATAGCACTACAAGGTGAGACACAGGGAGGGGGGTGGGGGGTGGAAATCGCTTTTACATCACTTTTCTGATTTTAGTTTTATTTATGTTCTCGGTAATGGGCAATAGTGCATTTTATAGATATATTAGCTGAAGGACCTGTTCTTCGCGTTGGAATGAATGGACTTTTTGATATTACGATTTGTTGTGATTACTATTTATTGTAATAAAGAGATATAGCAAATGGAAATTGTGTTATCTTGTGTTCAATAATCATGCATACCGAATTTCAAAGCAATCGTTTTGTACGGTGCAGAAGGCCATGCAGCGTAGCGCAATCTAGTGGCGAGTTTTAACAAAACGGATATGGCAAAAAAATTCTTCGCATTCAGATATCGATGTATACAAATTTTCATGACGATCGACTGAACAGTCCTGAAGTTCATGTGTTGACGCGACATCTAGTGGCAAGTTTTAGGAAAATGGTTAGCGCCAAACTCTTCCCAGTGTTCAAATATCTATGTATACCTATTTTCATAGCGATCAGTTGCACAGTCAAGAAGTGATACACTGCAGCGCCATCTAGTGGTTAATTAAAGTAACGATTTGCTACAGCGCCGTCAAGTGGCGAGTTATAGCAAAATGGATAACGCCAAAATATTCTCATTGTTTAAATAGCTATGTATACTGATTTTCATAGCAACCGTTTGAATGATCAAGAATTTGGCCTGCTGCAGCGTCATCTAGTGGCGAGTTAAAATAATAATAGAACTGCAAGTGAATGATTATGTAACATAGCGTGACATGTGACAAAGACGGGGGGGAAATATTGAAAAAAAGTGTCACATCATTTACGGACAGCCCTTTGTGTGATTTATAGATATTATAAAAGTGAGGAAGTGGAACAAGATTTTCAAATTTATACAACAAATATCCATAAACATTTTCATTGCAAATTCATTTTTTATGCTAATTTCATTTTGTAAATTATTACATGGCTCAAACAGATGCTGCATCAAACAAGCTGTTCACAAAAATGGGCAAATACAATAAGTTTTAGATTTTTTTGTTTGTTTGTGCAATTTAAATTTGTTTCTAAATAAATAGTGAGTGAGTAAATTGCCTTGGCAATGTATCAAAGATAATGTAAAATTTCCTTGTAGCTCTGAAATATATTTTTTTGGTAGCTCCTATATTTTAAAAATAGCATAATGGTATGCTAAAAAAAATTTGTTAATGCCTATTTTCATTTTTTTTTCATTAATTTGAAAGCTATAAAGTGCAAAACTAGCCTTAATTATGTAACAATTATTATATTTCATAAAATCTAAAAAAAAAAACTTCCTGTTTTTGAGGAAATCTTACTATTTTTTTAAGTTGATCTTTTCGTTTGGGCTAAGATAGGTTGGCAGCTATGCATGACATATATTAAAACAGACCTGAAGTTATACATGGCAAAATTAGTAAACTCATACTGCATGGATCTCGAGTCAATAAATTTTACTTCAGTGATTTTCCTCATGAAACAAATTTAAAATAAAATAATGTTTTCTTATTATTGTTTTGACTATAAAAATTTGTGAAATAATAAAAAGTAGTTTGTAATTATTATGTTTGTGATTACTTAGTGTAAGGGAAATTCCCCTGTCACTGTTTGTCATTCCCTTGTTTACTTAAAAAAATATTTTATTATTATGAGTTAAACACTGTAAAAGATTTTTGCTAACTATATTTTATAATTTAGAGACATTATGTGAATATAATAGAACACATTTTAAACAAAAAACGATTAGTTGTATTACAGCCATTTTGTTGTATTACTGCCCAAGATTCCTGCTCAGCATTGTGAGCCACCAGGAAAACAGGTAAATTTGTCTAGGTTTCTATTAGAAAGATCAGCTGAACACATACAATTGGAAATTGCATGAACCATTTTAAGAAGATATTTTTAGTCACTACTTAAGTCACTGAATACAATCAAACCACTGGATAGGGATTTCTGGATTGGTTGGAATTCCACCACTAGAAATTGGGTAAAAGTTCCTAGCTGCTTGGCGACAGTGCCTAAAAGTGAGTAAGGTCCCTAAGTTTTTCCTTCCAGAAACAGCAACAAATGTCTCAAAGGGGGCTTATATGAGTACATAAGACAAATGAGACAGTGAAGAAGCCTTCCAAACTCTTTCTGGAGAATAATTAACTCTCTTTTTGTTCTTGCATTTGAATTAGTTCCATCACACAAGTAGTATAAGAAAGGGGGTGGGGGAGTTTAAGGGCTGAGATGAGAAATTTGCCTCAAATCTGCATAACATGTCTTTTTCAGAATCCAGAACTGATGCAAACATTCTGAGCTTCCCCTGCTCTTCCAAATTTACTGAATTTTTTGCTCCTGCATTACACTCTATTAGTATTATTGTAGATTGATTGTTTTGCAAGATTTCAATATTTGCGTTTTTCATTTCAAGCAAGATGCCACATTGTGAGGTTAAGTGTCCCAAAAACCATCAGCCAGGTTTTGCACCATATACAAACATGAACAGAGATGCTGACGATCGAAGATTACCCCGAATTTTCTGCCTTCAATATGTCTGCAATGATTCACATAATCTGTTGGAGCACTTCTGTCTGCCGCATCTGTTTTATATCTTTATTAATTTCCACGGTTAGCAGCAGAGGGACAGCTCTGGATTCTCTCGTTCTCCTGTCAAAGCAGTTTGAAACTGAAAAGAGGAGTGACATGAGAGGCAGCTTTACTGAGTTTATCTGTTTTTGAGAATTTTTTAAAATAAATGTTACAATCCTTCAACAGTGAAATATTATTAAATTATGAGCCATCACATGAGTGATACTGTCTTTTTATCACCACTCTAGCCAATAATATTTTCTTCATTATTTCTAGTTTAGTAAAAGGCAGTTGGATCAATAAATGGGAAAGTGAAACCGAAAATAAAATGCATTCTATCTGACCTGCTCGCACTCCTTGGCCATCCCTTTCATACCGAAAGCATGATGTCCTTTTGAGTCGTCTGCGCATTGGTCACACAAGGCTCACCCATAGACACCTACTTCTGGGTGAACCTGCTCCGGAGTGCTCATATTGTCATACTCACCTCACCGTTCGTCACATTTTAACCTCTTGTACAGCTTTTAATTCTTTTTACCAAACCTATTTTAAGTGTACTCGTCCCAATCTTGACGTTATATTGGGTGAAACCCCACATTATAATTTCTTTTCTTTTCTGCAGTGTATTAATTTTCTTCATCTGTTGTAAAGTGTGTGTTTCTAACTGGTATCTGGATGGCACTAGGGCATCTGGAGCACTAGGGGAGAAAATGAAAATTCCCCTGATTTTTGGATATTTTAACAAAATTTCCTGATAATTCTAGATGGATAATGTACCGATTTTTTCCATGATCTGTCACCACCTTGGCTTTAGCAAGCTTCCCTTAACTATGTACACATATGCCTCCTAAATGACTTCAAAGATTTATTTTTCAGGTTGGTTGGTTGGTGTTTAATGGCACAAGGTCCAGAAAGGACATACTGCGCCAGACTATGTGTATATATGGTAGAATAGAGTTTTCAAGTAAAAAGGTGAGGCATAAAACAGGTAAAGCTAAAAACCATGAGTTCTAAAACGATAGAAGCAAATGTAGAAAGGTAAAAAGTACATAAAAATAAGTCAGGGACATCTGGATGGGGGCTCCCATCCAGATACCAGTCAGACAAAAGTGTACATTTCATACAGAATAAAACATATTTGTGCGTCGGAGAAAGGCAAACAAGTTACGGTGTGGGGTTTCACCCAATATGTCGTTAAGTTTGGGATAAGAGCAGTTAAAAAGTTTTTTGTAAAAATCATTAAAAGCAGTGCATGAGGTTAAAAGATGACGAATGGTGAGATAAGTATGACAATGGGGGCACTCCGGAGCTGGTTCACCCAGGAGTAAGTGCTTATAGGTAAGCCTGGTGTGGCCTATGCGGAGACGTGTCAAAATGACATCTAGTCTTCGATAGGGGTGCGATGACCAATATGCGAGAGCTGGGTGAATAGAATGAAGTTTGTTTCCGGTTTGATTGCCCCAATTATCCGTCCAGATGCCTTTTACTATGCGACAGATGCAAGACTTGATGTCGCTATAGGGTAGATTGCCTATGTATGGGCGGGTTGCATGTCTGGCAAGTGTGTCTGCCTTCTCGTTCCCAGTGATCCCCACATGGCTCGGTACCCAACAGAGGAGGATGTTGTACCCACGGTTTATAAGTTGTTCATGCTTCTGTAAAACCCTGATGACATAGGAATGTGTTAAGGAGCCGGATTTCAGATTTTCAAGGACACTAAGAGAGTCTGAGTATATGATAAATTTCTTTGTATTCATTTTGGAGATATACAGGAGGCTTTCATATATGGCAAGTAGTTCGGCAGTAAAGATGCAGCAAAAATGAGGTAGAGTATAGCTACAGGTATGATTATGAGCCACGAAGGCAAAACCGACGTGATTTCCACTTTTGGATCCATCAGTGTATAGTTTTTCATATTGTTCATATTTGTTGTTGTGGTCAGAGAACAACTGTTGGTAGATTTTAGGACCTGTATCCTGTTTTGCAAAGCCCTTGAAAGGTTGTAGGTAAGATATCTGCAATATGTTCCATGGTGGGATATCATGAAAAGAGCATGCAGAGACATTTACATCCTCCAGTTGGGTACCGACAAGATTCCTACGAATCCTTAGTCCAAAGGGAGGAGTACATATGGGACGATTCGCATAAAAGCGGTCTAGATGAGTATCTATGAAAGAGTTCTTTAATGGATGTGAGGGATGAGAAAGAATACGGAAATAAGTATGATAGCTGATGACGGGTGAGGGTGAGAGATGGCTCATGGCAAGTGGCGTAAAGACTATGTACAGGTGAAGTTCTAAAAGCGCCAGAGCAAATGCGTAGTGCAGTATGATGCACCGTGTCAAGTTTTTTTAATACTGATGTAGAAGCCGATCCATAAATACCGCATGCGTAGTCCATTTTGGAGCGGATGACAGCACGGTAGATACGCAGGAGAGCGTTGCGGTCTGCACCCCAAGAGCTGTTAGTTAAAACCTTTAACAAGTTAAGTTTTTTCTCGCATTTTCTGCGGATGTCAGAAACATGTTTGGCAAAAGTAAGTTTTCTGTCAAGAGTTATTCCTAAAAATTTAACAGAATCTTTGAGAACAATATTACTGTGACCCAGGTGAAGTTCTGGATCCGGATGTATCCCACGCTTCCGGCAAAAATGGGTACAGATTGTTTTTTCAGCAGAAATGGTAAAGCCATTTGTGTTACACCATTTTAGGATCCGGTTAATCGAATTTTGAAGCTGCCGTTCGATGAGGCGCATATCTTTACCCTGGCAGATTTGAAGATCATCTACATATAGGCTGCCATTGACGGTTGGAGGCAATTGGTTGAGAATATTATTGATTTTTATAGAGAAGAGGGTGACGCTAAGGACGGAGCCCTGTGGTACACCCTCTTCTTGTGTGAAATTATCAGACAGAGTGTTGTTGACCCGGACACGGAAGTTTCTGAGTGATAAAAAGTTTTTACTGAAAATTGGTAGGTTGCCTCGAAGGCCTATATTATAGAGGTCTTGAAGGATACCGTATCTCCACGTTCGGTCATATGCCTTTTCGATGTCGAAGAACACTGATACTAAGTGATTCTTCCTAAGGAAGGCATTACGAATTTGCATCTCTAAGTTTAAAATATTGTCAATTGTGCAACTGCCTTTGCGAAAGCCACTCTGAAAGGGATGTATATGGTCCCCAGTTTCTAGAATGTAAACAAGGCGGGTATTAACCATTTTTTCCATTAATTTACAGAGACAACTAGTAAGGGCTATGGGACGGTAGTTACTAGGGTTAGAGGTATCTTTCCCAGGTTTTGGGAAGGGAATAACTATTGCATTGCTCCAGGCAGAGGGAAAGGTTTGTTCGTTCCAGATTCTATTGTATAATTGTAAGAGGTGAAGTAGGGAGTCATGGGATAAGTGTTTCAGCATTTCATAAGTTATACCATCAGGACCAGGAGAGGTGTTTGAAGACTCTGTTAAGTATTTGGTGATTTCATTGAAGGTAAATTCGCTATTATAGGAGAGGTGTGAGGAAGGAGGTTTTGAAATTTATTTTTTGCCGTTCAGATCTTTGTTTATATGAAAGAAAGGGGTTTGAGAAGGAGGTACTGCAAGAGATAGAGGCCAGAGTATGACCGATAATATTTGCTATTTCTTTTGTATCAGATATTATGTTGTTATTAATGGACAGACAGGATATTGGAGAGTTATTATAGATTCCCATGGCTCTTTTAGTTTTCACCCATAGCTCCTTACTAGAAGTTGAGGTTGTTATGCTGGAGACATATTGCATCCAGGATTGTCTTTGGCTCTGCTGCCTTATTTTTCTTGCATGGGCTTTTGCTTTCTTAAAAATAAGTAGGTTTTCGGTGGTAGGGTACCGCCGGAAAATGCTCCAGGCTTTCTTCTGCTGCTTTTTTGCTTTAGTGCAGCTTTCATTCCACCACAGTTTTTTGTTTTTTTGTAGAGAGTTGCTACACTTTGGAATTGCTGCATCAGCAGCTTTGATAATGATATAAGTAATTTTTTCCACAGCTTCGCCAATAGTGCCTTCAATGTCTTCAGGTGATATGGCAGACAGCTTAGAGAAGGTTTCCCAATCTGCTTTACCATGTATGTAGCGGGAGATGAAAAAATTACTGCTAGGAATTTGATATGTAGGTGAAAGTATTATCGGAAAATGATCACTATTGTGTAGGTCACCAGAAAAAGAGAAGTTGTACAGCGGCAGAATGGAGGGAGAGCATATTGCAATATCTATGGCATGGAAGGATTTAGTTGGATAGTGGAAGTAAGTGTTGTCGCCATTATTCATAATGCATAAGGAAGAATCTGTTATTAGTTGTTCAATCTGTTGTCCTCTATTGTTAGTATCTTTACTTCCCCACAAAGGACTATGGGCATTCATGTCTCCTAGGATTATGAAAGGGGGAGGAAGTTGCTGGACCAAGTTATTGAGCTGAGTTTGGGTAATTGTTTCGTTTGGTGGAAGATAAATATTGCAGATGGTAGTAAGGTATTTGAGGTGGATTCTAATGGTGACAGCCTGCATATTTGTACCGAGATTAAGTATATGATGGGGATATTGATTATTTATTAAAAGGGCAACACCACCGGAAGCCCTTTCCCCAAGCTCATAGTCTTTTCTCAGGATGTTATAGTTGTGAATGCGTGTTTGTTTATTAGTTTTGAGATACGTTTCCTGAAGAGCCAAACAAGCGGGATTATGATCATAAATGAGAGTTTTGAGGTCATCAACTTTATTTGAAAAACCGTGGCAGTTCCATGAAAGCAGCAGAGCCATCATCAAGTGATGTTAGGAATGATGGCCATCTTGCTCTGAATCCCCGTTGGTTTAAGTGGGGTACTGGGTATGTTGTCATCATCCATAATATTGTCAGAGATGTCAGATTCAGAAGGATCCAGGTTTAATATTGCGTCATCAATGGGTCATTGTGGAAGGATGCATTTTAGTCTAGCTTTATTCTATTTTGACCTGTAAGCTGCACTTTTTTTAATTAATGGTTTATTCTGAGTGGAGGTGTTGCTTTGGGGCATTTTCTTGGGTGTCGTCTTTTTAGGAGAAATGAATGAAGTTTTTTGAGTAGAGTTTGACTTTTTTGCATTTTGAATAGAAGTAGATGGAGAGACAGGTATGGATTTCGGTGGATCGGTTTGGATAGCAATTGATTGAACAGTTTTTACTGCTGTAGCATAGGATTGACCAGGTTTAGGAGTGCGGGAGGCTATTATTTTACGCGCTTCCAGGTAAGACAGTCCTTGTGTGGCACGCAAGGACTGTATTTCTTTTTCATAGGTCCATTTTGGACAGGAACGGGAATAAGAAGGATGATCCTGTTTACAGTTAATACATTTAGGTGGGGCAGAGCAAGTATCACTGTCCTGGCCAGACGTACCACAACGGGCACATACTGGGGAACCACGGCAGGAGGTTTTTGTGTGACCGAACTTTTGGCATTGAAAACAACAGGTTGGATTGGGTATGTATGGTCTAACAGGACAAGAAAGGTAGCCGGCTTTAATGTGCGACGGAAGTTTGGGAGTTTGGAAAGTTAAAATAATATGTTTTGTTTCTAGGATTTGGTTATTGCGTTTTATAGTGATTCTACGAACTGCACAGACATTTTGAGGTTTTAGATTATCAAGAATTTCATCCTCAGAGCAGTTTAACAGGTCGGGTTCGGATATGACACCTCTTGATGAGTTGAGTGTGTTATGGGGTGACACAGTAACGGATTTTTGTCCTATAGTTTTTAATCTCATGATATTGGTTGCCTGTTTGCTATTTGTTACTTCTACTAAGATGTCTCCTGATCGAATTTTTTTTATTTTAGCAACTTCTCCAACATTGGCAATTATTGACTTGTGAATTAGAAATGGGGACGTTTGATTAAAGTTTCCTTCCTGGCATTTGATAACAAAAAATTTTGTATTGATACCTCCCTCAGTAAGGGAGTTCGGAACGTTGACGTTTGACAAAGAAAATGTCGATTCCATGTTGGGAAATGGAGATTCGGACCCGACCGCACCGCCCACCACGGAGCCCAACAAGGGGATGCATGTACATGCACCAGTGCTAGTCGGGTCTATACCCGCACAGTACATCCCTTAGGCAGCATCCACCCTTAACGATGTGCCCAGTAGATGTCCGATTGCTTGAACCCTAGCAGTTGGCCGAACCAGGACCACCAGGCGATTGATACACAGGGGAACTCTGTGTACCTCCCGTTTACCCAAAGCCGAGGCCAAAGCAATGTGTTGGAGAAATATACCCCT
>JAWZYV010013381.1:0-114243 GCA_038373885.1 Cheiracanthium punctorium
ACAATGTTTGCGATCTGTGTCAAAAAGCATTTGCTGAGAAAAATCATTTAACTGCACACCTTCGTATTCACAAGGGAGAAAATGTTTGCAATGTGTGTCAAAAAGCATTTTCTCATCTGAGTCAATTGATTAATCACCTCCGCATTCACACGGCAGAGAAACCTCATGTTTGTGATTTGTGTAAGAAAGCTTTCACTGATAAGTCTAACCTCGTTAGGCATCTCCGCCTTCACACCGGAGAGAAAAGACATGTTTGCAATATCTGTCACAAAACGTTCTCTCAGAAGACTTATTTGAATAGTCACCTCCGCATTCACACGGGAGAGAAACCACATGTTTGCGATATGTGTCGGAAAGCATTCTCTCAGAAGAGTCACTTAAACAGACACCTCCGCATTCACACGGAAGATAAACCGCATGTTTGCGATATTTGTCAGAAAGCATTCTCCCAGAAGACTCACTTGAATACTCACTTCCGCATTCACACGGAAGAAAAACCGTATGTTTGCGATATGTGTGAGAAAGCGTTCGCTCTTAAGTGTGCGTTGAATAGTCATCTCCGCATTCATATGGGTGAGAAACCTTATGTATGTGATGTGTGTCAGAAAGCTTTCACTGCGAAGACTAGACTAAACAGTCATCTCCGCTTACACACGGGAGAGAAGCCCCATGTTTGCGATTTTTGTCAAAAAGCATTTGCTGAGAAAAATAATTTAACTCGACACCTTCGTATTCACGAGGGAGAAAAGCCCTATGTTTGCGATGTTTGTCAGAAAGCTTTCACTTACAAGGGCAACCTGAATGTTCACATCCGCATTCACACGGGAGAGAAACAACATGTTTGCGATATGTGTCAGAAAGCATTCTCTCAGAAGGCTGGCTTGAAACGTCACCTCTGCATTCAGTCGGAATAGAAACAACATGTTTGCGATGCGTGACAGAAAGTTTTCGGTTGGAAGTGTAACGTGAGGAATCACCATATGTGGAGCAGCATTCAGTTTTCCGAGCTGCTTGAATCAACATCGCCGCATTCACACGGGAGAGAAGCCCTATGTTTGCAATTTGTGTCGAAAAGCTTGTACTCGGAAAAATCAGTTGACTGAGCACCTTCGTATTCACAAGGGAGAAAAGCCTCATGCTTGCAATGTGTGTCGGAAAGCCTTTACTCGGAAAACTCAGTTGAATGAACACCTTCGCATTCACTCTGGGGAGAAGCCTCATGTCTGCTATGTATGTCAAAAAGCATTCATTCATCAGGGTCACTTGAATAGTCACCTCCGCATTCACACGGGAGAGAAACCGTACGTTTACGATGTGTGTCAGAAAGTTTACACTCATAAGTCTACCCTGAATGTTCACCTCCGCACTCACACGGAAATGAAACCTCATATTTGTGATGTGTGTCAGAAAGCTTTCGCTCTGAAGTCTAACCTAAATAATCATCTCCGCTTTCACACGGGAGAGTAACCACATGTTTGCGATATGTGTCTGAAAGCATTCTCTCAGAAGTTTTACTTGAATACTCATATCCGCATTCACACGGGAGAGAAACCACATGTTTGTGATGTGTGTTAGAAAGCATTCTCTGAAGTCTCGCCTGAATGATCATCTTCGTATTCACACGGGACAGAAACCACATGTTTGCGATGTGTGTCAGAAAGCCTTCACTCATAAGTGTACCTTGAATACTCACCTCCGCATTCACACGGTAAAGAAACCACATGTTTGCATTATGTGTCAGAAAGCATTCTCTCAGAAGACTAACTTAAATAGTCATCTCCGTATTCACAAGAGAGAGAATCCTTACGTTTGCGGTGTGTCAAAAAGCATTTGAACAACAGTAACCTGAATGGTCACCTCCGCATTCACGCGGAATAAAAACTACATGCTTGTGATGTACATGAGAAAGCTTTCGGTCAGAAGTATGACTTGAGGAATCACCTTCATGTTCGCACAGGAGAGAAGCCTTATGTTTGTGATGTGTATGAGAAAACATTCTCTTATGAGGCTAATTTGAATAGTAACCTCCGTATTTACATTAGAGAGAAGCATTACGTTTGCGATGTGTGTCAAAAAGCATTTGATCAGCAGAATAACCTGAGTAATCACATCGGCATTCTCGCAGGAGGGACATGTTTGCGATGTGTGTGAGAAAGCTGTCACTTGCCACAGAGACTTGAGGAAGCTAATACCCTTTCTATGGTCGGGTTCATTCAAAACTAATGTGACCAATATTAGAGCATCATAAATTTTTATTGAACTAAGTTATTTACAAAAAATTTTCAGTGTGGTTTCTTTTAGCATAGTTAGCATAGTACACTTTGCGTAAACGTTCATGTCAAGCCAAAAGTGCTCTTCGTATTATTTTTTGCACTCGGTTGCAATTTCTTTCAAGCACGGGATTTTTGTCTACGCGGCGCGCCGTGGTCACTTTTCCGTTGTTTCCTGCAGAGTGATTTGATATTGCTAACGAAAACATGGACTACCCCTACACATGATTTTCAAATACGAGGATTCACTTTGTTCGAACGGATAGACAGTGGTTTCCAAAACAGAAAGCCATCTGGAGTTAGGATTTTTATAGAGAAAAACTTTATAAGAAAATATGAAACGCTTTACCCGTGCCTACACGCGCCATATCAATGGTGTTCAAATGGTCATTGCGTATATTCAAGATAAAGTGAGATTTGCAGTTACATACGCTAGCCCTCGAATTTCTTATGAAGATAAATTAGACGCCATATTCGAAACGTTACTGAAGGAGGATGATTGTAAGACCGTTTTAGTATAAGAGATTTTAACATAGAATTAAATTCCGATCAAGGATCCGATTTCATAATTGAAATGGATACTTTAGATTTTCCAATACGCACTCATCCAAAAGATTTCATCACTAAGGGCGAAACAATTGGTGCCATTTTCAGCAACAAAATTATGCGAGCAGGAGTCTATATTAGCACTTACAGTTATCATTTTCGTCTATATGGCAGAATTGATTGAATAGATTAAAAAAAAATACTGAAATTCTTCCAGCCGAGTGCGTGAATAAAATCTGCAAGAATTTCAGATTTTTTTTTTTTGGGGGGGGGGGGTATTTTTACAACTTTCCCACTGGTTGCTTTTTTAAACCCTTGAAGTTTTCTTCCTTTAAGTCTATTTAACTGTCTTTTTATGTATCCCCATAAAAAAATAATCGCAAGGAACACGACTTCTCTAACATCCTAAAGTTTGGCCCACAACTTTTCAAAGGTTGCCCATACCTGCTTTAACACTTTAAAGGTCGTCATCCTCTGAAATATCAAACGATATAGTTTTCTCCGAAATACGGGTTAGGACCCCTTAGAAAGACCCACACGGAGTGCACCCCACCCTTCGACCTAGGGCTCACTCGGAGGTAATCGGTCGTAATCCCACACACACATATCAAACGATGTCAAGGACCGTCTCCCCCATCAGTTTTCATATCTATATTATACCCAAGCCGAATCAAATGTCGTTGCTCCAATTTTTTTAAATAAAAATTTAAAGCATGTCTGTTAAACGTGAAATCTATATCAAGAGCTAGACTTTCTCCAACGATATCAAAAGCCTATATATGCAGTAGAATCTCCCTATAACGAATTTCTCTCTATAACGAAAATTTTCATGGAAACATAACTTTTTTTTTTCTAACTGGCGGGTACTTTGCCGATTAGGCATTGTCCCTTACAACGGCCCGAAGGTGTTGACCACTTTATTATGGGGGCACCTGGTAGGTGGACCAGCGTCGCCCCCTATGAAGCGACGGACGTGACAACCACGCCCAGTCGGGGATCGAACCCCGGCCTCCCAGAGTTGAACCCGAAACAGGAGTACGGAGCTTTACCCACCACACAACTCGGTCTGCGGAAACATAACTTTAAGGTTTAAATAACACTATAAACATTCTCCATACAACGAAGAGCTTATCTTCCCATAGCGAATATTTCAGATTTACCTTTGATTTTTTTTCTTAGTTTTGAACAAAATTTTAATTTTTGAACAGACCACTTAGTGGAAGAGTAACAGATAATAAAAATGGAGGCCAGGAAAGTGAAACTGACTCCGATAATGAAGACACTTCACCAACGCTCGATTATGACCAACAGGGGCACCGGGCATTGATAGATTTGGGGCCCCCCAATCTATGAAATTTGTTATATTTTTCTTAAAATTCTGATATAAAAAAGAATATTTAAAATTAAAAACATTTAAAATTGGGGCCCCTTTCAAGTCGGGGGCCCTGAGCAAAGTCCCGTTTTGCCCGTATTATAATAAGGCCTTGTGCTTCACGACCAAAACCACATCAAACTTTAATGCTTCAACCTTTCAAAACCATTAAAAAGAGGTTTCCAATAAGAAAATGTGCCTCACTCTTATTTTCGGCGGACTTTTAAAATGTGAATATTTTTATGAAAATTTAAAATCCCAGAATGCAAAGCAATGTAAAATAACGGAATTTTGAAGTAAAATAAACGTAAATGCATTATCTATTTTATTCTCTAAATTCCTGGATTGTCTTTACTTTTGAACATTTCATTTATACAATGAAAAGTAATAAACCGAAAGTTTAACAAATTTATAATAAATACCAATATATTTTTAATTGAAAGTCATAATTTAATACTTTTAAACATTGAATTAACTAAAAAGTTTGTAATATTTGCTGAAATAACTGCAAAATCTCTAATCTCTGTACAACGAAATTTTCTCTATAGCGATTTTTTTAACTGGAACCGAGCGAGTTCATTATAGGGAGATTCAATTGTGTGTGTGTGTGTATATATATATATATATATATATATATATATATATATATGCTATCTGAAGTACCCGTCCTCGACGGGTTAGTGAATGAAAATTTTCCAAAAAGCAAGAACTTTCGTCAGCATTGTAGGAGTACACAGAATGGATGTAGTATGTTGCCAAAGTAAAGAAAGCGAAGTTATAATTTTCATGTATGATTAAAATATTACAGGTTAGAGAGTAACTATATAATATCATTTCATTCGCTTTAGTCGTAATTATGTGATGCGCGAACGAATATTTACGCATATTGAAATAATTTTCGCAAAATCTCAAAATTTAATCAACATTTTTGAAAAATTTGAAGCCTAGAATTTAAGTTGAGTGACAACCTATCCTGTCACCCAAATTCGTTTCATTCCCTGCAGTCTTTATATCGTGATGCTGGAACAAATTTTCAGCATTTTAAAACGATTTTCGAAAAATCTCAAAACGTAAGCAAAATATTTTAATTCTCTATCTCTCTCAACGCTTATAAATTAAGATTAGCAACTACCTATCATATTACTCAATTTCGTATCATTCGTATTAGTCGTTATTACGTGATGTTTGAAGAAATATAAACGTATTTTGAGAGAATTTTCACAAAATCTCAAAATCTAATAAAAATGTTTAAAAAATTGGACTCCTATACTTTATGTTGAGCAACCATCTATCGTGTGACCAAATTTCATGTCATTCACTTTAGTCGTTATTACGTAATACGGGAACAAAGATTCACTGAGTTTTAAACGATTTTCACAAAATCTCGAAATCTGATGGATTTTTTTTAATTAGATGCTTATAGTTTAAGGTGAGTGACCACCTATCATTTCACCATATATCATTTTTTCACCTTTGCAGTTATTACGTGATGTGCGAACACAAATTTACGCAGTTTGAAATGATTTTCGCAAAATTTCAAAATCTAATCAAGATTTTTTTTTAATTCGACGCCTATGTTTTAAATTGAGTGACCACCTATCATGTCACTCAATTTCATATCATTCGCTTCAGTCGTTTTTACGTGATGCTTGAACACAAATTTACGCAATTTGAAAGGATTTTCGGAAAATCTCAAAATCCAATCAGATTTTTTTTAAATTGGACGCTTATGTTTTAAGTTGAGTGACCACCTATCATGACACCCAATTTCATATCATTCGCTCCAGTCGTTTTTGCGTGATGCTTGAACACAAATTTACGCAGTTTGAAACGATTTTCGCAAAATCTCAAAATCCAATCAAGATTTTTTTAAAATTCGACGCCTATGTTTTAAGTTGAGAGACCACCTATCATGTCACTCAATTTCATATCATTCGCTTCAGTCGTTTTTACGTGATGCTTGAACACAAATTTACGCAGTTTGAAGGGATTTTCGCAAAATCTCGAAATCCAATCAGAATTTTTTAAAAATTGGACGCCTATGTTTTAAGTTGAGTGACCACCTATCATGACACCCAATTTCATATCATTCGCTTCAGACGTTTTTACGTGATGCTTAAACACAAATTTACGCAGTTTGAAATGATTTTCGCAAAATCTGAAAATCAAGATTTTTTAAAAATTGGACGCCTATGTTTTAAGTTGAGTGACCACCTATCATGACACCCAATTTCATATCATTCGCTTCAGTCGTTTTTACGTGATGCTTAAACAAAAAAAGCGTCACGGACAGAATGACAGACAGACAAACTTTTTTTTGAGGGTCGCATCGGATTCCCGGGTGCTTCAAACGGATAGAAATCGCAAAATTTTTGAATTCCAATAAATGTACAGACAAAAGTCTAATTTTATTTATATAGATAGATAGACTAGCTGAAGTACCTGTCCTCGACGGGCTAGTGAATGCAAATTTCCAAAAAGCAAGAACTTTCGTCAGCATTGTAGGAGTACACAGAATGAATGTAGTATGTGGACAAAGTAAAGAAAGCGAAGTTATAATTTTTATGTATTGTTAAAATATTACATTTTAGAGAGTAACTAAGTAATACCATTTGATTCGCTTTAGTCGTAATTATGGGATGCGCGAATGAATATTTACACATACTGAAATAATTTTCGCAAAATCTCAAAATTTAATCAACATTTTGAAAAATTGGAAGCCTAGAATTTAAGTTGAGTGACAACCTATCATGTCACTCAAATTCGTTTCATTCCCTGCAGTCTTTATTTTGTGGTGCTGGAACAATTTTCAGCATTTTAAAACGATTTTCGCAAAATCTGAAAATGTAATCAAAATATTTTTAAAATTCAACGCTATAAATTAAGATTAGCAACTACCTATCATATCACTAAATTTCGTATCATTCGTATTAGTCGTTATTACGTGAAGTTTGAAAAAATCATCATTGAACGTATTTTGAGAGAATTTTCACAAAATCTCAAAATCTAATAAAAATGTTTAAAAAATTGGACTCCTATAGTTTATGTTGAGCAACCATCTATCATGTCACCAAATTTCATATCATTCGCTTTAGTCATTATTACTTAATGCGGGAACAAAGATTCACTCAGTTTTAAACGATTTTCGCAAAATCTCGAAATCTGATCAATTTTTTTAAATTAGATGCTTGTAGTTTAAGGTGAGTGACCACCTATCATTTCATCAAATATCATTTTTTAACCTTTGCAGTTATTACGTGATGTGCGAACACAAATTTACGCAGTTTGAAATGATTTTCGCAAAATCTCAAAATCTAGTCAAGATTTTTTTAAAATTCGACGCCTATGTTTTACGTTGAGTGAGCACCTATCGTGACACCCAATTTCATATCATTCGCTTCAGTCGTTTTTGCGTGATGCTTGAACACAAATTTACGCAGTTTGAAATGATTTTCGCAAAATCTCAAATCCAATCAGGATTTTTTAAAAATTGGACGCCTATGTTTTAAGTTGAGTGACCACCTATCACGACACCCAATTTCATATCATTCGCTCCAGTCGTTTTTACGTGATGCTTGAACACAAATTTACGCAGTTTGAAAGGATTTTCGCAAAATCTCAAAATCCAATCAAGATTTTTTAAAAATTGGACGCCTATGTTTTAAGTTGAGTGACCATGTATCATGACACCCAATTTCATATCATTCGCTTCTGTCGTTTTTGCGTGATGCTTGAACACAAATTTACCCAGTTTGAAACGATTTTCACAAAATCTGAAAATCTAATCAAGATTTTTTAAAAATTCGACGCCTATGTTTTAAGTTGAGTGACCACCTATCATGACACCAAATTTCATATCATTCGCTTCAGTCGTTTTTACGTGATGCTTAAACAAAAAAAGCGTCACGGACAGAATGACATGACAGACAGACAAACTTTTTTTTGAGGGTCGCATGGGATTCCCGAGTGCTTGAAACGGATAGAAATCGCAAAATTTTTGAATTCCAAGTAATGTACAGACAAAAGTCTAATTTTATTTATATAGATGAATGAATGAACTCTCTTGAGTCCACACAGTGAGAAAATAAACGTTTGTAAGACTGAAGTAAAATCATAGCCTACCTCTCGAAATTTGTTTTTTGCAATCCTTGTAGATAGCGAATTTAGTGTTGGGCACCAATTCAAAATAATTTAGAAGAATAGACGATTGTCCTGTTAAACTCTTATCTAACGATGATTCTCCGTCTATAATTTCGACCACACTCGGTTATACGAAATCCATTTAGCGATGGTTAGAATTAAAAAAAAATACACAGTTTGAAAACACTCGCGCGAACAAATGTGAGAATGAAACGACGCCTTGCATTTCTTTACCAAACTAAAGATTCTAGAATGGTTAGACAACCACGCGCCTGCGTGGTTGTCTTCTGAAAAGCGAATATCGGTGGAAATGGATGAAAGCAACAGAAACCTTTCCCGATACTTTTAGAATCGAAAGAACCGATACCGATACCTAAAAAAATAGGAGGTATCGGCGCCGCTACTATCGGTCGATCCCTAGTGAATACGTTTAAATTAAGCACTTACAAACTTTGGTTGAACACGGGTTTCTGTGCTACAACCTTGAAATTTTCTCATTTTTCCAACAACGCTTAGTCAATACTCTTCCTCGACCTTTTCTCTGATTCGGATTTTCTACTTTTTCTCTTCTTGAACTGCCTTTTTTTTCAAAAGCATGCGACTTTTTACTTCCTTGTACGGTGTAAGAGGAAGTCAGGTGATCCCGAAAAATTTCCGGGCCAAATTTCGACGAAAAAATCCATTTTGAATACCTCTAAATTTAATTTTAAGAATTTATTCGATGCATCTGATCGTACTCTAGCATGCACGATCATATAAATGCGTCTGTCACTCATTTTATCCAACGGCGAGTCTATTTTGACCAGTTTTCCCTTGCCGTCTGTACGTATGTACGTAGGTTTGTTCGTGCGTACGTATGTATGTAACTCGCATATGTCAAAAACTATTGGTCGTAGAATGTTAGAATTTTATAATTAGGATTGTTGTAGCATGTAGTTGTGCACCTCCCCTTTTGGTCCCAATCAACTAACTGGATAGTTTATCTAAAGGACCGCCCAAAATATTCGATATACATTAAGCTCTAGCCGAATTCATTAAACTTGTATATCTCAATAACCATTCGACGTAGAATGTCGAAACTTTATACTATTTAGGATTCTTGTAACATCTAGTTGTTGTTGCGATAGTCAGGCATTGTTTTGTCCATGCCCAAAATCTCGCCAATTGTCTTCGACCTTGGTGAGTTTTGCCGAAAAACCGCCAAAGTTCATTCCTTCTGGAGAGTGTTGGAAAGAGAGGTGTGGAGAAAAGTATAAAGCAAAAATGCGAACTTTGTTTCGCTCTGTTTCAAAGTGAGCATAAATTGTAAATACGATACTTGTCACAGTTTTTAATTCGTACTTCTATTTAAATAGTAAAGAAATAAAAATCTCTTGTGTTTTCTTAATTAGTTATGCTTTCTTAAATTATTTGATTCTCTCTTTCGTTGCAGATATGAAATTTTTCATTTCCACTTCTGTTCCGTCTTCAGTTTTTTTCAAAGACAAATCCTTTAATAATCTTATGATTTGCAGCCATATTTGAGATGGTGGGGTATTTCAATTTAGTATAGACTAAGAAACCAATTACTTAGTTGACTTAAAGCACTAATTCACAACTGAAATCGTCTATTACCCTTCATTAATCATTACTGCCTTAAAATGGAAGAAGAAAGCTGCTGGAGCGAGACAGCAGCCGTTGAAAAGCAAAAAGACGTCCATGCTTATGTACTCAAGAAGGAACATGCATGTGATTCATGCCAGAAAATATTTTCCAGCAGGTCCCAGTTGCACTGTCATCTCCGTACCGATGCTGGGGAGAAGCCTTATGTGTGTGACGTATGTGCAGCGGCATTCACTTTTCCGAGTCAATTGAATAATCATCTCCGCATTCACACAGGAGAGAAACCACATGTTTGTGAAGTGTGTCAGAAAGCTTTCACTGATAAGTCTAACCTGACTAGACATAGGCATCTCCACCTTCACACCGGAGAGAAAACACATGTTTGCAATATCTGTCAGAAAGCATTCTCTCAGAAGAATCACTTGAAAACTCACCTCCGCATTCACACGGAAGAGAAACCGTATGTTTGCTATCTATGTCAAAAAGCATTCATGCAACGGAGTCAATTGAATAGTCACCTCCGCATTCACACGGGAGAGAAACCTCATGTTTGTGATGTGTGTCAGAAAGCTTTCAGAACGAAGACTACACTGAATAGTCACCTCCGCGTACACACGGGAGAAAAGCCCTATGTTTGCGATCTGTGTCAGAAAGCTTTCACTTGCAAGTCTAACCTGAGTGCTCACCTCCGCATTCACACGGGAGAGAAACAACATGTTTGCGATATGTGTCAGAAAGCATTCTATCGGAAAACTCACTTGAAGAGTCACCTCCGCATTCACTCGGAATAGAAATAACATGTTTGCGATGCGTGACAGAAAATTTTCGGTTGGAAGTGTAACGTGAGAAACCACCTTCTTGTTCGCACGGTAGATAAACCTGTGAAGTGTGTCAGAAAGCATTCTCTTATGATGCTAATTTAAATTGTAACCTCCGTATTCACATAAGAGAGAAGCCGTACGTTTGCTGTGTGTGTCAAAAAGCATTTCATCCTCAGAATAACCTGAGTAATCCCGTTGGCATTCTCGCAGGAGGGACATGTTTGCGATGTGTGTGAGAAAGCTGTCACTTGCCACAGAGACTTGAGGAAGCTAATACCGTTTCTTTGTTCAGGTTGATTCAAAAATAATATGACCAATTTCGGAGCATCATAAATTTTCATTGAATTTAGTTACAAAAACTTTTCAGTGTGGTTTCTTTTAGCATAGTACACTTTGCGTAAACCTTCTGGTCAAGCCAAAAGAGCTTGTCCAACCATTTTTTTTTTTTTTTTTAGCACTTGAGAGTGCTATTACTTTCAATCACGGGTTTTTTGTCTACGCGAGTTCATTCATCGCGCCGTATCAATTTTCAATTTTTGTTGATTTTAGGGACTTGGGTAGGGTTTTCTTTAGTTTTCAATCTATATTCTTGCATTTTGTGTGGTTTTAGTTGTGCACCTCCCCTTTTGGTCTCAATCGAATGGATAGTTTATATACAGGACCGTCCAAAAGATTCGAAATACATTATGCTCTATGGGCCGAAATTCATTAAGCAGGCGTATCTCAAAAAACTATTAGGCGTAGAATATTGAAACTTTATATTTCGGATTGTTGTAACATTTAGTTGTGCACCTCCCCTTTCGGTTCCATTCGACTGGATAGTTTATCTACAGGACCGCCCAAAGATTCGAAATACATTACGCTCTATGGGCCGAAATTCATCAAAGCGTATTTTAGAGGTATTGGGCTGTTTCAAACGACTCAGAAGTGATATATGCTGCTAAGAGTTACAAAATGAATTTCTCCATTATAAGAAGTGTCTTTATCATTTATAGTTCTGCTACAGGAACACTCAAAAGATTTCCAATACATTACGGTCAATGGCAATTTTAGGGGCATTTATCCATTTCAAGCACAATACTGTCCTACCATATAAGTTAGGTAATGGTCCGACCACGGACACGTGCCTCCCTCAAGAAGTACGCCAAAACTCGCCAAGCTTGGCGACTTTTGTTGTACGTGTGTATGTATTTAACTCTCAAATCTCAAAAAATTTTAGTCGTAGAATGTTGAAATTTCATACATAAGATTGTTGTAACATGTAGTTCTGCATCTGGATTTTTGGTTCCAATGTACTGGAGAGTTTATTTACAAGAACACCGAAAAGAATTTCAATACTTTAATGTCTGTGGACATCTTCAATATAATTTAATTGTACACAGTCATTGTTTGGTCCATACCGAAAATCTCGCCGTCTCTCTTCGACCTTGGCGAATTTTTCCAAAATATCGCCAACGTTGGCGATAGTCAGTCATTTGGTCCATGCCCAAAATATCGCCATTTGTCATTTCTGGGCGAGTTCGGCGATATATCGCCAAATTTGACGATAGTCTCAGTTAGGTTGAGAGACGCGCGATGAGACCCGCTTCGCCTGCCTATTATTTCCAAGGACCTAAACACTGTGCCATGTTCAAGCGTACTTCATACTTGGAACCGACATATAAAGTCTTGGTGGTTTCGTGTGTGTGAGAGAGAGTAAAAGCACACTCAAGTGCGTATATAAAATCTGGAAGAATTTCAGTTTTTTTTTTCCCTTGAAAACGGCATTTTTGGCTCTAAAAATCAAGGTAGGATGTATATTGAAATTGCGCCAATTATCCATTACGTTAAGTAAGCTTTAGCCCGTACCATTTCAGAGGCCCGTATGGTAGAGATGAGACGGGCTCGTTCTCTAGAATTCACAACTGTGGTCGGGCTCGGGAGGAACTTCTCCTTCATACAGACTCCTTGTAAACAGATTTTTAAAAGTATTCATGGGAGAAATAAACTAACTACAGTAAAACTTCTATGAGCGACCACCTCCATTAACGACCAACTTTTTGATGAAATATTGAGTATTTACCCGAGTTTCTTTTTTTTTGGGGCGGGGTACCCGAGTTTCTTTTTTTTTTGGGGGGGGTACCCGAGTTTCTTTTTTTTTGGGGGGGGGTATTTTTATAACTTTCTCTCCGATTGCCTTTTTAAGCCCTTGAAGTGTTCTTGCTTTAAGTCTATTTAACTGTCTTTTTATGTATCCCCACAAAAATATCGCACGGAACACAGTCAGGGGATGATGGTACCCATCTCTCAGGAGGAAGACAACTATTGTTTTTTATCTTTCAGAAGTTTTATAGTTGATTTTGCAGCATGACTTAGTGCGGAATCATCGGAAAAAGCAAAGTTTCCTTGAGGGTAGAGAAGTTTACTGTCTTTGATCCTATTTTTGCAGAAAACTGCTAATTTCTGGGTTCGTCGTTCTAAGTCCAGTAGGTGTAGAAAGTTTCAGTAAAGAGACCACTTGTCAGGATGGAACACGAACTTTATTGCTTCTAGAACTTCGTTGAACAATCAGCTGTACAAAATTCACAAGAGCAATCCGGCGGTACTGGGCTTTTAACAGTCCGCTTAGTACAGAAGCTTTCACAAATGCTGTATTTCTCACGCAAAATAAAGCACTTCCACAGGCAAAAATTCAGTGGAAATATACGAGGGTCTTCGTAAACAGTCCCTCAAGACTCAGCAATGGAGAATTTACTCACAACACTTAAAAACAAAGCTTCAAAAAGCAAGCACACTATAGCATAAGTCACAGAGCAAAGCAGCGTACTCATCGGAAGCTCGATAACACACTGAACCGGGGGTCTGTCATGCCTGTATTAATAGGTGAGGAGAAGCTTCTAGAAAAATCTATTTCCCGGAGATTCTACATAAAGCAGGTCTTTTGATTACGTCATGAGAGAGAAATAGAGTAATATTATGCTGTTACGTCATTTTAATGGAGAAAAACCAGCTTTACAGGCTGCATTGGAAAAATCGCGCCAAATGTCTGAAATATCAACAAGCTTGGCGAAATTTCGGGGCGAAAATACGTCCCAAAAGTGGGGTTAGCGAAGGCTTACGACCGATATTTATCGACATTTCTAGAAAATGCTATAGAAACCAATGGAGAAACATAAAACTCCATATCTCGCGTTCTAGTTAATCGATTTTTATGCAACAAAAAGAAAAATTTAACTATTTGACGCGTAGAATGCGATTTTTAAACCCCAGAACAGCGGATTACCCCGAAAATTCGTAAGCATCAACTTTAGCCTTTGGTTCTACAAAAAATAGTTTTGTTAAGCCGTGAGAGGGCATTCCCATCCATACCATACCACTTGACGCAGGGTGGCAAAAGATCATGGAAATTAGGGAAATCATGGAAAAATCAGGTTACTTTATCCATCGCGAAAAATCATGGAAACATCAGGGAATTACATAAAAATACCCTAAAATCAGGGAACTGTCGTTTTCACCTAGTGAACGAGATCATTTTCAGTTGTGGATCAGCGTCTAACTCACAAGTCATAGTGTCGTTCTGGATCATACAATAGTCAAGTGATGCAGACACATTACGAAAACAAGACTCAAGTGGTTTAGGCACTACATGAGTCCAAAATCGCAGATATTCGGACTTGTACTAAGATACGGATCATTCGAGAAACCAGATATAGGCCTAACTTACTAAAGGCAAGAGGAGGCATTTGCCCCGTCAAAATTCAGATATAATCCATTTGAAAATGGTATTTTCTACAATAGGAAACATTCCCCCCCCTCCCATGTTAAAAGCCAGCTTAGACATGTGAATCAATCAGATATATGACTGCGAATATAAAACACTCTTTTTAGGTCAAAACTTCTACAACTGGGCAATCCCCTAACGAACTACATTAAAAAGTAACGATTCATTACCTCTAGTGGTCGATTGCGATTGCCCTTTACACCAAGAGGGTGGAGTTTTGTATCATTGTGACCCCCTGTCCCCTTATTCCACTCTGGAGTTTTCTACAGTCACAGTATTTTTGATCATTGTCAGGTATACGGCGATCAGGGAACTGTGTTTCTTAATTTCTGTAGCCACCCTGTGACAGTCAACTTGCCTTTTGCAAAACAGCATCGTCTTTGCGACGCTGTTAGCATGAAATGCATTGTATCTTCGGTTTGCCTAACGTAGATCACAGATGAAACGATGCTTCATCCGAATTAATCCATGTTTTATATCTACCTTTTTGCAACATCAAATACAGAAGCCGAGAACGTTTTCTTCGTTTTTCTACGGTCTTTGCAGACATTTGATGACAGACTGGTTTCTTCACTGTTTTATAGCCAATTTTCTTTCTCTGACGACATATTGTCGATTGCGGTACCGGTAAATTATTTGCTTAGGTTTTTTGAGGCAGAGGGTTTTCTACAGCGATAATTCTTTTCAGCTTCTTTTTTTCTTTTTCACGAAGGACTATCTTCCATCCACATTTTCCCTCCTGGAGCTTTTAATTACCAGCCAAATTTTATTTCTTTTCAAAATTAAGATAGTAATCGAGTAGAAAAATATCTTTTCTGATTTTTAAGTGCTTTATTTATAACAGAGTTTGAACAACAATCCTTCAAAAGCTTTAAAATTTCTTTTCCTATCTAATTTCGGAGTCATAATTTACTTCCACTGATAAAAAGGGTTCAGTTGGTAATTTAAGCGTTTCACCTTTAAAATAAAACTGGTGTTAAGGCGATTAAAATTTATCATAAATACTTATATGCTTTTAAAATTGGTCATACTAATTTTGAATCAACCTGTAGTGGGACTGTGGGCTATGTGTCTCAACAGACATTATCAGTGAAGATTTCATGCTCGTGTGCTGTTACAATATATGGGAGTAAATGGCTGTAAATTATTTTTATTTTTTGTGTAATTAAAAAAAATTTTTTAAGATGGCAATAAAGACATTGCTTTAGTGAAGCATTTATTTTTGTCAAAACATCTTTTTAGTTTTTACGAATCTATCCAATGGTTCAGTTGTAGTTTCAGAGTTTCAAATAATTCTCTGTACTCCAGTGTTATACATCACATACATTTATTTAACAGCACAAGTTCAACACAGTTACAAGAACAAGAACTAATTTTTAAGCACATTCTTTTCTATACCGTTGCCACTAGTGATTCTATAATAAACAACGAAACTGACGAAATGACGTCACTAGATGCGATGGTTAGGAGATGCTACGAGTGAATTCGCAACACACCCCACCTGTACTCTATTAAAGAGTACACTTACAAATAATAACAATAACAGAAATTCAATAACAAATTTTACAACACATACATATTACAATCATACACATTATGAGCATAAGTATCAAGGTTACACAAATACACAATGTTACAAAATATACAAATTAATTTATTTCTAACGGGTAAATTAATTGAATTGGTTGTTTGTATCGACCTTTATTCGTCCGGACAAGGCACGAACGTACTAATCCGTCACGCCCCACAAAAACATCTTCAATGATGCCAAGAGGCCATAAGAGTTTGGATTTAAAAGTCCCTTCTATTAAAACGATGTCTCCTCTTTTTATATTCCTTTCAGGGACTGGGTAAATAAACTTATTTGCCCTTTTCTATTGCATTAAGTAATTTTCCTTCCATTTAACCCAGAACCGGCGTAGCAGATTAGTCTGATATAACCTTCGAAGAGTCAAACCTTCCTTTGTGGAAAGGGGGCTAGAAAATATCTCAATAAAATGTGGTGGATAATTAACATTTTCAACACCAGGAAACAAAAAATGAGCCGGTGTAAGAGGTTGAAGCTCCTCCAAATCATTACTTACATAAGTAAGTGGTCTATGATTTAACACTAATTCAATTTCAGCTAAGATGGTCATCATTTCCTCAAAACTAAGGCAAGCTTTACCTAGTATTTTCTTTAAAGGCTCCTTAACACTCCTCATGAGCCTCTCATAAAAACCACCCCACCATGGAGCGTGAGGAGCAATAAATTGCCAGGTTATGTTATGCATTGCAATAAAATTTTTTAAATCCGAGTCAGCCAAAATTTGAGAAAACTCCCTCAAAATCTTGTCTACAGTCCTAAAACTTTTAGCATTGTCTGAAATGATGACCCTACAATTTCCCTTTCTGGCCAAAAATCGCCTTAACGACAAAATAAAGCTTTTAGTAGCCATGTCAGTTATTAATTCTAGGTGCACTGCTCTCGTGACACCACATGTGAACAACGCTGTATAGGATTTTTGTAGGGTGTTCCCCGAACGAACAAAAACTGGACCAGTGAAATGAATCCCTGACACTGTAAATGGGGGACTTTCAAGTACTCTAGTTTTAAGCAATTGAGCAGTTATTTGTTTAGCAGGCTTTACCGAATATCTATTACATACTAGACATGTTTTCAAAACACCTTTCACGACTTGTCTACCCTTCGGAATCCAGAATCTGTTTCTAATTTGAGCAAGAGTTGCAGACACCCCACTATGACAAATTTTGTTATGTTCTCTTAAAATTAATAATTTAATAAATCTAGACCGTCTGGGTAGAATAATTGGATGAATTTCATCGTTTATCAAACTACTGTCTTCGAGTCTACCTCTCACACGCAAAATATAGTTTTCATCCAAAAATGGAGCTAATTTAAAGAGAGAAGATTCCTTTGGAATCTGTTACCATTTTCAAGACATTCTAATTCGGAAGAGTATACAAGCCTTTGTTCATATTTAATCCACTCTAGTTCGGCATGAAAAAGTTCAATTGCACTATAAGGTCCCATTTTAACCTGCTGCTTCTTAAGTTACCTAACAAATCTTATTACTAATACCGTAATTTTCAAAACCTTTGTACTATAGTTATTTAAATCGAAAACAAATTGAGAATCCTTAACAATACCTTCATTTTGATATACAGGGTGTCTATAAATGATGGACCCGATTTTAAAAAATCATATTTTCAAAAGTTCTCGACGGAATAAAATAATTAATGCGTAAAAATAACGAGAAAAGCTCGAAGTTTTTTTTATTACTAACAGATAGTATTTTTTACCTTATAAATGTTCAATATGTGACCCTTTTGTCACACGGCATACGTCCAATCGATAATCTAGTTCATTCCACACATTTTGTAACATGTTTCTGGTAATGGTTTGTAATGCTGCAGAAATGCGTTGTTTCAATTCTGGGAGTGTGTTCGGCATTGGCTGTACGAAAACACGGTCTTTGACGTAACCCCATAGAAAGAAATCGCATGGGGTTAGGTCAGGAGATCTTGGTGGCCATGTTAATAACGTTAAATCATCGTCACACGCACGGCCTATCCATCTTTGTGGAAGCACATTGTTTAAGTAACTACGAACCGTCAAAGACCAATGAGGAGGTGCTCCATCTTGTTGGAAGATAAAATCTGGACTGTCCTCAAGCAGTTGTGGAAATAACCAAATTTCCAGCATGTCGAGATAATTGTCACCTGTGACAGTTTTTTCACCGAAGAAAAAAGGCCCATAAATTTTTTCACACGACATTGCACAGAAAACGTTTACTTTGGGTGAATCTCTCATAAACTGTTGAAATTGATGAGGATTTTCACTTCCCCACACTCTGACATTGTGACGATTAACATGTCCTGATAAATGGAATGTCGATTCATCTGAAAATACCAATTTTTTGCCAAAATTAGGATTTTGTAATTCCATTAGCATGCGTTCACAAAAGTCTAATCGACGCACTTTATCATTCTCTGTTATTTGTTGCAGCAACTGTAAACGATACGGTTTAAACTGTAATTTTGTACGCAAAACTTTCCATACCGTTTGATGTGGCATTCCTAATTCTAGGCCGGCAACTCTCGTCGACTTCCGCGGGCTGCGAACAAAACTCTCCCTCACCTTCTCCACTGCGTCGTTCGAAAGGCTTGGCCGGCCGCTGCTTTTCTTTTTGCACAAGCAACCTGTTTCTTTAAACTGCTTATACCATCGCAAAATGCTTTTCTTAGTTGGTGATTCTTTACCGTATTGAATTCTAAAAGCACGTTGGACAGTAGTAGTCGAAAAAACCCTTGCGTACTCCAACACACAAAAACTCTTCTCACTCGCTGTCGCCATTTTGGGCTTCTTACTGTCAGCGATCGTAAATGTGCTGCCATCTGTTAGTAATAAAAAAAACTTCGAGCTTTTCTCGTTATTTTTACGCATTAATTATTTTATTCCGTCGAGAACTTTTGAAAATATGATTTTTTAAAATCGGGTCCATCATTTATAGACACCCTGTATATTCATTTGATCATTTTTTTTTACATTCCTTTCGTAATTCTAGATCCTCAGTTGGATTTTCAATTTGAGGTTTGCAAGGCCAAAATTCACGGGGTTGACTCAACCAATGTGGTCCTTGCCAAAGACATTTTTCGTTAAGTCAGAGCCCGAAATTCCCCTAGAAAAGATGTCTGCAGGGTTTTCCTTTCCGGAACAGTAAGCCCAATTATCAGGATTTGTTAAATGTTGGATTTGTTTCACTCTATTTTTAACAAAAGTTTTAAACTTACTAGAATTATTTTGAATCCAATATAAAGTTATAGTTGAGTCAGTCTATACTTATCAAAACATTTACCTACTTGATGGGCTAATCGTGAAGACAAAAGAGCTCCCATCAACTCAAGTCTGGGCAATGTAAGGCCCTTTAAAAGAGCTACACGGCTCTTGGATGAAATAAAAGAAACAAAAATATTACCGTCAGTTGATACTGCTCTAATATACAGCACAGCTCCATAAGCTAACATTGATGAATCTGAAAAAGAATGAATTTCAAATGATTTAAATTTACTATTCAAATTTGAAAAATAGTATCTAGGAATTCGAAGACAGTCCAAGGTTTTTAGTTCACTGCACCACATCTGCCACTTGTGATACAGTGAATGTGGCAGTCTATCGTCCCAGTCAAGATTGTTGCTCCAAATTTCCCGCAATAGACACTTCAACTTTATCATGAAAGGTCCCAAGAATCCTATGGGATCATACACACGACCGACAACTTGCAGAACAGCACGCTTCGTTGCAGTTTTATTTTCAATAAATTTCACTATATCTGTGACGTCAAAAAATATCGTACCTTTATCTGGGTCCCAAGACAGACCCAATACCTTTGATGGAGTTTCAAATTCAAGCAATAAGTTGTTATTCTCTTCACCAGTTTCCATATTTGCTCATTTCCAACATTCGCTAAGTTAAAGTAATTTAAAAACTTTGTAAAAAATACACATAAGATGTTATAGGTAAGAAGATGCGCACGTTTCGGTTAAAAATTGTTTTAACCTTCATCAGTCCAAGCCCTTCGTTGCAAAGAACACAGGGAACTGAAAAGAGATAAACAAACAAGATGTTGCCACAAGGGGCAAAGAAAAGTCGAACAAAACCACGGAGAGGGGAGAAAAAAAGTGCTATCAAAATTTGCTCTGATTCTTCTTCTATATATCTTCTATATGCGTATCTTCTTACCTATAACATCTTATGTGTGTTTTTTACAAAGTTTTTTAATTACTTTATCGTTTAACACCAGTATTTTGAGTATTTTTTCCGATTCGCTAAGTTCTTTGGAATTAGTTTTCCACTTACGTAAAGTCATGCTGGCCTCTTTCAGTATTTCTACACTTTCAGTTGTTATCTTCAACGCTGCATTAACTTCTTCTTCACACTCAGCAAATCATCCACATAAAATGAGTCTAACAATAATTTGCAGGTTTCTGGGAATTCCACACTTTTACTTTTGAAATGGTAGTTTAGAGTAGCAGCTAACAAATATGGGCTGGGCTCGAGTCCGAACAAGACTCTAGTGAAATATAATTCTTCACATGGCTCTCTATTTATGTCATCTTTTCACAGAAATCGCGTAAAGCTTCTGTCAGTTGGATCAATGCCAATTTGTAAATGTGCTTGACGAATGTCTGCCGTAAAGGCTATAGGATTTTGTCGAAATTTTATCAGGAGTTCAAACAGATTAGGGTACAAATTTAATCCTTTGTATAGGCAGTCGTTAAGAGATAGTTCGTTTTCTTCGTGGGCTGATTCATCAAAAACAATCCGAAGACGAGTGGTTGATTTATCTTCTCGAATGACCGCATGGTGAGGTAAGTAAAACGATGGTTCCTGACACGATAGTTCGTATCACACAACGGCCTCTCAACAACGCCTTCCTCGAGATACCCATCTACTACCTTCTTATAATCCTCAAAAAATGACAAATTTCTACGAAATCTTTTCACTAAAGACCCAAAACGTTCATGAGCACCTTTTCTTTTGTTAGCTAATTTTTCTTTCATCCCTGCTTTCCAAGGTAATTTAACACAATATCTACCATCAACAAACCTAATACTATCATTAAAATTTTGCAATATTTCCTGTTCTTTCACACTCAAACAATTTGTCTCTATTTTTTCAATGCCCAAATTTTCCAGTTCCCAAAACCGTGTAAGTTCAGTTGAGTCAAATTTCAGATCACTTTGAACTAAATTTACTAAAGTGGATTCACTCCCTTCATCACATTTCCCTTGCAACGACCATCTAAGTTCAGTGTTAACAGCTACCAGTGACGAATTTAATTTCTCGAACCCTTTGACCAAATCCCAAAAATAATCTGATCCTAACAACACTGAAATTTGACAATCACTAGACAATTCTTGAATATTAAATGTCAAATGATATCCCTTTGCCTTCATCTCAGCATGAGCACTTCGATCTGGAAAATTTATTGCAGCCGTCGATATTTCCTCAATTTCTAACGCCTCAATCACAACCTCATATCCATTCAAAACATTTCGCAACTTCAACTCAACTCTGCGACACACCTGCATCCTAGGAGTTTTAGCACCAAAACTATAAATATTCAATTTTTCTGAACCCACGACCTTTAATCTCATTTTTTTAGAAACACTTTTTTTCACAAACGTTCTTTCACTACTATTGTCAAAAATACAAAACCCGAAATCCGACAACTCTTTACCAACCTTTTCTACCTTCACACATTGCAATAAAACTCCTGTTCCATTATTCATCATATAATTCGAAGAGGTAGAAGTGATCTCGTTAGATTTTGCATTTGTGTCGTGTTCAACCCGTTGCCTTTTTCAATTTTCCAGTTTAAAACAAATGGCGCGTGCATGCCTTCCATTGCAAAATGTACAGCAGGCCCCCAATTACAAATTTTTAAATAACAATTTAAATCGCAACATAATAAACACCTTTTATTTCTTATAAGTTTATCTCTCTTTTTTGAGTTCTCGAGTTCTCGCAGAGATGGCTCAGGTGACCTTGACCGCAAAAAATGCAAGTATTTTTTGCACTAGCACTAGTCAACAGTTCATTAGCGGAGGATGCATATTTATTTCGGTTAGGCGTGCCGAAGTTTCTACGATTGGGTTGTTTAGTCTGGTTGAATGTCGCCCTGGGAGGGGGGACAGGAAAGTGTATATGAAAAGTTCTCTCTCTCGCAGTAATTGCACATTATGCAGAAAATCCATTAATTCCTCTAAATTATGATTACTGCTGGAAATCTGATTTTTGCTAAACTCTAAAGCAAGATCATTGGGAAAAAGTTTTAAAATTATCTCGCTGAGCATTACGCTATAGTTTTCTGCTTTTACACCTAAACTCTCAAGTAAACGAATTTGAGTTTGACATTCAAAATATAATTTTCTGAGCTCATGTAAATTTGAAGTATTCTTTAACGGTGTCATGTTAAGCAATTTAGATACATGGGCATTAATTAGCACATCCTTTTGACCAAAAGTATATTTAATTAACTTTACAGCTGATTTATAGTTTTCCGAAGTGATAGCGAAACCTTTGATACACGACAAAGCCTTTCCTCCTAGACAACCAAACAAATAAGAAAACTTTTCAACATCTGACAAAGCAGGATTATTTTCAACCGAATTTTCGAATTGATTCCAGAAATTTAAATATTCAGAGGGCTCTCCGAAATACGTTTGCAATTTTAATTTAGGCAATTTAGCATTTATGCTTGATCTACCATTACTATTATTTGTTACGAGTTGGACATTTGTGTTTTCATCTTTTACTGCAGTTTGTAACGATTTTATTTTATTTTTTAATTTTACAGAATTAAAAACTATAACTTCATTGTATTTATCAATCTGCTCAATTTCCGATTCAATTTCAGTAATCTCTAAGACATCTTCGTTTTTACTATCAATAGCTTTAATCTGTTCGTCTTTATTTTGTAATTCTACTAAAAAAACTTTCTAATTCATCGACCTCAACATCTGATTCACTCAAACGATTTTCTATTTTCGAAATTAGCTTTGCAACTTGACTTCTATGTGATGAACGCTGTTTTTTAAACTTTTCTAATTCTTTTTTCTCTGCCATTTTAGATATAAGTATTACAAAACAAAACCTTAACTAATAAATGACACAATCTGCAAATCACTCTTCTAAATAGTTAAATAAACAACATCATAAACAAATTCAAACAAACAATTTTAACTTCTCAAACTCCAAACAACTGCTTTTGAACAAATATCAATTTTCAACAAATCCTCATACAAATACTTCACTCAACTTACGAATCAAATTGACAACTAAATATACAAACAATCAAACGAAACCAAATATTTCGAAATGAAACAAATAAATTAAGAACAAATGTGAACTGACAACTATTCTTAACATTTTCAATTTCGAATGTATTCCATTTAAAAGAATTTCAATGCAAACCGAAACAACTTGACTGCAATATTATTTCAAACAAAACCACAAAGCTATTCTAAAAAACGAAACGAATTTTTACTCACCCCACCCAGGGCCCGATTAACCTCTGAAGTGAAGGGAAGCTCAGTCTTGTTTCGTCCCCACCCCTCCCCTTTTTGTTTGGGAAAAGTAAAGTTTTAATGATTTTCTTCGATAAAAATATTTAAATATTTCTTCTTTAAAATGAAATTCCATTATTTAATTAGTTCTAATGATTTCCTTTCATATAAATATTTTTATTCGTTTACCTGAAATTTTTCTTGGATAAAAATATTTATTCGTTAATATTCATAATAGTTTAGTTCATTGCAACGAGATTATACAGTATTTTTGAAATTACTTTAAAAAATAAACTAAAAACATTACCTTACTGGAGCTTTAAACTTTATTTATTTAGACGTATTTAGACGTATTAGACTTTTTTTTTCAGAAATTCTTTATTTGTTTTCATGACATCAAAGTTCAGATTTAATTTTGATATTTAGATGTTAAACATTATATACTGAAAGTCTAACCCTTTCTGACAACGAAATGTTCTCATGATAGAAAAAAAATCTCTCAACTTGAGCAGATGTCCCAGGCAAAAACATTCCAAACTGAACCAATTTAGAAATGTTACGACATGAAGTATCAGCTTCTGAAAAACCTTAAAAATAGTTTTCCACTTCTCTTCAACAAAAATCTTTACAATTAAAAGATCGTTTATAAACAAAATTTTGATTTTTTATTGCAATTTTTCGGGCATTTTCGGGCCCCCCCCCTCTTCAAATTCAGAAGGGAAGCTCAAGCTTCCCGATCCTTTTCGGTAATCAGGCTCTGACCCCACCCCATGGGCGGCTGGTGCTCCAAAGAAGTGGGGAGTCAAAAGAGATAAGAGTATATAAGTGGAGGGCACCCCTAAAGCTGTTTTGTGTGTGTGTGTGTGTGTGTGTAAAATCGCCCTATCATAATTGAATTTTAATGTCATTATTGATTAAATGACCTTCTCTGAAAGAACCGGGATCAAAAATCAGAGCTGATGCCCACCGAAGACTCCCTCCTTCCAATTCAAAATAGAGACCTGCACGGTCCAGGCCGGGTACGGGATTCATAAATCTGTTGTTAACGGGCCGCGCCGGACTCGTGTTTAGTGTTAACTTTTTAGCGCCTTCCTGCAACCCGCGAAAAAGTTAATATTAATAACTTCTTAATATAAAATGTCTGAAAAATATTTATTTATCGATCTATTTGGTCGTCTTTATATTTTTTTTAATTTCTGAAATTTTCGAATTTTTACTCCTCAACTATGGGGGGGGGCGGGCTGTGATGTTTGTATCAAATGTGTTAAGGGCCCGGACCGGGCCTACAAATTCAAAAATCGTCAGGCTCGGCCGGGGCGGTCCTCTATTTTCAGGCCCGTGCAGGTCTCTAATTCAAAGTTCCATTTCAATTCTTATGAAATAATAACACGAGAAGAATATAAAACTCTTACTTGTTAAGTAAATCTTTCTTTCTTTAAATTCTTGAATCGATCAATGATGTCACAAATGACAACTTCCAAACACAAAGAGCGAGGAGGTCACTAATAAATTCATTTATTTGATCTTATATTATCCTAGCCTAATAAATTCGATATTATATTATGCAATATACATCCGTACTATAAATTAGAAGAAAGACAGCCTGCGATTTTTCTTTTTCGAAAACTCCTCTTTTACATTAGTAAAGTCAATGTCTATAGTATTTTCGATTTTCAAAACAGCAAGTGCAGAAAGCCTTTCTTGACATATACTATTTCTAAGGTATGATTTTAAAGATCTTAAGCATGAAAAACTTCTCTCACATGATGCAGTTGAAACAGATATCACAAGGAGAATTTGGATTAGTTTTGTCAAATGTACAAATATATCACAGAGTTCCCTTTCAACAAGAAAATTGCATCTTTTCCTCGGTTCTGTTATCTCCGTGGATATTTCTGCCAAAGAGTCGGTGTATTTTTTGTACATTTTCTGAAAAAATTTGCATTTCTCCCTTTAATTTTTCCATATCAGGATCATATGTTTCAGAGACTTTTTGAATGGATTCAATATTTATAATCTTTGATGGATCAGAACATATTACATCTTTTAGAGATAGAAAAATATCCAACTCATTTTCTTTGAACCTTTCGCTTATTGTGTTTAAAGCAGCAACCATGCCTGCCGAGAGGGGGAGGGGGGGGGAAGAAGGAAGAAGGGGATTCCCCCGGGCCCGTGTTTTCTGGGGGCCCGGGGGAAACTTTCACAAAAGATTTTCTGTATAGACAGAAATAGAATTTGCAAAAACCAACACCGACTGAAATGAGTAAAGACGAGACGAGGTCCTAAACGAAACTGGATTGCTGACGTCATCTACGCTCTTTTATTTATTTATTCAGAGCCTGATTATGACCAACAGGGGTCCCGGGCATTGATGAATCTAGGGGCCCCCATCTATGAAATTTGTTTTATTTTTCATGCAATTTTGATATGAAAAAGATTATTTCAGAACAACATTTGATATTGGGGGCCCTGGGAAAAGTCCAGATTGATAATAAGGTTCTGTATTTATTTATTTTGGGGGAGGGGGCAAATGCACCACCCTTTTTGCTCTCATACGCGAGGAATCACCATGACAACTCCAGGCCGCCAGGTGCAAACTTTCCAAACATAATTTCCAAGCGCTGGAAAATTCATTCATCCCCCCAGTCAGCACAGCAAATTTGCATCAAACTTGCAGTAAACTTGATTTATCAAGTCAATAAACTTGAATTAAGCTTGAAAATTTCAAGCGTGTAAGCTTAATGCAAGCTTGAATAGGTGTTCAAGTTTACACTTGCCCAACTTGCATTAAGCTTGACATAGCAAGCTTGAATCAAGCTTGGCATAGCAAGCTTTTTCAAACTTAAAAATTTTTCCAAAAAAAAAAAATAAATTCCTAAATACACGAGGCGCCCGTCGGCAAACTCTCCCCACATACTTTATTTTTCCACGCATTTTCCCCTCTACGCTGAAATTTCAAGTTATTTTAATCTGTTTCTATCAAGCGTCCGCGGCTGGGATCGATCTTGGGACCTAAGGGTTGGGAAGCCAGCTTCCTAACCATTCAGCCAATCTGACTCGCGCTGGTATGACTAAAGTTTGAAGTGACTGTTATGGTTGTCACGCCGTTTTCTGGCGAGATCGATCAGTGGCCGATGTCGATCTGTTTCTTTTATTTTTCCATGGGATGAATCAAAATTAAAATAATGTTATGTGTGATTTATAGACTGTACTAATAGGGAAATACGCATAATATAAACTTAAAAGCAGCACACATTTTAAAACTTTCAATATCACGACACTCATGTTGGGCAATACTGGTCAAAATCGAGACAAACGACAGGTTTTGAAATCAATTTCGTAGTATAATTGTATTTTATTTTGAAGAATTTCAATATTTGGAAATATAGATTTTTTTTTTTTTAATTCTATGGTCAAGTACCTTTATGACTGATGATAAATTATTTGTTATGTGGATGTGGCTTTCCAAATCAAGCAGTAATCAAGTTGTATTCAAACTTGACAGTTCAAATGACTTCTCCAAGCTTGCTGCAAGCTTAAAATGAATTGAACTGTCAAGCTTGTATTAATACGTCAAATTCAAAGAAATGTCAAGCTTGATTTAAGCTTATGTGCTGTCTGGGCCAAAATGTTCTTGAAATAAAATTGTTCAGAATTGCATGAATGTGGATTTTTCAGTTTTTTTCGGTGAGTTTACTTACTCTTTTACACTTCTTATTATCATAGTGATTATTTATTTATTTATTAATAATTATTAGTTATAATTTACGTTTATTTCTTCAGTGCTTCATGAATAGGCTTGATTGGTTCGGATTTCCGAATTTTCTTCTTCTTGAACTGCTTTTTTTTACTTCCTTGTACGTAGTATAAGGAAGTAATGTGATCCCGAAAAATTTTGGGGGCCAAATTTCGACATAAAATCCGATTTTGACTACCTCTAAATTTAATTTAAAATTTTTTTTCGATGCATCTCATCGTACTCTAGCATGCACGATCATATAAATGCGTCTGCAACTCATTTTGACCAATTGCGAGTCTATTTTGACCAGTTTTCCCTTGCCGTCTGTACGTATGTTCGTAGGTTTGTTCGTGCGTACGTATGTATGTAACTCGCATATGTCAAAAACTATTGATCGTGGAATGTTCAAATTTTATATTTAGGATTGCTGTAACATGTAGTTATGCACCTACCCTTTTGATCCAAATAGACTGGATAGTTTATCTACAGGACCGCCCAAAATATTCGAAATACATTAAGCTTTGTGAGCCGAAATTCATCAAACTTGTAAATCTCAATAACCATTAGACGTAGAATGTCGAAACTTTATACTATTTAGGATTCTTGTAACATCTAGTTGCGCACCCCCCTTTTGGTCCCATTCGACTGGATAGTTTATCTACAGGACTGTCCAAAAGATTTGAATTACATTACACTTATGGGCCGAAATTGATTAAACTCGCATATCTCAAAAACTATTCGTCATAGAATATTGAAACTTTATATTTAGGATTGTTGTAACATCTAGTTGTGCAGCACCCCTTTCGTTTCCATTCGACTGGATAGTTTATCTACAGGGCCGACCAAAATACATTACGGTCTATGGGCAGAAATTCATTAAAGCGTATTTTAGACGTATTGGGCTACTTAAAACGACTCAGAAGTAATGTATATGCTGTTAAAGTTTACAAAATGAATTTCTCCATCGTAGAAAGTGTCTTTATCACATTTACAGCTCTGCTACAGGCGCACTCAAAAGATTTCCAATACTTTACGGCTAATGGCAATTTTAAGAACATTCATCCATTTCAAGCTCAATGCCATCCTACCATATAGTTAATAGGTCATGGTCCGACCACGGTCACGTGCCTCCCTCAAGAATTACACCAAAACTCCTCAAGCTTGTCGACTTTTGGTGTTAACTCTCAAATCTCAAAACCTATTGGTCGTAGAGTGTTTAAATTTAATATATAAGATTGCTGTAATATCTAATTGTGCATGTCGATTTTTGGTTCCCGTCTAGTGGAGAGTTTATTACAGGACCACCCAAAAGAATTTCAATACATTGACGCCTATGGACATCTTATACATATTACATCTGCAGTCAGTCATTGTTTGGTCCATGGCCAAAATCTCGCCGGTTTATCTTCGACCTTGGCGAGTTATGCCGAATTAAAGCCAAATTTGGCGATAGTCAGTCATTTGGTCCATGGCCAAAATATCGCCATTTGTCATCGTCCTTGGCAAGTTATTGCGAAAAATCGCCAAATTTGGCGATAGTCAGGCATTGTTTGGTCCATGCCCAAAATCTCGCTAATTGTCTTCGACCTTGGCGAGTTTTTCCGAAAAACCGCTAAACCTTACTATTACTGCAGTATTTTATCTCTTTCAAACAAAATAAGTTTAGATGAAGTGCGCCAAAAATATTTTTGATTTAATAGACGTGCAAGTGTTGTCCACATCAGATTTTTTCAGATTAATTTTTCGTGAAATGTTCTGTTCTGCCAAAGTTCATTCCTTCTGGAGAGTGTTGGAAAGAGAGGTGTGGAGAAAAGTATAAAGCAAAAAAGCGAACTTTGTTACGCTCTGCTTTGAAGTGAGCATAAATTGTAAATACGATACTTGTCACAGTTTTTAATTCGTATTTCTATTTAAATAGTAAAGAAATAAAAATCTGTTGTGTTTTCTTAATTAGTTATGCTTTCTTAAATAATTTATTCTCTCTTTCTTTGCAGATATGAAATTTTTCATCGCCACTTCTGTTCTGTCATCAGTTTTGTTCTAAGATAAATGCTTTAATAATCTTATGATTTGCAGCCATATTTGAGATGCTGAGGTATTTTAATTTAGTATAGAACCATAGACTAAGAAATCAATTACTTAGTTGATTTAAAGCACTAATTCAAACTGAAATCGTGAATTACCCTTCATTAATCATTATTGCGTTAAAATGGAAGAAGAAAGGTGCTTGAGCGAGACAGCAGCCGCTGAAGTATGTGGAGCAGCATTCACTTATGCGAGTAACTTGAATAAGCATCACAGCATCCACACGGGAGAGAAGCCTCTTGTTTGCAATGTGTGTCTGAAAGCATTCTCTCACAAGACTCATTTGAATAGTCATCTCCGTATTCACACAGGAGAAAAACCTCATGTTTGTGATGTGTGTAAGAAAGCTTTCACTGATAAGTCTAACCTGACTAGGCATGTCCGCCTTCATACCGGAGAGAAAACACATGTTTGCAATATCTGTCAGAAAGCATTCTCTCAGAAGACTCACTTGAATACTCACTTCCGCATTCACACGGAAGAGAAACCGTATGTTTGCGATGTGTGTGCGAAAGCTTTCGCTCTTAAGTGTGCGTTGAATAGTCATCTCCGCATTCATACGGGGGAAAAACCTCATAATTGTGATGTGTGTCAGAAAGCATTCTCTCACAAGACTCATTTGAAAATTCACCTCCGCGTACACACGGGAGAGAAGCCCCATGTTTGCGATTTATGTCAAAAAGCATTTGCTGAGAAAAATCATTTGACTGCACACCTTCGTATTCACAAGGGAGAAAAGCCCTATGTTTGTGATGTGTGTCAGAAAGCTTTCACTCGCAAGGGTAACCGGAATGCTCACCTCCGCATTCACACGGGTGAGAAACAACATGTTTGCGATATGTGTCAGAAAGCATTCTCTTGGAAGGTTGACTTGAAACGTCACCTCCGCATTCACACGGAAGAGAAACCGCATGTTTGCGACATGTGTCAGAAAGCATTCTATCGGAAAACTCACTTGAAGAGTCACCTCCGCATTCACACGGGTGAGAAACAACATGTTTGCGATATGTGTCAGAAAGCATTCTCTTGGAAGGTTGACTTGAAACGTCACCTCCGCATTCACACGGAAGAGAAACCGCATGTTTGCGACATGTGTCAGAAAGCATTCTATCGGAAAACTCACTTGAAGAGTCACCTCCGCATTCACTCGGAATAGAAATAACATGTTTGCGATGCGTGACAGAAAGTTTTCGGTTGGAAGTGTAACGTGAGAAACCACCTTCTTGTTCGCACGGGAGAGAAACCTGTGAAGTGTGTCAGAAAGCATTCTCTTATGAGGCTAATTTGAATTGTAACCTCCGTATTCACATTAGAGAGAAGCATTACGCTTGCGATGTGTGTCAAAAAGCATTTGATCAGCAGAATAACCTGAGTAATCCCGTTGGCATTCTCGCAGGAGGGACATGTTTGCGATGTGTGTCAGAAAGCTTTCACTTGCCACAGAGACTTAAGGAAGCTAATACACTTTCTTTGTTCAGGTTGATTCAAAAATAATGTGACCAATATCGGAGTATCATAAAGTTTTATTAAATTAAGTTATTTACAAAAAAAAATTCAGTGTGGTTTCTTTTAGCATAATATACTTTGCATAAACGTTCAGGTCAAGCCAAAAGAGCTTTTCCGATCATTGGGGGGGTTGGGTTACAACTAGAGGTCTCCGCCGCACAGAAATTCGTGGCGGCGGCGTAACGACTTTAGAAACCCGGCGCCGCGCCGCGGCGTCAGAATATTTTTGGGAAAGAGCATAATGAAAATAGGTGTATGCGGACAGACAAACCCATATATGTATAAATTGGAGCTAAAATGAGATCTTTTAAGACTAGAATGAAGACTAGAGTTTTTATGAAAAGTAGTCTTGAGTATGATGCTGTGCGATTACGGCCAATTAGCTGCACGTGGGCTCTCGGCCGAAGGGTGCGGAGGTGTAGAGATCACTGTGTTCGAGCTCGGGCGGGCTCGTATATATGTGTCTTTAATTTGTACAAACGGCCAAATTTATAATATTCTATTAATTAAGTAATTGTCTTTTATTTATCTATAAGCTGAAATTTCGGGTTTCGGGCTCCGACTTAAATAATATCACTTGGGCGGGCTCGAATAAGTCCTCGTGCTCGGGCTTTAAAAAATGAGCTTAAACTCATCTCTAGGGACTTTCCCTCCGTAGGGGTCTTTCTAACGGCTCCTAACCCGTATCTACGCTGAGTTCCAAAGGGAACCACGGAAAACTGCGAACGGTTAAGTCGGCGGACGCTATCTGGTTTTGAACCAGGCCCCTTCCATCTCCCAGTTCAGAGCGCTATACGCTTGGTCACTGGTGAGGCTCCAGAGTATGAGCATGCCGTTGTGGTACACTTTTAAAAAATATTTCTGCTGAATAACTGAAACAATAGATTTTATCAAAATCGCGTAGGTTTATGTTGTTTATATGCACATTCACAATACATTTAGTTATCAATACATGAATGATACATTATTTGCTTTAAAGCATTTTTTTTTCTCTCCATAACCTTCTCATGAACCATTCAAAACCTATAATGTTCTTTTGGGGTATAATGCAATGTTTAAACAGTTTTCAAAAAAATCAAATTAAGCCATTAACTCAAAAAATTTAAATTGTATCTTTACAAGTTACTAGCATTAAGAGGCATCCAGACAAAAATAAGCAACTGAAAGTTTAGGTACAGTCTTTTTTCAGTTTTGAAGCGATTGTACGCGGTGGTATAAAATCAGCATTTTTCGACGGCGCGCCGGCCTAGACCTCGGCGGCGGCGGCGTGGCGCAACGGCGCAGACCTCTAGTTACAACTTCCTCTCTGATTGCTTTTTTAAGCCCTTGAAGTGTTCTTGCTTTAAGTCTATTTAACTGTCTTTTTACTTTCCGAGCATGTACCATGTAAGGAAAGTATTGTAATCATGAAAAAATTCGACTTCGAGATTTTGGTGTTTTTACACGTTTTGAGGGCTTCTGAATCCATTTATGCTATTTTTACGAGATGTATGTATGTATTTGTGTGTGTGTGTGTGTATGTGTGTTTGTGTGTATGTGAGTGAACACGATAGCTCCTGAACGAAGCATTCGATTGAGCTCAAATTGGATATATATGTCATAAACCACCGTCGCAAGATCGGTATTGATTTTGGTGTGTATAGGACTTATAGTTTTCCTACAGAGCTACGACAAAGATTTCTTTTACATTATGGCCTATGGGGGGGGGGGAATTTCTTGAAAGTGCGCTAGCGTTTAAACGGTAGATTCGATTGAGCTGAAATTCGGTATACATGTTATAAACCACCATCCTAAGACCGGTATTGATTTTGGTGTGTATAGGACTTATAGCTCTCCTAAAGGGCTACGACAAAACTTTCTTTTATGTTATGGCATAATGGCATATGGGGAGGAATTCTTGAAAGTGCGCAAGCGTTTAAACGGTGCATTCGATTGAGTTTCAATTTGGTATATATGTTTGAATTTTTCATCGATTAAAATTTATTTAAGTGCTTGGTCATGATCTTAATCGTAAGTGTTCGGAAAGTCGACTGGAGTCACTCCAGATTTTTATTATGTATCCCCATAAAAAATAATCGCAAGGAACACAGTCAAAAGATGATAGTACCCATTTCTCAGGAGGAAGACAATTAATTTTTTTTAATCCTTCAGCAGTTTTATAGTTCATTTTGCAGAATGACGTAGTGCAGAATCTTCAGAAAAGACAATGTTTCTATGAGGATGGAGAAGTTTACTGTCTTTGATCCTATTGTTACAGAAAACTTCTAATTACTGGGTTCGTCGTTCTAAAGTCCAGTAGGTGTATAAAGTTCTAGTAAAGAGACCCCTTGTCAGGAGGAACACGAACTTTATTACTTCTAGAACTTCGTCGAACAAGCAGCTGTACAGAATTCACGAATACAGTCTGATGGTAATGTCCTTTTAACAGAGGATAGTATATATAGCATCAACATTAACCTTTGGTTCTACAAAAATTGTTTTATTAAGCCTTGAGAGGGCATTCCCATCCCTCCATGACAGACTGGTTTCTTCACTGTTTTTTAGCCAAATTTCTTTATCTGACGACAAATTGTCGATTGCGATACCGGTAAATTCTTCGCTTAAGTTTTTTGAGGCAGGGAATTTTCTACAGCGATAAGTCTTTTCAGCTTCTTTTTTTCTTTTTCGCCAAGGACTTCCTTCCATCCGCATTTTTTCCCCGGAGCTTTTAATACCAGTCAAATTTTATTTCCTTTCGAAGTTTAGATAGGTATCCATTAGAAAAATGTCTTTTCTGATTTTTAAGTGCTTTATTTATAAGAGAGTTTGAGCAACAATCCTTCAAAAGCTTTAAAATTTCTTTTCGGATTTGAGTATCTAATTTCGGAGTCATAATTTACTTCCACTGATAAAAAGGGCTCAGTTGTTAATTTAAACGTTTCATTTTTAAAATGAAACTGGTGTTAAGGCGATTAAAATTTACCATAAATACTTATATGCTTTTAAAATTTTGAATCAACCTGCAGTGGGACTGTGGGCCATGTGTCTTAAAAGGCATTTTCAATGAAGATTTAATGAGCGTGTGCTTTTACAATATATGGGAGTAAATGGCTGTAAATGATTTTTATTTTGTGTATTAAAAAAAAAATTAAGATGGCAATAAAGACATTGCTTTAGTGAAGCATTTATTTTTGTCAAAACAGCTTTTTAGTCACTGTTTCCCCATGAAACAATTGTTATACTGTATTTCTTTCAATGTTTTAATTGTGATATAGATAAAGGAATACAGTTCATAAAAAAGATCTAGCCTACCTGTCCTGGTAGCTTTTCTTTCGATTTCCTGTTTCCTGCTACTATCTCAGTGAATCAAGTGAGTGTCTAAAGGACGAATACAATTTATTTCTGGATTAAATAAACACATCTTACACTACACAACATTTACTAAAGACATTTAGATTTTGTTATCAGAGAGGGAGAACCCCTTTTTCACGTCAGTTTTCATCGAAGCCTTCGCTGCATCTGAAAAGCAAAAAAAAAAAAAGGATTAGAGTTCAAAAGCGTCCTCTTCTGGCGCAGGGGAAAGTAATTCTGCTTCATCCTCCGGCCCCAAAGGACTTTTGGACAAACATTCACTAGGTCCTTTTCCATCTACATTAAGTTCAATAGGATACAAAAGTTGAATTGGTCGTTTCAGTATAGTTCCATTGGGAAGTTTGATAGTGCATGCACGAGTCTTTCCATCACGTCCGGGATGAACACTGATGACTATACCCATCTTCCACATAAGTCGAGGAAGCTTTTCGTCATACAGTAAGACAGTCGAATTTTTCGTCGGTTCAACATTTGATTCGGACCGCATTGACTGGTGGGCAGATCTCAGTTCTAACAAATACGATGATTGCCATTTTCTCCATATTCTTTCCAAAATGGCTCTTTTATGTTTCCACCTACCCTTTAGATCAGACTTGGTGGAGGTTGGCGCTACCGATGAGTGTGGAGGGAGAGCAACAAGTCTTCTACCTATGAGGAAGTGTCCAGGAGTAAGTGGCTCAGGTTCCTCGAACTCACTGTAGACAAATGTCAAAGGTCTGGAATTTATAATAGCCTCAACTTCTATGACTATAGTCTCTAGTTCTGGAAACGTCAAAGATGATTTTCCTAGTATTCTTCTTAGGCAATTTTTTGTGGATCTTATAAGTCTTTCCCAAATTCCTCCCCACCATGCTGCTCTCTCTACGATAAAATTCCACTCGACGTTTTTATTTGCAAAGTAGTTCTGGATTTCTTCTTCCTTCAAAAGTTTCCACAGCAAATTTATTTCGGTTTTAGCTCTTTTGAATGTACTCGCGTTGTCCGAGTATACTTTTCTGCATAATCCTCTTCTGGATACAAATTTTCTAAACGCGAGTAAGAATGTTTTTGTTGTCAGATCTTCGGTGAGCTCAAGATGGACAGCTCTGGTGACGGCACACGTAAAAAGCAGAATGTAGGCTTTTTTTGTTCCGTCTGTACTTTTTACGTAAAGGGGACCAGCATACCCGTTACTTCAAATGGATGAGTATGCTTAATACGATCTGGGGGAAGAGGAGCTTCGTCTTGGGTAAAAGGCTTAACTCGAAATTTTTTGCAAAGATTGCAGTTGAACACAATACTCTTGATTCGCTGTCGTCCTTTTAGGATCCAAAAATTTTCTCTAACGTCTGTTAAGGTGTCCGCAATTCCTGCATGCCCTAACCGCAAATGGCTGCGGCGAATCACGAGATTGGTAAGGTGACTTCTGTCGGGTACGCTTCGTTATGAGTAATGTCAGCATACTGAAGTCGGCTTCGAAGGCGAATAATATTGTTTTCATCTAACCCAACGGAAAAAATTTTCAATTTGGAAATTTGGAGATATTTCACGCCCGCACCTTAGTGCTTCCAATTCTTCCCCGAAGTTTTCTTCTTGAGTTTTTCTTATCCAGTATTCTTCTGCTGACTGTAACTCTTCGCTACTAAGAGTTCCAGATCTTCTGTTTTCTTTATTCTTAAGGTTAAAGATAAATCTTTTTACCCAGGCAGTGATGCGTAAGAGTTTCGTTAAGTGCCCAAATTTTTCAATGTCAATAATTTTTTCGGTCTCGACATTTATAGTGCAAACGGTTGACTCATTCACTTCGTCACAATTTCCAATGTCCGCAATTTCTTGGCTTTCTTTTGGCCAATAATCTTCACTTTCTCTCAACCACTTTGGTCCTTTCCACCACAGTTCTTTATCAAGCAGATTTCGTAAAGATTCGCCTCGAGTCAGCACATCAGCTGGATTTTGATCTCCAGGGCAGTGCGACCAAAATGAAGCATCAGTCCTTGAACGAATCTCACGATTTTGGACAAACGTTTTCAGTTTCTTAGAATTTCCACGAATCCAATGAAGCACAATCATCGAATCTGTCCAGAATCTAATTCGTGCATTTGTTATATTTGAAAGGCTGTTTCTTACGTACTCACATAGTCGACTTCCAACTACAGCTGATAGCAATTCAAGTCTTGGAAGAGTTAATTTTTGAAGTGGTGCAACTCTGGATTTGGAGCAAATTAACGATGTCCGAAACTGTCCGTTATAATCTGTATACCGAAAATACAGGACTGCACCGTAGGCTCGCTTGCTCGAGCCGACGAAACAATGAAATTCAAAATCTTCATTTTCGTTAGCGTCCTTGAGGTAAAATCTGGGTATTTCAAATTCCTTTAAATCTTCTAATTCATCACACCATTTGTTCCATTCTTTCATTATATCAAATGGTAGAGGATCATCCCATTTAAATTTTTGATCCCAAATATCCTGAAGAAGAATTTTTGGTCTCATCGTAAAGGGAGTGATAAAGCCAATGGGGTCGTATAATTTTGAGGCAATTTTCAAAAGTAATCGTTTAGTTAACGGATTAAATTTTTGATTAAATTTAAGAAATTCACATGCTAATTTTAACGTATCATCGTCTGAATTCCAGAGGTAACCTAAAACTTTCGAAGTTTCCCTTAAAGATTCGTTACAGTTTTCAGCCTCATCTAGCTTATCTGAAGACATTCCGAATTGGTTTTCCATTTACGCATATTAAATCCACCTTCGTGTGAAATTTCTTTTATTTGTCGGTAAATTTCAAAACTGATTTTCATTTTCTAATCCAGAAATTAAATCGTCAACGTATAATTGGGAATTTAAAATACGATATGCTAACGGATATTTATGTTCGTACTTTCTTATGTGATGTTTGAGAGTTGCAGCCAATAAAAAAGGACTTGGAGTAGCTCCAAATAAAACACGAGTCATTCTAAAAATGGTAGTTTTCAAACTCGCATTCCTTTCATAATCATTTTCAAGCCATAAAAACCTAACCGCATCTCTATCATTTTCATCTAACAATATCTGTAAGAACACTTGCTCTATATCGGCAGTTAACGCGATTGGTTTGTTTCTAAAATCTATAAGTAATTTTAGTGAGTCAGGATTCAAATTCGGTCCGGAATGTAAACAATCATTTAACGATAATTTATTTTGCGAGTGTGATGAGGCGTCAAAAACTACTCTTAGCTTCGTTGTAATTTTATCATCACGAATAACGGCCTGATGAGGCATATAATATTCTCTATCGATATTCATTTTCTCCTTTTCTTTAAATTCTACAGGTTCGATTATACCCTCGCAAATCTGTTTCGATAATACATCCCTATACCGCTGGTAAAATTCCTTATCTCTATCAAATCTCTTAACCAGTTTTCCTAAGCGACATTTTGCGATTTCATAATTATTTTCTAATTTATCCGCATTCTCATTCCACGGTAGTTTAACCTTGTATCTGTTGTTCTGAAATTTTATATTTTTCTCAAAATCCTTTAAGACAACTTCTCCGTCATTATTGGATAAATCCCTTTTTTCGTTTGCAATGCCCATTATATCCAATTTCCAAAAATTTTGTAAAATCAGATCGGAATTTTCCTCTCGCGAAGAATCTACAACTACCTTCATCATTTTCGCACTCCACTCAGTGTCAATTTTATTTTCTAAATCACAAGAACCGCTCAAAACCCATCCGAAAAGGCTATCCATTGCAACAACAGAAGAATTCGGTATCCTGCGTATTTCACAGGAGACGATACTCCAATAATGTTCGGCGCCTATCAGAATTCTGACTGGGGGGAAATCAAGGAGTTGGGAATGCTCATTTCCACTTCGAAACAGCTGATCCGATGATTCATCTGCCAGTGAAAATTTGTTTATGCCACAATGTTCTTTTATTTCTCGCTCTGGCCGATAAATTACTGCACTGCTTATCTTGTCAGTAGCTAAAGCTTCTAATTGTATCTTTTTCGTGGGATCACGAACGTTTCTCAAATTTACTAGAACGCGATTTATAATTTCTTTCTGGGGTTCTTTCGAACCAAAGGGGTATATTTTTATAGTTTCTTTTCCTATTATTTTTAATTTTAATTCATTAACGAGTTCCGATTCAATAAATGATCTTTGACTCCCCAAATCTAATAATAACCGTATTTCGGCTGGTTTAACCTTATTTTCTACAAATACTGTTGCAGTTTCAAGTAAAATATCTGTGTTCGAATTTCTATCTCCCGTAACGGAGCCCTTGAAGTGTTCTTGCTTTAAGTCTATTTAACTGTCTTTTTACTTTCCGAACATGTACCCTGTAAGGAAAGTATTGTAATCATGAAAAAATTTGACTTCGAGATTTTGGTGTTTTTACACGTTTTGAGGGCTTCTGAATCCATTTATGCTATTTTTACGAGATGTATGTATGTATGTGTGTATATGTGTGTGTGTGTGTGTGTGTGTGTGTGTGTGTGTGTGTGTGTGTGTGTGTGTGTGTGTGTGTGTGTGTGTGTGTGTGTGTGTGCGTGTGTGTGCGTGTGTGTGTGTGTGTGTGCGTGTGTATGTGAGTGAACACGATAGCTCCTGAACGGAGCATTCGATTGAGCTCAAATTGGATAGATATGTCATAAATTGGATATATATGCCTATGGGGGGAATTTCTTGAAAGTGCGCTAGCGTTTAAACGGTAGATTCGATTGAGCTCAAATTCGGTATACATGTTATAAACCACCATCCTAAGACCGGTATTGATTTTGGTGTGTATAGGACTTATAGTTCTCCTAAAGGGCTACGACAAAACTTTCTTTTATGTTATGGCATAATGGCATATGGGGAGAAATTCTTGAAAGTGCGCAAGCGTTTAAACGGTGCATTCGATTGAGTTTCAATTTGGTATATATGTTTGAATTTTTCATCGATTGAAATTTATTTAAGTGCTTGGTAATGATCTTAATCGTAAGTGTTCGGAAAGTCGAGTGGAGTCACTCCAGATTTTTATTATGTATCCCCATAAAAAATAATCGCAAGGAACACAATCAAAAGATGATAGTACCCATTTCTCAGGAGGAAGACAGTTAATTTTTTTTAATCCTTCAGGAGTTTTATAGAACTTTGCAGTATGACGTAGTGCAGAATCTTCAGAAAAGACAATGTTTCTATGAGGATGGAGAAGTTTACTGTCTTTGATCCTATTGTTACAGAAAACTTCTAATTACTGGGTTCGTCGTTCTAAAGTCCAGTAGGTGTATAAAGTTCTAGTAAAGAGACCCCTTGTCAGGATGAACACGAACTTTATTACTTCTAGAACTTCGTCGAACAAGCAGCTGTACAAAATTCACGAATACAGTCTGATGGTAATGTCCTTTTAACAGAGGATAGTATATATAGCATCAACATTAACCTTTGGTTCTACAAAAATTGTTTTATTAAGCCTTGAGATGGCATTCCCATCCCTCCATGACAGACTGGTTTCTTCACTGTTTTTTAGCCAAATTTCTTTATCTGACGACAAATTGTCGATTGCGATACCGGTAAATTCTTCGCTTAAGTTTTTTGAGGCAGGGAATTTTCTACAGCGATAAGTCTTTTCAGCTTCTTTTTTTCTTTTTCGCCAAGGACTTCCTTCCATCCGCATTTTTTCCCGGAGCTTTTAATACCAGTCAAATTTTATTTCCTTTCGAAGTTTAGATAGGTATCCATTAGAAAAATGTCTTTTCTGATTTTTAAGTGCTTTATTTATAAGAGAGTTTGAGCAACAATCCTTCAAAAGCTTTAAAATTTCTTTTCGGATTTGAGGATCTAATTTCGGAGTCATAATTTACTTCCACTGATAAAAAGGGCTCAGTTGTTTATTTAAACGTTTCATTTTTAAAATGAAACTGGTGTTAAGGCGATTAAAATTTACCATAAATACTTATATGCTTTTAAAATTTTGAATCAACCTGCCGTGGGACTGTGGGCTATGTGTCTTAAAAGGCATTTTCAATGAAGATTTAATGGGCGTGTGCTTTTACAATATATGGGAGTAAATGGCTGTAAATGATTTTTATTTTGTGTATTAAAAAAAAATTAAGATGGCAATAAAGACATTGCTTTAGTGAAGCATTTAGTTTAGTCACTGTTTCCCCATGAAACAATTGTTATACTGTATTTCTTTCAATGTTTTAATTGTGATATAGATAAAGGAATACAGTTCATAAAAAAGATCTAGCCTACCTGCCCTGGTAGCTTTTCTTTCGATTTCCTGTTTCCTGCTACTATCTCAGTGAATCAAGTGAGTGTCTAAAGGACGAATACAATTTATTTCTGGATTAAATAAACACATCTTACACTACACAACATTTACTAAAGACATTTAAATTTTGTTATCAGAGAGGGAGAACCCCTTTTTCACGTCAGTTTTCATCGAAGCCTTCGCTGCATCTGAAAAGCAAAAAAAAAGGATTAGAGTTCAAAAGCGCCCTCTTCTGGCGCAGGGGAAAGTCATTCTGCTTCACCCCATGGAATATTGTTTTACGCTGACATTTTGCTCTGTTTCACTTTTAAGGACCTTTATTATTATCATTTTTTTTTTAATTTATCCCCTTTTAAAAATATTTTTATCCACCATTAGTATTCCTATCCATTCAACTTGTTTCGGAAGGAAAAAATAAGTGTTGCCTTCCACTCCTTGTTGACTGTTTTCAGTATGGAGGGAGAAACTCTTCAACCGTATTTTCATCGTTTAAAATACTAGTAAATTATTTTTCTTGAACTACATTAATAATTTATTCTACAAAATTTAAATTTTTGCATGAAGGCAGAAAGAGAACAAACACCCACTACTCAAGGTGCTTAGCCGGTCCTTTCGAATTCAAATTAAAACTAGTTCATTGCTATTTTCTAAAGACTTAAAATAGTCACCAAACACTAAAATACCTTTATATGTTTAATTATATTTTTTTTCTTTATTTTCTGCAGTGGATCGCCTTAAAATGATAGGGCCCATACGCTAAAGCCTACTGAGCGCAATGAGCAATCCGGCTCTGGAAACACACTGGAACAATCACTCAAGAATCACGTGAAAGCGGGATTAAAATCCTATTTTACTTTCCTTTCTCCGATTGATGACTTGGAAAAAATGTCGTGCCGGAAACATTTTATTTCGTTTTATTTCTAATGTCTCTTCAAAACTAAGTAGATTAACATTCCAGGATATTTTTTGCTCTTTAGTTCTGTATTCAATCCACATCCATGTTGCTGGTAGTTGCATCCAGCAATGGCAACGCTTAAAATGTCAGATTTGCGTTAACTGAAAATCGATTGGGTATTCTCAGCTCCCATCCCATTCCATACTCAGTGGGTTTGATGTACCCTCCAATTACAGGGAAATCCCTGAATAACTGTGCATTGTAGTACTATCTAAAAGTGACTGTACCTCGGAAGTGGCTGCTGTTTAAAGGTTTAAAATAAAAAAAAAACGTTAAAAATAAGGTCACAAATACTACATTTTAGCTTCACTGAATATCATTCACGGGTGTCCAGTAATTAACCGAAAATTTGAAAGTGCAAAAACTTTTTATTTGGACGTCATACTAACGTAACATTTGGTGACGCAACACTACGTGGTTTACAATTCACGATACGCGTTTGAACGAAAGTTAATTATTATGAGATTTCATTTTGTGCTGAAAAGTTTACACCTTTACAAGCAGTTTGGTGTCTTAAAATGCCGAATTTGACAACCGAACAGAGAATTCTCATTTTCTGCCAAAATTTCGGCCATCACACTGCGAACTATTTATTCAGTTTCGGACAACTTTGGTCTTATTGGCGATCTTTCCGTTTTACTGTCTATCTTTGGCTCCGACATATTGTTCGAATCTATTGTGTATTAAATAAGAATAAGTGTGTACTTATACTAGAAGTAAATATATTATCTCTTCTCAAACTCTTTTAGTAAACAATTAATATTTTTTGTTAATTACTGGGCACCCTGAATTTAATTAATATTAAAAACATCCTTTATTTGCGAGTTTTTTTTTTTTTCAATCTTTGGAAAACGATGTTTTCCCCAAAGATTCATTCAGCAAAATCTCTCGATAGCAGATAAAATTGAAACCACAATTTACGTCCGCTAACGAGGAGTGTCTGTTATTGAGTAGTGCAGTAATTACTACAGAAAATCATACATTTTAAAACTTGGCGTAAGATGAATACTTTTGTAATATGATTGATAAATATTTTGACATGCATGCATTAAGTTGCAGAAGTGAATGCATGAAAAAAAAAAAAAAATTAACTGATCTGAGAAAAAAAAATTTTGCAGAATAATTTTGTTTATTAAAACAAAAAAAATCAGTCACAAGTGTTGCTTTACATATATACAAATATTAGATGCATTTTTTTTTCTAGCAAGGAGGAGGCACGACTTCAGAGAAACGGATTTCAGTTATCTTTGGCATAGTGAATATAGAACGCGTAAAATACTAAGACGCGGTACTCAGTCGAGAAACATTCATATTCATTTTTGAACCATTTTATCAAAACTTTAAATTAAGTTACACCCTAAAGAGGTTGAGCACTGTGGCGTAATTGGCAAGGCTGTGGACTTTAACTCTGGCGTTGCGGGGTTTTAAGCTCGTGCTGCGCAAAAAAAAAAAAAAAAAAAAAAAAATAGGCTTTGGTTTTTTTTCTAAGTACACGAATACTGGTAATTAATTCCTATTTTAGTCAAGTAAATATATATTTACACTTTCATTTATTTATTTATTTTTTACTACCTGTTTTTTTTTATTAGAATTTAAATTTTATTTCTACTTGTAAAATCTCTACTTAGGAATCAGAATTTTGCACCAGGGCGCGAAATTAGCGATCGTTAGTCGTACTTTGCAATTGTAATTTCTGCTTTGACGAACGAGATTTTAGAACCAGTCGTCATTTTTGACGCCTAACATTTTGCCAGATACAGTGCTGCCAGAGGCGACTGAAAAGCGACTATTTTGGCATCGGGCGACTTCGGTAACTTTTTAAACAAAAGTACCGCGAAAAACGAATATTTTGCGAATTCTGGGGTCTTTTTTATTCTCTAGACCAGCGGTGCGCAAACCGGGGGTCGCGAGAAAATTTTTGGGGGTCGCCAAATTCAAAGAGATTCAAACTTATGAAAAATCTACAATTATTCATTTCAAAGAACTGAAATAATACAAGAGAAGAAACTGACAATTATTATTTTACGAGTGCGATATTCGCAATCGCTGTCACGGGGCTTCAAAACCACGTTATCATGCATAGTGATCTGCAAATTGATCATGCATAGTGATCATGCATAGTGATCTTCAAAATTATTTTCCATTAAAACAAAACATTGATCTCGATTGAATCCAAAGGATGACTTACGACTTGCAATTTCCAAACCGATCCGAACATAGAAGCAATCATGACCTCTTTACAAGCACATATTTCACATTGACTTTTTATGATGTAAAGTTTTTCAAAAGTATTTTTCATTAAAAAATATTTATATCCATATGCATAAATAAAGCATTGTTTCATAAAATTATGTGTTGATTCATTAACTGATTTTTAAGGTGTTACAACTTTTATAACATTTTATGGTGGTTTATAAGTTTGGTGCGCTATTTTAAAAACGCGTTATTTCAATCGATGACGTCACGACACTCTTTTAAAAACACCCTGCAAGAACAACTCCCAGAAAGAATTTCAATGTAACTTCGTTTACAATTAACAAAATGTCTACTGTCTATCCCGGGGTCGCGACAAAATTTTACTCAAAATAGGGTGTCGCGACAAAATTTTACACAAATTAGGGGGTCGCAGATGAAAATAGTTTGCGCACCACTGCTCTAGACGACTGTTTTTCAAACTGTGCGGAAAGAAAAAATATAAAGAGAGTAAAAATTGAGTATTCTGTGAAAAAACTTTTGCTTTCGTAAGCTTTTCGCACACAAAGATCTCCGTGGCAGAAACGGCGACATTGTCGCAGAAACAGAACAATCCTCTGCAGTCAGATTGTCTTCAATAGTTGAAAAAAGCGCGGAAAACCACTTTCTTGTCTTCGGCGGATGTGTAATCATTTAAATCGCACTTTTGGTAGTGTAAACAAATAGAGAAACGTAAAGAAATTTAGCAATAATTTTTTAACTTCATGTCTATTAATGAAGTGAATCTGAGGAAACTACGAGCTCGTGGTCCCCATATTGGATCCTTCTTTCGGCAAATGTGTGTTTTAGCGGTAGCTCGGCTCGTATGGCGCGGCGTTGGGGGAAGATGCGATGCTAATACTTGATATCAATATTGATGAACGCGAGAGATACTTTTAATTAAAGCAGTGAAATAATTAATTGGATTAGTTAGTATTCATTAATTAAATGTAATTATTTACCCTGCGAGAGTAAGGTTTGTGTGTGTGTGTGTGTGTGTGTAGGGGGGAGTTACATTAGCAAAACGTCTGGATTCAGGGAAATTATACATTTCGGACTTCCGGGCCCAAATTACGATAGTTAAAATAAAAATATTTGCATAAAAATGTTATTTGATGGTTTAAACTTAATAAAATTTATCTTTTTAAATAAAATACCTTTATGAGATGTAAAAAATAAAATTAAATAAGTTTTTGAAAATATAAATTAAAAACTTTTTATTTAAATATAAAAATTTTAATAATTAAGATAAAATTCTGTTTGTTTTAAAATATGTTTTTAGTAATTTAAATAAAAATAATTTTTAATAAAATAAAATAGTTATGTAACATAATAATCCTTATATTGATGACATTGAAAACTTTCATAGACCCTCTCCCAACTTCAGTTCAAACCACTGAGAATACAAATATATATTTCCTCAATTTTAATTTGTACTACCTGTTTGTGTACAGTGGTGGTTGATCAGGTAAAATTTTGAAGCTGGTACACATATACTGCATCAGTTTATCTACCATAGCAACCACAGTTACCAAATATGGAAGATATTGCGATGCTAAGTTCAGTTTTGGAGATTTACTTTTTTGCACCAAACTTGGTGATAAATCATCAAGTATTGAAAACCTTGGAGACATTCAGCATTTTATAATCCTTCCCCTCCTCCGCTATATGGCAACTCTATTGCAAAATGCGACCACAAAAATATGTAACCGGAAAACTCAGAGAAAACGAAATAGCACTTTATTACTAAAAATCTGGAACATTTTCATATTTTAAATACGCACTAAAGTGCTATTTTGTTTCTTCATTCCATTAAGAGTATCATAATCCATGAGTGTACCGTATTTGTCTTCCTTGTTCCATAAAACACTTCCTTGGAATCGAAATATATATTCAAATCGCCTACTAAAATTTCACAATCTTAGTCAGGCATATTATAACCAACTTCACCTTCATAAATGCTGTTTGGAATAATTATTATAATCCATGAGTGTGCCTTGTTTTTCTTGTTTTCGGCAACACTTTTCAACATTGAAATATGTATTAAAATCGCCTATCAAAACTCTTTAATAGTCTTCATCAGGCATAGTCTAACTACACTTCATATTTATAAATACTGTTTGGAAAGTGTACCAATATCTATGATCTCAATCGAATGCCCCGTTTAGAACCTACTTTTAAGTATTTTTCTCCTTATGCCGTAATCTATGAGAAATATTTTTGCAGCCCTGCAAAAAAGCTATAAATCCTAGTACCTATGCGTATATAAAGCGATGTTTTTTGACTGATCATTTCCCGTTAAAAATTTGATTCGCGTTAAATTCGAAGTCTAAATATAGGATTTTTCTAATTATCTTCATGAAAAATTTCGGGGTCGCATTAGATTAGGCTAATATGGCACGGGCGTAGCCAGAAATTTTTCATGGGGGGGGGGCGATTACTACAATTCATATATATGTATACGTGTGTGTGATAATGTAGAGAAGAATATACATTTTGTATGGCAAAAATTTCTCATGGGGGGGTTATGACCCCCCTAACCCCCCCCCTTGGCTACGCCCCTGTAATATGGTATTTATGGTTTCTTACGGAAAAACAGCGTTTTTAAACCATTGCATAAACTTGCCAGTAACGATTCCGGTCTTAATGTCAAAAGTCGTCAAGGTTGGCCACTTTTGTCTATTTATCGCCAAGTTTATCATCATGAAATAAGCTTCCAAGACTGAACTCAACTTGATATATATTCTGTACTTGGCGAGAATTTGCCAAATCCTACTATTTCCAGTGCGAATAATGGTATAGCTTAAAAAGATTTGTCAGTACCAGCAGGGCCGGATTTCCCATAAGGCCAACCTAGGCCATGGCCTAGGGCGCAGCGGTCTAAAGGGCGCAGAACAAAGAACTCTCCTGCAGAACAATCACGGATGAGGAAAACGACTGTAAAGGAGAAGCGAAAATGACTTACTTTAAGTGATTATTGCCCAAGAAAAGCACGCTTATGACTTCCGAGAAATTCCTTTTTCCCCTAGTACAATTTCTTATCTATAGAAAACCCATGTGTGTAGATCCATTAACACACCCCTCCCCCCGCAGACACAGAATTGCTCCCAGAGCACCCCAGCACATACCATGTCCAAGTCGACGACATGTGTCGCAGAACTAAGAGATCCACTACAGAACAATCACATTGAGGAAAGGAGGGGTACCGGAGAGAACAATTATTCAAAGTAAGTTATCATCGAAAAGGCGTCTGTCTGTCTGTGCTCTTCCGATATCCCAACGTTCCCGAAAAGATAATCACACCACACACACGCACAGAACACTGCTCGAGAAAAGGTCTGCTGCTTTGAGTGTATTTCATCTATAATTTTAAAAAATTTGAAAACGCATTAACAACTCTTTCATCCAAAATATATCGGTGAAACATTGCGCAATTAATGAAACGAGCATTTTTGGTTTCTTAGTTCCATCTAAAAGATCGCCAGAAAAGTACAGTCTGATTCTGATATGTTACTCATTAAAATGCTGAGAACAGAAATTTGCAGAAAGTTAACGTGTCATAAAATCGCACGAAGTTTACAATGCAATCCTCTGTTTTGCGATGACTTTTCAGAAGTTTCCCAAAACTGAACTGTTTCGTGGTTTTAAATGGTAAAATTCAGGGTCTTCCTATCGAGATGATAATAGATAATGTAAATTAACTGAGAAACTTAAAAAGAAACTGTACTTTATAAAACACTTTTTCACGTGACATATAATGCTGATGAGAAAAAACGAATTATTATGCATATTAAATTGGAACTATTGATCAATTTTTCGAGAGGGGGGCGCAATTATGGCCTTTGGCCTACGGCGCAAAAATGTGTAAATCCGACCCTGAGTACCAGCATATGTGAAAAAGCCGAAGTTGGCCACTTTTGGAGATTTATTGGCAAGTTTGGCGTCAGAACTTATATCCTCAAGACTAAACTCAATTTGGCGATCTTTGCTATATTTTGCGAGAATTTTTCAAATCCTTTTAATTTAGAAGGGGAATAATTTTTCGTTATGGTGAAGTAATTTGGAGCCGATTTTCTTTCATTTTTTTTTAAAATAAAATCAAACTTGTTCTTATTGTTATCAGAATATGCCTGGTAAAGTATAAATATAAATGCAAAATATGGAGGCACAAAATAGTTTAATTAGCGAGAAAGTAGTGAAAAACGTCGGAATTCGGAAAAAGAGGGAACGTGGTCTGTATTCTGCGATAGACAAAGAATTAATCTGCCAAATGGAATTGCGCGCTCCCTGGTATTTACACTTTCTCGCGCTGCCACAGATGGTAAAGGTCGCCAATATGAGATGAAAAACTGAAAAATTAAAGAAATAAGTTATAATGTATGAGAGTGCCTAAATAAGACTTTTCTAACTGACAACAATAAGGTTAATGAACCACAGTGTATTTCTATAGAAAAATTGCACTATTGTCGTTCCGCCACGTTTGTACCGTTCGACTTTTTTTTATGTTTCTCTGTTGATGACACATCTACAGACAAGACCTTTTTATCGACACCTCAATTAAATTTTTTCACCTAGCCGTTCTCTCAATTTAGTGGATACAGGAAGAACTCTTTTCGAATTAATATATAGATAGATGCATTGCTATGGCAAAAAATTACAACTTTGCCGTTCCAAAACAAATGCACCATTCGACTTTTTCTAGTTTTCTCTTTTAATGACACATCTACTGGCCAAGACCTTTTTTTTAGACATCTCTGCCAGATTTCTATACCTAGCCGTTCTCTCAATTTAGTCATTACAGTAAAAAACATGTTTCAAATTAATATATAGAGTTCATCCAATTTTTTTTTTAGCAGATCAATCATATTTTCTACATTTTATTTTCCTTAATAGTGCTTTAGTTGAATAAATAGAAGCTAATTTTCGATTTATTTTGCAAAGGGCATTGAACTTATAAAATGTGACCAATTTTATAAATTGAATGCCCTTCGTTTAAGATATAAGTAAGCCACGCTGATTTGTCCCCAATTCCCCAATTCTTTGTTGAAAAGTGTAGTCATTTTTAACATCCAACTTCCTTCATATACCTAACTCTCAAAACGTAGTGTTTAAGGAAAATTTTCTTAGGAAAATAAGTAAAATGATGAAAACCTGATTGTGTTTTTTAAATTTGAGACAAATACAGTGGCGTAGCGACAGTGGGTCCCCGGGCGTTAAAAATCCCCGCAAAATTTGAATAAAGTGGGTTATCCAGGATATTCGCTTGTCCAGGACGAGGCATTTCCCGACCATCCCAGTTAACTGAGAGTCTGCTGTACTAAAGAATGTTAACCGAGCCCTGCGTCTGTCTGACCTGGTAATAAAAGTATATATATATATATATATATATGACAAACAAGATGAATGCTATCTCTTGCACATATAAGACTGCACTTAACCTCTCTTGACCAAAACTTCAAAAAACTGTGTGCAGCAAAGCAAAGTCAGGGTTCATATTAATGAGCAAGTAAAATAAGTACGAAAACGTTACAATCACAAAAATCTATTTCTTTATATAAATAACAAAAAGGCGATCGGTGGCTCCTAAGCTAAGATCCTATCCCGTGGGATCGATTCCCACTTATACCCTTGGTTTTTTTTAAGGTCTCTGTGCACACTTTACTCGATGAGGATTTATAAGTGGGCTCTAAACCATGTACACAAGTCCGAAAATAAATGTTCCAAATACAACAACAACAAATAACAAAACTAATGGGCATGTTGAATATTTAAAGCAGTTTTATTTAAAAACTATTTTCTCTTAAGTTCGTATATATCCAGCTAAAATGTAGAAATCGCAAAGTACTAATCTTACTATTTTAATTTGTATTTCTTTTTTATTATTGCCACTAGATAAAATTCTAATTAAGGGGTACAATTTAAGAAAATAATTCGGTAAGCGTTACTTAAATGGAAAATCTTTGAGAACTACGTTCTACACAACGAGCAGTACGGTTTTCAAAATAGTATGCCGTTTTCCAAGTAGTTGAAGTTTTGACTGTTAGATGACGCACTAGACTGCTGGTTGTGTGGCGAAAGCCCTTTGCGTGTTTGATTCATAGTGAACGACTCTTCCCAAATGGTGGTTTGACAAGTGAATGGCCTGTGTTTTTTAGTTTTTTACAAACCAGTGTTTCAAAGTTTTCCAGTGTTTTACGCTAATGTATTTATTCCGCTAATATAATAGTCTATTGAAAATCTTATAAAATTATTGCTATTATATTCATATCAGTTGCCATAATGCAAGGACTGACGTTATGTAATCTGTTAAAAATATTTGAAAGAATGCTGTAACTTTTTACAAATATATACATTAATAAAACATACGTTGTTTTTTATTTTATGAGGTAAGTTATGGCTTTTATATTTTTGATTGAATGTTACTTATCATGATTATTTTAGAATGTTTGTTTTGTGGCATGGCACGCCTACACGCTGAGCATAACGGTTAACGGGTGGGGTATGTTGTACAGAAGACCTTTTAAGGGGTACTGACGCCTATTTGTGTTAGAGAAAACCGCCTAAAACTCCACACCGTTCGATCGATGGCCGCACGGTAGGCCCGAAAACGGTACCATCGCACTCTACCAACTAAAGGAATTGATATGCAACCTACACAAAGTTATTTCATTTTGATTGTTTCTTCATCGTTAGCATAGCTGCTTGGGTAGGCGTGGCCTTCTCTAAGGTTAGGTTTTCTGTTACATGTATAATGTGAATCTCTGTGAGATGCGGTAAAACCTTTCCCGTAGAAATATCCAAAAGGCATCAATAATTAAGATAACGTTTTTAACACCAGCCATTTGTGTGAGAAAATAAAGTAATAAATCGAAATAATCTAATGTTCTATATAAATATAGGAGATAAATTCCTGTGTCGTCTGGGCCTGACAATTGTTTTCAAAGAAGGCAGGGTTCTCAGTAGGAAAAAAAAATTGGGTGAGATTCTCCCACTTTAGCTTCAAAATTAAGTGGGATTTTTAAAATCGGAGCAGTTCCGGATTAGCAATATAGCAGAAGTAGCAAATGCTACGGGCCCCGCGCTTTTGAGGGCCCTGCGCCTTTGACTTGAAGTCTTCGTTGGTGGGAAAGGCAGAAGTTTCCAAAAAAATGTTTCATCATTATCTTTTTGTTGACATCGCAACTCCGAGGAGGGGGTATCCAGACCCTTGGACCATGTATCGCCTTTAAAATATGCATTTCTTATGAATAATGTTGCAAGTTTGTCTTTCTTTGAAGAATGAAACCAGAAATAAACAAAATATAGAAAGAAAACTAAGTGCCAAAATGAAAGAACTGAGTCAGAGCCGGATTAAAGAAAGGGGGCGACCTCCCCTCGCGAGAAAAAAGAAATTTATGTAAACAATCCTACTTTTCTTTCATAAAATGGATTTGTATGAGAATCTTCCAACTAACTGCCTACACCCACAAAATTGCATTAATCCGTCAGTGGGCTGTATTATTCATTAGGCTAAGTAGGCTGTAGCCTATATCGGCCCCGTCATTTCAGGGGCTTTACAGTAACAAATCGAATGAATTTTTTAATGAAGTTGTAATCTAACTTTTCAAAATGAGTCAATACACAGGAAATATCTGTGGATATTCAAAGGTGTATGGAGTAGGGGGTAAGCCATCTTAGAAAGCTTTTGGTATTCGGCTTGCTTTATTTTTATTTATTTACTTATTTATTTATTTATTTTTTACATTTTACAATCCTTGAGCACAGAATTATTATTTCAAACAATAATAATATGTAGAATGTAAGCAATTTTTTATATTTTGAGAATCCACGATTCTGATAAATTATATTAATTACGGAAATTAACTGCGTTCAATGTCAAATAAGTGCTTTTGTCTCGTCGAAACCACAGATCAGGTCGCGAATGTCATTAAGTTCGTTCAGATAAAATAATTAGAACAGGAAGATCTTTGCACAAAGACTAGAAGATCGGGGTATCTGGTAAGCCGTAACCCCAAGCAAACTGAAAAGAGGGTTTTATGATACTCTTGCTCTACAAAGAAACTCACAAAATACTTTATCACATTTAAGATTATTATATACTGCCAAAAAAAATGAAAGTAAAACGATAATGAATGTTTTATCTGCATTTTTTTTAATTATATCGGTAATGCACATATACTTGTAAAACACGAACGAATTCGCCTTTAGAAGTGCTCCAAGGGGTGTGTGGAAGTAACAGTCCCAAACTAAACCACTTCCAAGTTCAAACTGTACTCATGTGCAGTTTGAATGCGTTCCGTTCATGAAGTGTTATTTGAATAGCGGAAGTATAATTGCGCTAAATCTATCTATCCTCAGTTCGATTTCTTATGAATTAACCTATTAAATAAATGAAGTCAACAGAAGATAAAAATATATAGCCTAGTATTAGTAAAGACCTTACAAATAATGGAATCTTAATATATATATAAAATGCTAATGTTCGTTTGTAAAGACAGGGTTTTCTCTATCACCACCAACTCGAATTAACTTCCCGTTGGGGTGGTAAATACCACTTGGTCTCACGGTGAAAGTAAGGGAGTTTGGTTGTGGTGGGTGGAAGTTGGTGGTTGTGGGTGGCGAAAATGTGAAAAAATATATATCTGTCCTTTTCTAGATCATGACAGCTTCTGAATTTCAACTCCAATAAAATACTAAAATTTAATGTTTATCGTCTGTTGCCATATTGGCAGGAAAACTGAATCTCAAGCAATTATCGTCTGCAAACCATTTTATCTGAAACACGATATTTCATTTAAATTTATTCAAATACGCTCAGATAATAAATAGGGCAGTGAATAGTTATTAAACAAGTGAAAAAGAACTAATTATTTGAATATTCTAGAGTGTTCTGGTACTAACAATTTCGATGTGTAATGATATTATAAACCGAAATTCAGTGACTTTTTGTCAGTTTGATCGTGTTTGCAGTCGAGTACAGATTAATTGCAATTAAGAGTGAACAGTAATTAAACAAATTCAAGTCATTTTGACAAATGAAAAAGAACAAATTATCTGAATATTCTAGAGTGTTCGTCAGTGACACCATAATAGCAATCAAGTGATTAATTTTGTGTAACTTTATTACATTACATATACACAATGCCAAGGCATAAAAAAAGTATTTACAAAACCTCAAATGGATTCTAAAAGAAGAAAAGTAGCACGTCAACTTGAAACAGAAGAACAAAGAGAGAAACGGCTTTTAAATATTCGTAAAGGAGTAAAGAAAGAATGGCTACTTTACGCAAAAAACGAGCTGCTACAAGTAAAACTGACAATTTAGAACTTCAGGTGTTCCATTATGATTGCAAAAAACAATACAGTGAACATCCAAATATTGTCATCGGAAAAATGGATACGATATGCGAGTATTGTCAAGCACGGAAATTTAAAGGCGAAACTGCTGGTATGTGCTGTTAAAGTGGTAAAGTCAATTTACTAGCATTAGATGTATCACCACCACAATTACTCGTATATATGACTGGAAAAACACCAGATTCCAATCATTTTCTACAAAATATATGTCGATACAACTGCTGATTTCAAATGACTTCATTAATATGCAAGGAAGAAAATTTCAGCCCGGTTTTTAAGGTTGAAGGCCAAATTTATCACCGAGTAGGCTCACTTTTGCCGATGTCCAATGAAACTCCAAAATTTCTTCAAATATATTTTGTTGGTAACGAAGAACTTGAAACAGACCAACGTTGCTCTAACATTCGGGGACTACAACGAGATATTATTCAAAAATTACAACGTCTCCTTCATAATCATAATCAACTAATCAATGTGTTTAAGACTTCTCTAGACCAAATGGCTGCAGATAATTATAAGATCATTATTTGAGCAGATTAAAGACCAGCCGTCCAACACAAAAAAAGGTTCAATGCACCTCAAATGAACGAAGTTGCCGTAGTAATTGTTGATAACGAATGTAGTCGTTCGTCGTGATATTATTATTCAACGCCGAAGTAATGAATTGCAACGTATTGCTGAAACACATTGTAGTTATGATGCACTACAGTATCCGCTAATTTTTTGGCAAGGTTAGGATGGTTATCACTTCAATATTCAACAAATGGATCCAGCTACAGTTGTCGAAACTAAGCTATGCAATTTTATGCTTATCGAATTATGACTACAAATGATGAATATAACCATATTTTAAACTGTCAGCAGTTTATTGTAGACATGTATGCTAAAATTGAGTCGTAAAGATTAGAATTTATTCGCCATAATCAACAAAAGTTGCGTTCGGATGAATACATCCATTTGAGAGATGCAATGATAAATGATGGAAACGCCGATAACATGGGAAAATTGGTCATCTTACCATCGACATTTATTGGAAGTCTACATCACATGCATCAATATGCTCAGGATGCAATAACTTATGTCAGGACAAATACAGGGTGTCTACCATCATGCAAAGGTCACGAAAGTCAAGAAAAGGTCAAGAAATGAAGCATTAGGTCACGATTAGCGACTCAACTCCCTTTTTCCGTTTCATTCAAATTCTTAGTTGATGATTTTCGTAACTAAATTTTCTAAACTTTTGTGCACCATTTTTACAGTTTTGCTAATAAACGTACAGTTTACCGCAAAATTCTGTCGATCTTTGTCGTAGAGATTGGAATTTTGAATTGAATTTTGAAATCAGGGCTTATTCGCTGATCACCCTGTATATTAATAGTGCTAAATTTAAAAGTATAATTTTTCTTCATTCTATCAGTATGATGCAGGGGCGCAGAAACTGTTTTTGCTCTCAACATTTCCCTCAATCCATATGCAAATTTCCCCAAAATTTTATGATATGTTTATAGACTTGCATAAATTCTGTATTACCATAAGTGTAAAAATATTTGCAATGTACAAGCTACGTACATGTTTACTAAATAGAAATTGGTCCAAGTTAAGAGAAAGCAAACTGCTGATCGGTGAAAAAGTTGGAAAAAAAAAAAATCGCTTTAAAAATAGGAATGGGAAAGAATAACTAAGAATTTTGTAATTCATTGTTAAAATCGAAATCAGTTGTATATTTTCTGCAAAATTCCCCCCTATCCTAGATTGCCGGATCGTACATATTCTGCATCCCTGGCACGAATGAATTTTTGATATTAGTGTTTCGTATTTGTTATGGTCAAGAAAAGGTCAAGAAAAAGTCAAGAAAAAATCAAGAAATGAAGCTTACTTTATATGGTAGACACCCTGAAATAGTATTTATACCACGGATACCTTTAATATCAAATGGATGGCCCTTTACTTTTAAACACTTACAATTTCCCGGTGAAGTTGGTTTACAGTATGACTATCAACAAAGCACAGGGCCAAACATTCCAATACTGTGGCGTTGACTTGAAGAAACCATGTTTTGCACACGGCCAATTATGCGTTGCATGCTCACGAGTAAGATCACCTCGAAATTTGTTCATTTACAGTCCGGACAATAAAACCATAAATGTAGTCTATAAGCAAGTATTGTAAAAAGAAATTTTTAAAAAATGTAACAAAAATAAAAAGTGTAAATGTATAATATAATATGTAATATGTATATGTATTTGTCATATGTAATATGTATAATATAATAATAATATGTAAATAAAGCATAAATTTTCGATTTACTAAGATGTTTCTTATTTTAACTAATAATTATTTCAGTTAGTTAAATAATTTGATATACTTTCTATACACCGCATGTTTAATGGTCGAATAAGTCTCTCAATATCTAAGATAGAAATCTAAATTATCTATGTTAAAAAATAAATCCTTAAATATTTTTTATACCATTAAACATGGGATGTATTTTAACCCGAGCAACGCCGGGTTTTGCTGCTAGTAATTTTATAAATATGTATTTTCAAATGGGAAAAAACTGTGTTTAAGTACATTTTGAGGTTCTAAAAGTTTTATAGAAACAATTATCATTTTATGCATGTAAACTTGTCAGTTATATGTTTGCATATGGGGAAAGCGGTGGTTGTTAGAAACTCGAAATATGCACCCGTGAACATTAACATTCTTAAAAAAACTGAGTTGTAGGTATAAATACCTTTAAACATCGTCAGTCTCACTATCCATTTAGCTCACTACCTACTGTTTAAAAAAAAAAAAAAAAAACGTTTTTAACTAAAAAAACCTCAGTGGATTCAGCAACCTAGTTGTACAGCTATCTAAACTAGGCAACCAGTGGTCTGTTTTTAACTAAAAAAACCTCAGTGGATTCAGCAACCCAGTTGTACAGCTATCTAAACTAGGCAACCAGTGGTCCGTTTTTAACTAAAAAAACCTCAGTGGATTCAGCAACCTAGCTGTACAGCTATCTAAACTAGGCAACCAGTGGCCCGTTTTTAACTAAAAAAACCTCAGTGGATTCAGCAACCTAGCTGTACAGCTATCTAAACTAGGCAACCAGTGGCCCGTTTTTAACTAAAAAAACCTCAGTGGATTCAGCAACCTAGCTGTACAGCTATCTAAACTAGGCAACCAGTGGCCCGTTTTTAACTAAAAAAACCTCAGTGGATTCAGCAACCTAGCTGTACAGCTATCTAAACTAGGCAACCAGTGGCCCGTTTTTAACTAAAAAAACCTCAGTGGATTCAGAACCTAGTTGTACAGCTATGTAAACTACGCAACCAGTGGACCGTTTTTAACTAAAAAAAAACAACAACAGTGAACTAAGCAACCTAGTTGTACAGCTAATGTAAACTGGGCAAACACTGGCCCGTTTTCAACTCAAAAAAACATCGGTGGATTAAACAACCTAGTTGTACACCTCTTATAAAGTCAGTATGATTAGAATAGCACGTAAATAGCACTTACGAAAACATAAACACTTCAAATATCAATTTAAAATTCACATTAAAAACCTTAAACATCGAAAGATTCGTTAAAAAAGAACACTTACCTCTATTTTTTTGGTAAATAACCGCTCAGAAATGTCCCCAACACCCACCGGCTTATAACGTACTATATTTCTAACAAACACCCACAAATTCTTTTCTTATATTAACATAACACATTTCATTCCCTTCCATCAATAACGCAAACAATTTCAAATTCCCAAACCTGACGAAACACGTATTCTTTATGGTTGCCAGTCACAACTACCACCGGCAGTTGGCGGTGCATCGCTCACTCTCGCGTCAGATTGTTCGCCAATGATTTGTAAACAAACCATTGACATGTAAACAAAGCACCGTATACGGAATATAGTCCCTTTTTATTTTGAGAGGCATTTTTCCGCGCACCAATTTAATTGGAGAAATTGATTTGTCTGTTGTTAGCTGAAATTTGTAATAAAAAAGTTGGTAAAATTTGCTTTATTTTATTATAGAACTAAACATAGATATTAGCTCGCACAAGGGGGAGGAAGGATTGGAATTAGGGTTGCCAACCGTCCCATGTAAACCGGGACGTCCCGTTTCTAGGGCTTTAGAGGACACGTCCCGCGTAAGGTGTGCGCAGGACTCCAAATGTTCCGTTTTCGGAACAGAATAAGTAATTTCATGATTTGATAGATCATAATGAACTCAGAAGATATTTTAAACATTAAATTTCTTTCCTAAATAAATAGGATCTCAGCAGAAATGACTGTATGCTTTAAGTTTATTTTCCAAATAAAAAAGTAATATTATGATTTCAGTAAAAGTGGTTTAATATCAGCTTAAGGTTTTTTTTTTTTTTTTTTTCAAATAATTATTATAATCTTAGTAGATGATGTGATTCAAGACTTCATGATTTCGATACCTTCTCATGGGTTGTTTCAGATATTTTTTTAAATGACAAAGTAAAAAGTTTTCGCTTTTGTTTGTGAAATTTATAATTGCAAATGATAGTACTGTTTGTTTAGATTATAAAGATGAGAGATGGGAGACTAATACTTTAAGTTAATTTTTCATTAGTTTTCTTCATTGTTTTAACTGTTAACTATATTATGTATAATTATGCCAAAGTAGTAGTAAGCATAGTATTCAATAAAACTAGTTAAAGTGTAAAATTAAATCTGGTTTTAACTGTCTCGCCTTCGTGTAATGAGAAATCAGTGTCTCGCTTATTTTAGCCATGTCCCGAATTTTAATCTCGAAAGTCCCATAAATCGGTGTATAAAAGTTGGCAAAGCCTAGTTGGGATAAATCCCTCCCAAATCTAACACATTTGAAGTTTTAGTTTCATTTACATCTAATCAGCATTAGTAATCCCATTAATTAATTAATTAGAACTAACAATAATTTATAATATAATTAGCACTATTTATTTTCTCATTTATCTATATACTACTGTAAAGTGAGGGTGAACTGCTACCCCTCAAAGAAAAAAGAAAGATAGCTTTCTGGGTGCGTCACTGAACATAGGGCCCCTTGGTAACATTTGCTACAGGCCCCGCGCTGTCTTAATCCGGCACTGAATCGGAGTGAGAATTTTGTTTATTTTCGAAAATTTATATATTTATTTTTCACACTTTACTAGCAAAATTAATATTATTACAAAAATAGAGTGCAACTAAGCCCTCTACGCTGAAATTTCAAGTTATATTAATCTGTTTCCGTCAAGGGTTCGCGGTTGAATTCGAACACGCTATGTAAGCGTGTTCGAATTGAATATTCGAATGTTCGAATTGCGTGTTCGAATCGAAGTGAATAGGACGGCGTCCTATTCACTCGGCCAATCTGACTTACGCTGAAGTGACTAAAGTTTGAAGTGAATGTTATCATGCTGTTTTCTGGTGAACCGAACCGAAGTGGGGTTTTATCTCCAGCGTATCATTAAAGAGTGTCTTTTGAAAAATGAAATAAAAAACTCCAAAAGGAGAAATCGGAAACAGTTCGTAAAGTCTGACAATGAATACAGATGTTAAATCGTGGCAGGTCAAAAAAAAAAATAAAATAAAAATGCAGCGAAGCTGCGAAAAATCAATAGGAGAAGAGGAAAGGAAAACTGACCTGCTCTCCCTCCGTGTAAAAAACACGGACTTCATTGAGGGTTGCTCAGTTGAGACCATAAAGATGTTATGATGTTGAAGTTGTAAAGAAACAGAGTGACCTTCCAAAACAGGAGATTGAGAAAAATCCGAGAATGGTGAAAGAAAGAAAAAAAAAAAAGGTCCAAGCCAATTTATAGGAGTGACAGGAACGAAGCTAAATTTAAATCCTGGCAGTACACACCAAACAACAAGATTAGCACCCAGTGTCACCCATAGGGGGTGCCACCATAAAGCGACGCTATTGATTTGGCCTGTTGAAAAAATGTTTCTTTTATTTTTCGATGGGATAAATCAAAATTAAAATAATGTTATGTGTGATTTAGAGACTCTACTAATAGGGGAATAAGCATAATATAAGCTTAAAAGCAGCACATGTTTTAAAACTTTCAATATCACGATTCAAATGACTTCTCCAAGCTTGCTGCAAGCTTAAAATGACGAACTGTTAAGCTTGTATTAATACGTCAAATTCAAAGAAATGTCAAGCTTGATTTAAGCTTATGTGCTGTCTGGGTTTATTTGTCAGATGAAGTAAAAAAAAAAAAAAAATCTGTGCAAAAGATGTTTATTTACTATAAATGTATAAATACATGACAAATAGCAACTCTTGCATAGCTACGAAAATATGCCAAACATAGGCAAAGTGTCTATTTTCAGTCATTTTTACAGTTCGGATGCGATTTCTGTCTAATATATTATATTTGAGAAAAATAAAATCCACTTAATTTAATTTGATCATATTTCTTTGCTCATTTCTGCCTTTGATAATTTTTAGCTTTAATTTTACAGAAATATTTACATAATCCATAGATAGTATATTAATAATTGTCTAATAAATTTGTACTATTGTATTGTAATTTAAATGAATCAAAATAGACTACTTATTTTTAAATATTTAACAATTTTAACCCATTAGCGCCCAACATTTTTTTCAAATTATGTTGATACCCGAAGTGATAAATAAATTTCCTACATTTGTGTGGTATGAAGAACGTAAATATTTTTCAAAAAATGTGAATAAGACAGGAAAATATTCTCATTTAAACTTGTTATCGCTGATTAATTTGTGGAAATCAGATTTATTATTCAAGAAATTAAACTAGGAAAATAAACTAATGCTTAAATATTTGAGTGACTTACAAATTTCGCGTTGGTCTAAAAATAGATCGCTGGGCGTTAATGGGTTAATGTCTTGTGCACCCGCAATTCTTCATTGCATTTTGTCCTCTAGGTATTTTAACAAAATACATTTTCTAAATATTTTTACTCTTGTATTAACTGTTGTAAGGGAACTGGTAGAATTACATTTTTTTTTTTTTTCAAATCAATAGTTATCTAAATCTGTAAAATAAATAAAAACTTTGTGAAAAAAACACACATAAAAGGTTACTTCAAGGCGTAACAATCGTGTCGACCGAAAATTCGTTCGGTTTTCTTCAGACAAACCCTTCCGTCAAACAGAGCAGAGGGAACTGAGTGTGAAGAAGACTGAACGAATTTTCAGTCGAAACGATCGTTATGCCTTGAAGTAACCTTTTATGTGTGTTTTTTTCACAAAGTTTTTATTTATTTTATCTTATAACACCAGTTTTTTGAGTATTTATTTTCATATCTAAATCTGAGCTGTATTTTATGTTTATATTTATTATAACAACTTTTATATGTAACTATATTCACTTATGCAATGTCTTAGTTTCGAGATGCAAATAAGGCTTTTGGAATCTCATTGTAAACACCAATTATTTGTAAATACTGCAAAATCTGTAAAATTAGGTCTCTTCTTTTGGGCTTAAATAAGCATTTCTCTGTTCTAATAAAAATGATATATTTAGATTTTATGCTTTACAGTTTTATATTTATTTAAAAACAACTTCTTTCAATATAAATGTAATTCTTTAATTTTAAGAAACATTTTATCAATCTCATTGGAATCTCATTGTAAACATCAATTATTAGTTAAATACTGCAAAATCTGTAAAATTGGGTCTCTTCTTTTTGGCTTAAATAAGCAATATGGAATTTTTTTTCAATTAACTTAATCAGAAGTGCCTATAATTTAAAGAATATTGAAATTTGAAGAAAAACTGAAATATATAAAATGTGTGTAAAGAACATAAATTGTATTCCACAATTAATCACATAAAAGATAAACTACCTTTTTTTTTTTCCTGTATGTTTTAAAGCACACATTTTAAAATGTAGAAAATAAAGGCCCGTGAAATATTTTGGACAGCTCTATTTTATGATTCCCTACTTTCAATCTAAAACACTCTAGGTTACTTTAATGTAAAGTTGATTTCATCACTTTAATATTATTAATTTTGTTACAAAGCAGGTTTATACTTGTAAGATAATTTTATTTTCTTATAATTGCTTTCCCTTAAAATTTTTTCATTAATTTTCTTACAGATTGCCAGTTCATTTATAATTTCTTCTTGGCCTGAGAAGTTTTGTATGTAGTCATTCATCGTAAGATCATTAGCAGTAAGTCAATTTTATTAATTGTCCTACGGATGTGAAAACGTGCGACAGTTATACATGCAGAAAAGCATTCACCTGGCATTCACTTTTAAACATTTGTGACTATGCAGGCAAGTGAATGTTTGTCTGCACTGGGTTGTCAGAAGAACTTTTCTACACAGCTCACTGCCAAGAAACATCTTAGCATGAGCACGGGAGAGAAACCCCATTTGTGTGACATATGTCACAAAGGATTCTCTAAGAAAGGAACCTTGAATACACACCTTCGTATCCACACAGGAGAGAAACCGTATGTGTGTGACATATGCAAGAAAGGCTTCTCTGAGAAAGGAAACTTGAATAAACACCTTCGTTACCACACAGGAGAGAAACCGTATGTGTGTGACATATGCAAGAAAGGCTTCTCTGAGAAAGGAAGCTTGATTAGACATCTTCGTTACCACACAGGAGAGAAACCTTATGTGTGTGATATATGTCAGAAAGAATTCTCTCGCAAAGGAAGCCTGAATGAACATCTTAGTGTGCACACAGGAGAGAAACCTTTTGTGTGTGACATATGTAAGAAAGCCTTCTCTGCGAAAGGAAGATTGAATGAACATCTTCATTACCACACAGGAGAGAAACGTTTTGTGTGTAATTTATGTCAGAAAAAATTCTCTCAAAAAAGAGACCTGAATGAACATCTTCGTGTACACACAGGAGAGAAACCTTTCGTGTGCGATTTATGTCAAAAAAGATTCTGTCGTAAAAGAGACCTGAATGTACATCGTCGTTTGCACACAGGAGAGAAACCTTTCATGTGTGATTTATGTCAGAGAGGATTCTCTATGAAAGCTTGAAAGCTATGAAAGCTATGAAAGCTTGAATGTACATCTTCGTGTGCACACAGGAGAGAAACCTTTTGTGTGTGATTTATGTCAGAAAGAATTCTCTCATAAAAAAGACCTGAATAGACATCTACATGTGCACACTGGAGAAAACCTTATATCTTGACATTTAAAATGTGATGTGTATAAAAGTTTCCTTTCAAAAAATATTTTATAGGGTGATAATGTTACATGTGCGAGATATGTTGCAAGTAGTTCTTTAAAAAAAATTGAACATTGTAACACCCATGCTTGTATGCAAATTGGAGCAAAACATTATGTGTGTGGCATGTATTATAAAGCTTTTACTGAGAAATGTAAATCGATAGTTCCTTTTTTTTTTTTTTTTAACCGATTATAAAACTTGAATTTTTTGGGGTTTTCTTTTTAAACAAGGCATAATGACGGTCTTACATAACTTTTGTAAAAGCGGTAATTTTATTAAGAGAAAAAAAAAAATGGTATTTTAAGATTCTAATCACACACACACACCACACTTTTGAATTTTCCATGCATGAGGAAAGAAATAAAATTATTTAGACAGCTTGAATTTACTTACTCATACTTTGCCAACTTTTACAGTTTCAGCATAAAGCGTACATTCTTTCATCTATTTTTATTAATTTTTGTGAAACTCCTGCTTTTTTTACGCTTTTTTTTAATGAATTTTGAGGGGGGGGTTCGTTTTTAATAAAACTAAGCTCCATATTTTGTTCTTAGAAATTTGTTAATGAGATTTTTTGTGGAATTCCACTATTTTGTTTATTTTAAGATTACTGAATTGCCCCCTCTCTTATTTAAATTTGATAGAACAACAAAATTGATTTTTATTTGAAATTTAAATTACTTTTGAACCACTTTTCAAAATGTAAAAAAATTCATTGTAAATCCAAAGTTCAAATACGAATGAAAATGATATAAAATTATTGTAATAATAATGATATTGAAACAAAGGATTTTTTGATTGGGAAAAAAATATTTGTTTAAGCAAACAACTCGGCATGTTTGTTTTTAAATTTCTTTTCAAGTGTAATTTTACAGTACTTTTTATGTATTATAGAAATTTTTTCCCTTTCTTAATGTGTTTAAAATCGTATAAATTTTGTGTCCAGTATGATTAATGATAATACGAAATAACTACATTCAATTTAATTTAATTTTTTTTGGAGGGGGGTGTTAAGAAATATATATGAACTGTCCGTTGAGCAAATTTCGTATTTTACTACTTAAACTATGCAAATTAGAAAAGCAAGTCTCTCATCTCTTTATTTTATAGAAAACATTAAAATACTGTTCAAATTCTATTTAATAAAATTCATTTAAAATGTCTTTACACATTATTTAGCAGAAATCATCAAAACTGATTTCTGCCAAGTAGTTATATATTGAACTGACAATTGTTCAATATGTCACTTGTTATCTCTCTATTCTAAAAAGAAGTAACGGTCGCTGACACGAGATTGTTTGGCTATCTTCTCCTAAACCGTTGGGATTTGAGTTTCGACTAAGGTGTCCACTGTTTTGGAAAATTCTGGGGAACCTGATAAACTGACTTAAATTTTGAAAATTGATTTATTTTAGAAGATATTAATAAAAAGCTAAAAACATAAACTTAATGGTTGCCAGGTTTGGCAAATGTTCGCCAGCATAAAATCATTCATTCCTTTGCAACAAAGCAATTCAAAGTATATGTAGAATCGCATGATATTGAGAAACATGAAGTAGAATTATGCCAGTTTTATGCCAAATTAATAATAAATTATGAAATAAATAACTGAAAGCCTGTTACACAAAGTTGACAATTTTCAAATAGTAAGTTTAATTAGACAACTGGAGTTAAGACTTAGCGATTATTCATTTTTCCAAAATAGACACACACACACATATACAAATATGATATTATCATAAAGATAAATGTTTATATAGAACAAGGAAAATACTTAACTTCACACAGAGTTTTTTCTCAAACATTAAAAAATTCTTACTAAAAAATGGAATTTACTTGCGATAAAAAAGTTTTGAATTCTATATTGTTCTATACAAACATTAGTATTATAGTAGTATAATAGTAAAATAGAATTTATGTATTTAATGCAATTAAAAATATACAATAATTTATTTAATCTTTTAATGAAAAGATTGGATAAATTATTGATGAACAAAATAATTAAAAAAATTATATATCAGAAATAAAAATAAAATTTATGTAATCTAAAATTTTATTCTCCTGCTTTTCCTCATAACGAAATCTTTAATTACACTATCTATATCCATTGTATCAGTCATTTGATGCTCAACAGCTAATATAGCCAGATTAGTCAGTTTTAAAGTGCTCATTGTTGATCGTAAATAATTTTTAATTAATTTAAGTTTGGAGAAGCTTCTCTCACAGCTGGCATTGCTTACAGCTATTGACAGAAATATCCGCAGTAATATTATTATATTGGGGAAGCTAATTTCCAGCCTAAATTGCATAATGAAATTTAATAAATCAAGTTGACTTGAATTTATTAATTCATCTTCACTCCCCCATCGCATCAGCTAAAGATTTTAGATGCACACGTTCGAGATTAAATTTTTCTACATCAATGTCATAACATATATGCTCTAAATTAATGTCGTCGTTAATGTCTAGTAGCTCGACTGGTGCAAGAAATTCAAATTTATTTGCCAAATTTCTTAGTTGCTGAAACCTCTCATTGATTTCTAAAATAACAATCCAACGAAGAAAACAATTTTCTTATCAATTTTTTTTTTGTGAGACAAGGCTGCATCTTCACTTCCGTCACCAAAAATTTGTTTCTTCATTACTCCTCTAGGAGTATTAAAATGCCAAGGTCTTCACACAAATTTTTAGAATAACTTAAAGCACCTTACAGTAGTTTCTATCATTTATCTGTAAGTAGCGTTTGCAATGCACTTATTTTTTGAGTGCAATGATGCACGTTTAGTCCCTTGATTCGTAAGAATTTTTGGGCATCATTGATCTCATACAGTACAGGTTTCCCGGCGCCCCAAAAACACAAGAAAGAAAATGTTTGCATTGCGACTAGCAAAGTTCCTGCGTCTGAACTAGAGATGAGTTCGGGCTCATTTTTTGAAGCCCGAGCCCGAAGACTTTTAATCCGAGCCCGCCCGAGCCCGAGCAATATTATTAAAGTTGGAGCCCGAGCCCGAAATGTCAGCTAAAGACAAATAAAATGAACTACTTCATTAATAGGATACAATAAATTTTGGAGCTTCACACACCTTCTAGTCCCCCGTGCCGCTATTTTTTGAAATAAGTACGTTTATTTATCCCATAAATCACTTTTTAAAATTTGTTTCAAGGAGTATGTTCAACAAAGGAGAAATTTTTCACGAGCCCGAGCCCGAACGTAATTGTGAATTACAGAGCCCGAGCCCGAGTCGGGCTCGGGCTCGGGCTGAGCCCGTCTCATCTCTAGTCTGAACGTGTGTTTAAGCTTTCGCCTGGCTCTGTTAGTTTTTCCAATGTTGTCAAAATAACCTTATAATGATTCCATGTCATATCTACTGCTACGCTCCATCGTGTATCCTGACTCTTTTTAGTGTCTTCCCTGTTGCCACAATCAGAACTTCCCAGCGGTGTGTAGACATGGAAAAGAAAGTGTAACAACGTTCTAATGTACTGAAAGAAGTTACGGAATTCATTTCAATTGAAGCAGCATGTAAACCGACCAAGTTTAATTAATGCTTTGAACAAGGCACAAATTCGGCATTGGGGTTTATGTCTTTAAGCTTTTTTGCACTCTTTTATTTTCCAGCCATGACAGCAGCATTATTGTATGCTTGACCTCTGCAATCCATTATATCAAGACCATCAGGTGTAACCTTACTTAAAATCATTTCAGAGATGTCTTCAGCAGTTTTATTTTTTGTTTCAATGAAATCTATAAAAGATTCTACCACTTCTACTTTTTGATTTTCAATCTTTATGTATCGTATAACTTGTCTTTGTGAGAAATATCTGGAGTACTATCAAATATAATTGAATAATATTTAGCCTTTTTTACTTGAGTGATAATTTGTTGACGAACTTGAACTCCCAAAACTGCAATAAATTCATTTTAAATTTCAGGTGATATATAAATAACTAAATTTTTTTTACTCATTTTCAATCTTACAAGATGCTCTCGAAGTACTGGATCATAATTTGCAACGAATTTGCGAAGAAAACAACAACAAAAAAAATGAAATCATAATATCCTAATCCTAATGTATATCCAGGTAGGATTTAAGAAGACAAAACATCTAACAGGCGAATATAATTTTATGAAGGAAATGCAGCTGCAAGGTAAAATGATGGGGGGGGGGACAAACATTGATATAAGTTTTAAAAGCCGAAGGAATAAAAAACATGATGGCATAAACGAAAAGTGAAGTAGTTATTTCAAAAATTGCTTGAATTACTTTCTGACTGATATTAAATATATATCTAAAAAATTCCATCTCTTTAAAATAAGTCAACAACAGGGATTTCGATGCCCAGGGCGGGCACCCCCTCTGCCCCCCTCCCCCTACGCTGTTCCCCGCCACTGTTCGTTCCCACTCACAAATTACACGATGCTATGACTAACTTCATTTTTCTTTTGTTTGTGACATCTCTGTATGAGGAGACGAAGGATGGACATTTTGAAAAATTTGTGCTGTGGCTGCTTGTTGAAAACGAATATACTGATACGTGGTAATACGAGCTTTATGATGTGCAGCACCACTGTCAGCATCTTTTGTAACTACTATTACAAGAATTCTGTATCATTTTTTTAGAGCATGTGTAACATAATAAGCATATCGTTTGCTGCATTCTTCTATTGAACTTCGATTTTTAAATTTCAAAATCAATGTTCTAATTTGCTGGACATGTCTTGTTTTTTCGATATACCCTAGTGTTCAGCAAATCTTTCAAAATGTCTATTGTTTGGCATACAAAGATGTTGCAAGCAAAAGAAAAATGAAGTTAGTCTTGTAATGTCTGAGTTTTAATAGATTTATACACCACACTAATCGACAATTCAAGTGAATCAGCTTATTGGGTTCAGGTAGACAGTGCCTTTTAATCCGGAGACAAGTGCATACACAGGGTTTCTTTAAGGACAGGAAGCTCACAGATGTAATCTTAATGTTAAAATTTGAAATTTTTACATTAAAAAATATAAATATATGAATTTCATGCTCAAGAATATTCAACAAGTGGGACTGAAACCCCCAACACCTTCCCACCTCACGTGTGCAATGGGTAACAGCTACGGCTGTAAGACAAAATCGATCCATGATCATTATTCATAAGTATATAATCATCTGTAGCAGTCCTAAGTGTGCTCAGATGCATCACAGGAGTGATCGTAGAATATGGAGGCTTGCGATTATATAGCGCCATTTATTAACGGCTATTGTAAGCACATTTCTTATGTTATTGACACTTGATGAACACACATAATGGAAAAAACACTCAAAATACTGGTGTTAAACGATAAATTAAATACAAAACTTTGTAAAAAATACCCATAAGATGTTAAAGGTAAGAGGATACGCACGTTTCAGCCAAAAATTGTTTTGGCCTTCTTCAGTCCAAGCCCTTCGTCGCAAGCAATACAGGGAATAAGCATATCGTATCTCGAATCAACGTATCTTGCTTGTTTATCTCTTTTCAGTTCCCTGTGTTGCTTGCGACGAAGGGCTTGGACTGAAGAAGGCCAAAACAATTTTTGGCTGAAACGTGCGTATCCTCTTACCTTTAACATCTTATATGTGTTTTTTACAAAGTTTTTTATTTACTTTAACACACAGAATATTTATACTAGAGGAATGAAATGTTTTTAAAGAGTGTTAGTGAAATTAACTTTTTTTTTCACTTTTTCTCAAATTTTAGACTTATTGCAGCAACTGAACATATTAATCTATCGAGCTTAAAATTTACGCACTTATTATTGAGTCAGTTAAGGTAAACTTCATTGGTAGGGACAAGAAATTTTCAAAAAAATTATATTTTTTAGTAATTTTTCAATGTTTTTTCAATCAAGATGCTATTTTAGTTATTTTTATTTTTTTCAAACTTTTAAGTCCAAAGCTGCATCTGAAGACCTTAACTAATGGAATTGAAATTTGGCACACTTTTTATTGTGCCAATTTGGCCAAAAAAAAAACAATACGGTAAGTGAATTTCGAAAAAAGTTTTTTTGTGATACACCCTAGTACGGGGTGGCGAAACAATGGCACGCAACACAATATTTTGGGCACGCCACTGATCAAAGCTGTTTGAATTTTAATTAAAAATATCAAAGTTCACTATGAAGTATGACAATCGAACGGTCACCAAGTCAAAATTATTTGACGGCATGTCTATGGTCTCATTAAATATTTCTTTAGAAAAAATGGCATGTTGATCCACAAAGGTTCGCCACCTCTGCCCTAGTATATATACTAGATATAGACTATAAATAGACATCTCCTCCTAAATAATAAACTGTCATGTCTGCCAGTTTCTGGCCTAATTTGGAAAATATCGCCAAACTTGGTTCAGTTGTGAGGACTAATTTTTTGGTGCTAAACTTGGCAATAAATCATCAAACATTGCAGCACTTGGTCACTTTCAACAATTTATTATCTGTTCTCTCTATCTTTTTGAAAAGTGCCTTGCCATGACAAATTGTGTAGACAAGTAATGTCAATGCTAAAAACCCATTTTATTTTAAAAAGAACACCAGTGCTTTAAAAAAAAAATCAATTGATTATGTAATTTCAGGGAGAGTAAAACTTCCTTGTACTTTTTTATTCCTGTATGTTTTAAATCACAAATTTTAAAATATAGAAAATAATAGGGCCGTGAAATATCTTGGACAGCTCTATTTTATGATTCCCAATTTTCAGTCTAAAGCACTCTAGGTTACTTTAATGTGAAGTTGATTTCATAACTTAAATGTTATTCATTTTATTACTAAATTTTAAGCAGATTTATACTTGTACGATAATTTTATTTTCTTTTAATTTCTTTCCATTAAAATTGTTTCATTAATTTTCTTACAGATTGCCGGTTCATTTATAATTTCTTCTTGGCCAGAGAAGTTTTGTATTTGGCATTTTTGAACACTTTGCCATGTAGTCATTCATCATAAGATCATCAACAGTAAGTCATTTTTATTAATTGTCTTATGGATGTGAAAACGTGCGACAGTGATACTTTCAGAAAAGCATTCACCTGGCATCCACTTTTAAACATTTGTGACTATGCAAGCGAGTGAATGTTTGAGTGCACTGGGTTGTCAGAAGAACTTTTCTACTCACCTCACTGTCAAGAGATACCTTAGCATGAGCACAGGAGAGAAACCCTATGTCTGTGACATATGTCAGAAAGGGTTCTTGCAGAAAGGAGACTTGAATAGACACCTTCGTATCCACACAGGAGAAAAACCGTATGTGTGTGACATGTGTCAGAAAAGTTTCTCCCAGAAAGGATACTTGAATTTGCATCTTTATACCCACACAGGAGAGAAACCTCATGTGTGTGACATATGTAAGAAAGGCTTCTCTCAGAAAGGAAACTTGAATACACATCTTCGTGTGCACACAGGAGAGAAACCGTATGTGTGTGACATATGTAAGAAAGGCTTCTCTGAGAAAGGAAACTTGAATACACATCTTCGTGTGCACACTAGAGAGAAACCTTTCATGTGTGAAATATGTGAGAAAGTCTTCTCTGAGAAAGACAACTTGAATAGACATCTTCGTATCCACACTGGAGAAAAATTATATTTCTGTGAAATATGCCCGAAAAGATTTTCTCAGAAACAACATTTGAATTTGCATATTTGTGCTGTCCATAAAGGAGAAAAACCTTTTGTGTGTGATTTATGTCGGAAAGAATTCTCTTATAAAGGAGACCTGAAGATACATCTTCGCTACCACACAGGAGAGAAACCTTTTGTGTGTGACATATGTAAGAAAGGCTTCTCTGAGAAAGGAAACTTGAATAGACATCTTCGTTGCCACACAGGAGAGAAACCTTATGTGTGTGATATATGTCAGAAAGAATTCTCTCATAAAGGACACTTGAATAAACATCTACATGCGCACACTGGAGAAAACCTTATGTGTTGACATTTAATATGTGTCATCTGTATCAAAGTTTTCTTTCAAAAAATATTTTATAACCAATGAGGTGAAAACGTTACGTGGGCGATATATGTTGTTACGTTCTTTAAAAAAAAAAAAAATGAACACTTGAACACCCTTCTTTGTACGCACATTAGAGCAAAACATTATGTGTGTAACATGTATCATAAAGCTTTTTCTGAGAAAGGAAAATGATATTCATTGTTGTAACTTGATATTCTCTTTGAATATTCCTAAAGGTATCTGTATCCCCCTAAAGAACTTTAATTATTGCAACAGAAAAATGAATTTTTCTAATGGGGACTAAAATCATCAAATTATACAAAGATGTGAGAGGCAGTCATACATAAGCAAATCAAAATGGAAAGCATGTACTTAATTTCAAAACTATTAGTTATTTCACTGGAAGTGTTAATACATATATCCCCTGAAACAAGATGATTAATTCCTTCTTGGAAAAATGGTTCCAATTGCCCCCCGTAGCAGAAACACGGCGACAATGTCGCGGACACAGAAATCTGCTTGTGGACCGTTTTTGTCGGCATATTAAAAAAAAAAAAAAAAAAAAAAAAAATTTAATTATCTGCCGTAAAAAAAATTTTTAACTGTCCGCAACTTTCGGGAACATTTTGCCACGTCTCGTTACGCTTTCTCCGCTCTGCGATGACGTCACTAATGCGAAAAGTGCACGAAAAGGAACGGCCGATTCTAGCTTTTACACACCTCTGAATCCTCCTGGTTTCACATTTTTATTATTTGCCAACGATCATCATTTTTTATTTCCCCTGCACTATTTTGGATTCGTTTTGCGGCCCATCGCAAAAATGCATTTATTTAAAACGGCCCCTTCAGATAAATACGATTCAATACAATAACCCCATCATAAAAATATGTATGACTGATTGAAAACGGCCCGTCTACAAAATTACCTTCTAAATCGGACCTTTCTCACAGGTATTACTCATTAAAATGCCTTTTACAAATGTTCTATTTTTTCAGATCGAAATATTATTATTATTGCTTTTTTCATCTTATGTTTTCATTTGAGCGAGCTGATTACCCTGAAATTGCCCCTTCTGCAATGTTTTGTATTTTGCTGACTCAAGTGAGAGCTCGATCCACAGAACTACGAGCATATTTCGCTTAGGAATTTAGGGAAGAAAATATAGTTGAAAAATACAAAATTGTTTAAAGTCATCTAAGAATTTAATTTCCTCAAATATCGGTAGTTACGTTTGATAAATACGTAGTTACGGATTATTAACAATTATTATTCGAGAGTTCGTCGCCAATTGTTTAGTTATTTCACTTCTCTGTTTTAATTGTTTTGCACGCTTGCAAGCTTTTTCGCTCTTTTTTTTTTTTTCTGAACGATTTTCTCTATTTAACTGGCTTTCTTATTACGCATTATTCATAATTATTACAGATATTTACTAACCATAAATAACTACGAATGATATAAAAAGTATCTTAGCAAAACTACATTTTGCGATTCTGAAATTAAGTGGGACTTCCAGAAATTGATCTGAAAATTGAGCGATTTGAGACATTTTGCGAATACAGCACTTGAAATGTATTATGTTTTGCCAAAATTAAGCATACGTGTAGCTGGGGTTATTTGCGCCTGGTGCAGTACTTTCGTTTTCTGCCACATTCTACTAAAGGCCAGAGCAGACTTCAATGCCTTTCCATACGCTAGAATGGGTACTCAATGTATTTTTCTGTATCTCCAAGACGGATTGCAGAGAAAAGTGTCTCCATTGTATGTTTGGCGTGCTTTTGTGGTTTCACGGGTTATCCAATGTTGGCGAATCCCGATTGGTCATTAAAAACCTATAAATTTTTCGCCCGTGCACTGTTTCTCAACCTTTTACAAAGCGTGCACGTGCAAATTGACCTTTAAAAAACTCCCCTCATATCCTGCAACGTACATCAATCGCACACGCTGTGAGAGTCTGCGCTTGCCGTAAGTGTCAGTATTCTCCGGTCGCTTATCTTTGTTTTTATCCTGCTGCCTTCGCGGACCGCCAACACCCCCGCCTCCCCTCTTATGATGCCACTCTTTTGCTTATAAAAAAAAGTGGAGTAATTTCAGAATTAGGTAATTCAGACTTTTGATAAGATTTGGTATTCTAAATTTACAAATCATATATCATCTGAAATTTTGAAAAATTTCAACATTTTACTAAATGAAGAAAAAAAATTAAAGCAAAGGTAAAGTAATTCTGGGAAAGTAAGTCTTGAAAACAAATTGTCATAGTCTAACAGTTAGGTTATTCTTAGAATAAACTATTATCAATTTAAGCTTATTTTGCTTTCAAAAACTAAAAAAAAAAAAACAATTTTATAATAAATAATTCCGGAAGTTTTTTTCATTATGAAATTGTTTAAATACTTTCTGTAACAGAATGTTATTTATTTTAATCAGCCAGTTACAAAACTTCCTGCTTAAAATAAAATTTGTAATTCATACGATTTTAATATACTTTTTTTTTACATTATGAAATTGAAGAAAGAAGATTTATTGCTTTTAAGGGAACAGTTTACACCAAAGGTCAAAGAATCAATTTTCTTTCTGCTTGATAAATTATAAAAATTTTGACACCTTATTTTTAATCATATGCCAATAATATCACGAGATACTGCAACTTTTTTTCGTACACTCAGCGCAATTTCATCGGCAAACAAACTCTTTAGATGGCTTTTTCTCAATGTTCATATTTTCTTTAATTACATGTTTTTAACATGCTAAGGCACTTTTTTTTTTTTTTTTTGTATTTGAGATAGATTTATTTATTTATTTATTTATTATTATTATTATTTTTTTTTTTGTACATGTTCTTTATTACAGTTCTTATCTGATAAATCTGTGCATGGAATTAGCCTTCAGTTTTTTTTTTCTTTTATATTTTACAGAAATCATATGAAGATATGTTACATTTTATTGTTTTACACTGTATCGTATATTAGTAGAAAAACTATATTAGATGCAATGTTAGATGTATCTGAAAATCCATGCACAGCCTTGTGTAATATATATTTGAATTTTTTTTTTTAATTGGACAAAATTTTTTATTTTTTTGAGTAGTAGAGATTTTTTTAAATCAGTTTTTTAATAATTTTTACTTAAATGTGCAGTTTAAGGAGATTTATTTTTTCAAAATGTGCTATTAGTTGAACATTGAAATGCATACAGTTCATCATTTGTAGTATAGTTTTTAAAAAATGCTGAAATGGTAAACTATATCCTTAAAGAGACTTAATTAGCATGCCACAAAAAAATTAAAATTATTTAAAATATTTTTAACATTATTTCTTACATATCTTATTTATAATAATAATTTTTATTGATATATTTTAAGAATAAAAGAATAGTTCTTTTTTAAAAACTTATATTCACATTTCATGAATGAGCAAGCATCAAATTAGAAGAGTGTGTGTAAGAGGAAGAACAAATACATTTCAGTAACTTGATTTCAAATGGTGCTGTACATTGTACATCCAACAGTTGGATGCAATACAATATTTGTATATGACTCTGAAAAAGGAAAAAAAAAAAAAAAAAAAAGAACTAACTATGCACTGTAAGTCAAAACGCACATTACAACCCTACAAGTTTTGTGGATAAGCCCTATTCCTTTTCAGATTATTTCGAACCAGTTTTCTGTAATATGCTATCTACCTATACTTTCTCATGGAACTCAAGTACCCTTTTTGAAAACAGGCTGTCCTTTTTTAATTTTTTCCGGTGGCCTTTTTTTTCTCTCTAGAGTCAACACTACTTAACAGCAGTGGTTAAAAATTGTTGGCTTTATGTATGAATTATCCACTAAAATTACACGCAAAATTTTGCAGACTGATTATGAAACTCTGAAGGTTTGTCGCAGACAGCTACAAAACTTTCTGCTACTGGGCAATTGCCTAAGAATCATAACTTTACCCAGGCAGTGATGTCGCTAGACTTTGGAAGAGACGGGTCCTTGGGACCCAGGACTCCAAAATTTATGGGTCCTTTTTTCCAAAAAGTGGGTCCTTATCGATATAAAAGCATTTGGTTAATTTCACGACTGATGTTATCATGTCTCACCCATTTTGGTGTGCTGATGCGTATGAATATCTTATTTATAAATAACATAAAACTTATATTTCAAAAAATAAATAAATAAAATGAATTATAATTAATCAAGAAAAATTTGTTGTGACTTGCATGTCATTTACTTTGCCTTCACAGCAAAGCCTTCCTGATGACTCCCTGAATCCTAATAATTAATAAATCCTATTAATAAAATCCCCTTTTGTATGTACAGTAAAAACCGGGAGAAAGGCTGCATCGGTAGAAATGTTTAAGAAAGTAAAATATACTCGCAGAACAGCCGCAACATCTTAAATTATTAAAACTACAATAAAATACCGTTCAAGCGCCCCTCCATCTTATATTAATTAAAAAAATAATTACTATGTATTAATAAATTTATCACAAGGAAAATCGGAATATATTTGAGGAAGGAAAGGATATACAACAGTAAAATATGGAACCCCCCCCCCTTTTCTCTTCTAGATTGTTTAAAATATTTACAGCTTCTATAGCTTATAGATTTCATTTCTAAATAATAATTGTCAGATTTAATATAAAACAAATCATTGTTTACATTTACACAAGCGAATATTAAAAATAAATAATGAAAAAACTTTATTCAATTCTGATAGTCCACCATCTCTAACGGAACAACCTCTAACATGAAAACGGAAGTGTGGGGGAGGGAGAAAGGAGAAGAACGTCAAAGTAATCCCCTTTTTTCTTCAGCTTAACCACGTGTGCGCACAGCACGATGTATATCCCGGGTAAAAGCAGAGTATAGGGGAAAACTCGCAATGCATCATGGGAAAGCGAACACTCCTATGCCTCCTTTCGACTAGGGATCTTTCTACCCTGCATTTTTCCCCCCCATGTAGGGGAAGCGTTACTCCGCATTTGTGTGCATGTAAACGGGCCCACAAAGCCGTTCACGATGTCAATCTCCCCGAGTAAAACACGAGCAGTTTGTGTTTTACTAGAGATTTACCCAAAATTGGCAGTCTGAACGCACCCTTTTTTTTTTTTTTTTTTTTTTTTTTTTTTTTTTTTTTTTTTTTTTTTCAAAATTTTGCATGATGGAAATTACGCGTCCCGAGGGACGCGTTGTAACTTTTCTTTTGCGTCCCATCATCGATTTTTTGCGTATTTGACGCGTTATAGCGCGTAAGCGGCATCACGGCCCAGGTATGCACCTGTTGCTCCTAAGTGGAAATCACATGTTGAGGCATCCTTTATACAGTGAGTCTACCATCAATGCAAAGGTCACGAAAGTTACAGAAAAGTCAAGAAATGGGAAAAAGGTCACGAAAGTGAAGAAGAGATCAAACAATTGAAGTACAGGTCATGATTAGTGAGCAACTGCACTGGGCTTTTTTCCATTTCATTCAAATTCTTTATTTCTAATTTTTAGCATTAGGTTTTATAATACATGTCACACTTATTTTATTGACAAAAAAGTTATATATTATTGACAAAAGACGAAAGCTATTTTATTTATGTATTCTTAACTTATTAATTCGTATTTTGTTTTCATGAGACATTTCCTGTGACAAAGGAAGTTGATTTTTTAATTCTCGTATCAATAGTAAATCAAAATGAAGTGTGTGTAGGGCGCATCTGCCGAGTTTACGCTTTTCACCCTCCCGACCTGAGGAGGGTTGTAAAACAGTGTCGTCTTATTTCTGACCAGGTCTGAAATGGTCGCACTTCCGACTTCTGTTTAAAAGCAGGTGCCTTGCATGATTGATAGGATGAGACTGTTGCATTTGCGACCGCTTTAAGTTAATGGGAGGGGAGGTAAGAACCACGTGCCCGTACACATGATCTTTTAAAAGGTGTTTTAAGAGGATCATTTATTCAGCAACGAGAGAACCCCAAAACATACAAAAGATAAATCTATTGCATAGTAGATCATTTTTAGATTTAAAATTAAATTTATTAAAAGATCTCTGAAGTAGTAATAAGCAAAACTTTCAGATTTTAATTTAAATTCCACAGATTCTTACATAACATCATAGCTGCCAGGTTGTACGATTTTTCCGTGCAGAAATTTATATGTTTGCACAATTGTACTAATGATTAAGGAAGTCAGAAGAATTTTATTGAAAACCTCTAAAATATACGTTTCGGCAAATATTGAATGTATTTGAGGTTTTGTGTATTTTCAACGTCGTTAGATTTCTGCATTTTTTTATACTTCATATCAGTTAATTCTGCTGTTTGTTTATCAACTTTTTTGGTTGGAAAAACTTCCTTAAATATATTATGCTTCAGTATTCTAATTTCAACCATTTGTCCATCCCCTTTAAGAATAAATATTTTTCCTTCAGCATTCTTTTATTAAAGCCTCTATACAACCTCCAAAGATACCAAAAGAGTTCAGATTGATTGACCCCTATTTTAAGTATGTTTTAGCCTTAATTAAGTTTATATTTTAGCCTTAGAATCAAGGAAATCCCATTTCAAAATCAGTTCACTACTGGGAGTTAGTTTGGGTATTGTAAATTCAAAATAATTAATATAAATGTTGATACAAAAATTTTTCTAATTGGCTAAAAATGCTTGTGTAAGCAAACACGAAATAAACTACCATGTTTACTCACGTAATAGTCGCACTTCGTTTGCCAATTTTTTGCATGAAACTAAGTGCCACTGTTATGTGGGGAAATCTATTTCATAATATTGTACATTCTAGAGCTAAAAGACTATTGGTATTACAATAAAATTACTAACTCGCCAACTGTCTCCACATCATCTGCCATATATCAAATAATATTTTCGTCAGTTGTACATAAAAAAAGGGTGTTTTTCTTTTTATAGTACTATATTTTATAGACATAAATGAAGGTCAAATACATGACTGTGGCATTTTATGCAGGAAAAATATTTTGTCGACTTTTTCTGCTTCAAAACGAGGGTGCAACTGTTATCTGAGGGCGACTATTGCACGAGTAAACTTGGTAAATATGTCTAATTGTTATTTTTTCTTATAATTGTTATCTAGAAATTATAATTTTCTATATTGTCCTTTTTTCGTTGCCTTATATATTTAAAATTGCTGAAATTATTTGTTTAATATTAATGTACTTGTGTTCTCTTACGGAAATCACTAAATTAAACTTTAGAGTTTTTCTTTTAGAAATACATACATGGTATTTAAAATTTCATTTATTTTGCCACTGAAATACTTAGTGTAATTTTTGAAATAATTTAATTTAATAAAAAATACGTAACGGGAGGTAAAAAATCACTTTTTCTATTACAGAAAAATTCAACATCTGAAAAGCATTCAGAATATATATATTGGAGCACCAGGGGCATAGCCAGAAATTTTTCTTGGGGGGGAGGGGGTTACAACTACTGCAACTCGCATATATGCATACATGTGTGTGATAAAGGAGTGACTTCGAATTTGACTGGCGTTAAATTCGAAGTCTAAATATAGGATTTTTCTAATTATCATCATGAAAAATTTCGGGGTCGCATTAGATTAGGCTAATATGGCAGGGGCGTAGCCAGAAATTTTTCATGGGGGGGGGGATTACGACTACTGCAATTCATATATATGTATACGTGTGTGTGATAATGTAGAGAAGAATATACATTTTGTATGGCAAAAATTTCTCATGGGGGGGTTATGACCCCCCTAACCCCCCCCCTTGGCTACGCCCCTGTGGAGCACTGATCTTAGTACTTAATATCATATGTATACTTAAGGACACAGAACATCTCGACGAGGCATTTCTTCCAAAAGATTTAACATGTATTTTATTTCAAAATAGAGATAGAAATGAAATTTTTTTATGCTGTATTTACAAACATGACATTCCTAATGACATATATAAATTTAAAACAATGAATGTGATTCAAAAATTAGTTTTTAGAACTAATTAACTCTTTAGATATCTATAAGAAATTTTTTGGACAGCATGCCAGTTTTGGTACACTTTTCTAAAAAACTATTACGTTTATCACCTTCAAATTTTGTATGGTATCAGAAAACATACTGTCTGAGAATAATAAGAACTGATTTTTGTTTTGGTTAAAAATAAATAACGGTAACAATATTTTACTAAAAAAAACTTAACATAAGAATTAAAAAAGCACAAAAAGCATTCTTTTCAAATTGTTTTTCACTTAGATCTGTAGTGTTAGGTATTTTTAAAGAAACAAGTTAGTTAAATTTTTTTCAAAAAGTTTCAACTGTTTACCTTAAACAAATTATTAGAAAAGTGTACCAAAGCATAAAAAAAAGAAATATTTTGAGTAAAAGTCAAAAAATTAAAGCTTTATTGTAGCCAAAAACGTTTATTTACATTTAAAAAACAATATTTTCAGTGGTTTGTATAGTCTAAACAGACACAAATTATATAGGGTCATATGGGGGGGGGGGTATATGTTTATAGGGTCATCTTAAGTGTCATTCTGTTTCCGGGCAAATAATGGTCACTCATTTTATAGAATTAAAACTTTTTTTTTTTATAAAACAGCTAAATTAGCCAAGCCATGCTTAAGCATTCTATTTTCTTACATCAAGTTTAAAAAGGAATCTAACTATAATACAAATGCAAATTAGAGAAAAAGACTTTTTACTCTACTATAAAAATATCTTATAAAAGATTGTCTCTGAATATCATGATTACGATTCATGTCAGTAAAATATTTTTGAAAAAACAATTTTGTTGGTCATGTTTCTTAATTGCAGATGGTCTAAGCTTTTCATACGTACATATATTTTTGGTTCATTTTAACCCTGCACATTTGAACAAAAGCGGTCGGAAGTGTGACGATTTTAACCCCGGTCGGAAATAAAACGTGACCGTCTAAAACCGTTCGCTGTAGATTTCAGGTCGTAAAATACCTCAGAGAAACAGTCAGTCGTACAGAAGAGCAGTCATAAGAATAAATAATTTCTTTTTAAAAATAACGCTTTACAGCTTTTTATAAATGCTGTAGGTAATTAACAAACATCAGTTGGTTATTGTTCATATTTTTGTCATATTTTCAAAACCAATTCATTATGACTTAAGCACGGAAAGTTCTTAAGTCCTTAAAATTAATATACAATGACCATAAGCAGATTTCTGTTTTACCTAAGGAATAATTTAATACAAAATTCATCTATAATTAATTTCTTATTAAGTAAATTACTTCTAATTTATTTACAAATTATATGAATCATTCAATAAAACAGCAAAAATTTAGTAATCAAAAGGATTAAATAATTTTACAATTGCGCAGAATGATTTCGAGGCCATATTTTAACTAGCAGAATTTATTAATTTACTATAGTAAAATAAACTGTGTAAAACCCTTCATTATAATTTATATTTTACTAATTTTTCACTAATTTTATTTATTTAAGTAGGAATGCATGCTCGAGCAAAAGTTTTATTTTTACAAAGAGAAATATTTTTAAAGAAACAATACTTTGCAGCATGAATATAGTGATAAATATCGTTATAGGTTATTTTTCTCTTCAACAGTACACTGCAAATTCCCAGCACACATTGGGAACACATTTATTGGAAAAAAGTGTTCCAGTTACCTAAAAGTGTTCTGAAATGCGTTCCGAATGTGATTCTTTATAAAGGAAGTGTTCTGGAAATGTTCTGAAAGTGTTATGCTTAGGATATTTGTTAATCTAAACTTAGGAACACATTTGAGAACAGATTGGGAACACCTTAAGAATAGATTGGGAACACATATTAGGAGCACATTTGATTACAGATTGGGAACACTGGTGAAATCATTGCTTTCTTTGTTACAACGATATTGCTATGAGCGAAATGACAGCACTAAATTATAGGAATTAACTAAAATTCAATAATTCATTAAAATCAGTTCCAAACTCTAAAAAATTCTAAGTCCAATTCCAAAACTAAAAAGTAGTTCCTAAACATAACACCAGATTGCAGCACTAAAAATGCAATAACAAATGGCAGCATTAAAATTAATTAATAATTAAATAAAATAACTAAAATGTCCCAATCGAAACATAGCAGACTCCAAATCCAGAAAAAATACAACTCAACCATCCAGGATGGAAACAACTTAACTCCCCCCCTTACGCCAATTGCGGCCGCGCCCCTTGATGACGTCACTTCCGCCGCACCTGCTCTTACTTTTTAGAAAGTGTTCTCAAATCTAATCCTAAAAGCATTCCTTAAAGTGTGCTAAAAAGGATGACAAAATAAGTGTCCTAAAAAGTATTCTGAAATGGGTTCCAAACAGTGTTCTCAAATGTGTTCCAAAAAGTGTTCTCAAAAAGGGGACAAAATAAGTGTTCCAAAAAGTGCTCTGAAATGGGTTCCAAAAAGTGCTCTGAAATGGGCTCCAAAAAGTGTTCTGCAATGTGTTCCCAAAAAGTGTTCTCAAAAAGGGGACAAATAAGTGTTCCAAAAAGTGTTCTGAAATGAGTTCCACAAAGTGCTCAGAAATGTGCTTTTAAAAGTGTTCTCAAAAAGGGGACAAAATAAGTGTTCCAAAAAGTGTTCTAAAATGTGTTCAAAGATTTGCAGTGTAATCTCCCCAGCCGCCCCCTCAAAGAGATTTTGCTACTAACAATTGTATTTATTAAGTATCGATTTTAAACGAAAAAGTTAGTTGTAGAAATATTTTAGCATGTTGCTAATTTCGGTCGCGAAGAGCCCGTGTGCTCTAGGTTGCACATTTTGGCCGCGAAGCGGCCATCGACGGCCAAAACTGGTCGCCGAAGTCGGCTAGTATGTAATAAAAATCTGCAACAAGTTATTTTAAAGCTTACAAGAATGAACAAAATTTGCTGCATATATCTTGTCTCTGTACATAGCAATGCCTGCGCTACATAGCTATACCTGCGGCTGTAAATTTCCTCGTTATCCCCTTCAAAAAACCGCGTGCCTTTGACAATCGTAAAATTACTTGCAGACGAAAGGAACACAATTTTGTACGTGGCTAGCTGAAGAACACGTGTATAATAGTAAATAATAAAAACTAATAAATATAACTTTGTTAAATATTTGAAATTGTATGTTAGCGGCGGGGGGAGGGAATACTTGTATACACTTGTAGTTTAAAAAATTTCATATGCTCTTCAGAAATTTTCACTTCAGTCCACTATCACCCATGTATTACAGATTAATTATAAATATTATGAATATACAGTTATGCAACCAGATATCACATCGACCGGGACAAACGTTTGTGTATTGGTGCTACCTTCTTTCCAATTCCATTTTGACGTAACAGCACTATGCCTGGGGCATGTGCCCCCAGGATCCCCGCACCTGATTACGGGCTCCCTCCCCTTCCATTTTTGTCGTGTGCTACATTATTATTGGATGCTTATATCTTTCCCATGCTCTTTTTAGAATGTCATTGAACCCTGAAAATATATAGCATAAACCAGGGATGGGCAAACTTTTTCGGTCGCGGGCCAAAAATCGAAAAAAAAAAAAAAGTTTAGCGGGCTAAGATAATTTTTTCTAAAATTTTAAAAACAATATACAAGTATTACAATTTAAATATGTTAATGAGATGAATGAAATAGCGATTTCATTTTTAAAAGTTCCTTATATTGAGGTTCGAAGTGAGATGCACTGATTCTAAGGAACGAGGCTCAATGCTCAACTGTCAGTCTACTTCTGAAAGAATTCTCTCTAAGGTTCGTAGTTGAAAACAACTTGATCACATATATAAGATGAAGCAAACATAGCACTGATTTTCTGGGCGTGAGATATTCAATTTGGGAAACTTACTTTCGATAATGATTTGTAAAACTCTAACTTGGGCATATTTAGAAACAACTGCTTGAGATGATTGTTAGATTGCAATTCAATTCATTCAAGCTGCAAATCTGATCTCACTGCTTTACAATTTACGTTGAAAGGCATGGTAAAAATATCCAATTCTGTTTGAATGGCACTAAAATCTTGAAATCTGCGTTCGAACTCAAAGTGCACTTTTTTCAAGCCATCTTCATAATTCTTAATATGGATTTATAATATATAAATATATATATTCTTTCAATTTCCGTCGGACCGGACAATTAAAATTCCATCCGCGGGCCGGATAAAACCTTCCGGCTGGCCGTAGTTTGCCCATCCCTGGTATAAACGAAGAACTGAGTGGATGATGAGGTTAACTGACACTTTTTAATAAAATAGATTTCCGGGCAGAAGATCTGCGATAATACGCATGCAAGTTCTCACAACACACGCAATGACAATAACTACCACCACCCACTTTATTAAACGTTTATGACAACTGTTTATCATAAATATATATTTTGAATTTTAAGATATTAGCTGTAGAATCTCTTGTAAAATTTCTTTTTTTTTTTCTATCTTGTTTTAAAATTATAATTAAACAATTAAGTAGCTTAAGGATGCGCCTTGGACCCATCAAGCCCTCTCCCTGGACCCAGGGCTCCACCAACCTTCACCCATGTGGAGTCCATGCGTGCCCCGTTTTATCTCCTCTAGTTGGAGGCTAGTATCTCCATTCTGAAAAAAATTAACGGCCACTGATGCCGCCGCTGTCAAGAGCTTGTTCGGCTATCTCCTCCTAAGCCGTTGGGATTTGAGTTTCCACTAAGGTGTCCACGGATTCGAAAAATTCCGAGGTACTTGATAAGCTGACTTCAATTTTGGAAATCGAATTATTTTAGAAGATATTAATAAAAAACTGAAAAAATAAACATAATGGTTGCCAGATTTTCATAAAATCATTCATTCCTTTTCAATCAAGCAATTCCAAGTATGTAGAATCGCGTGAAATTGACAATATGAAATAGAATTACACCAAATTAAAAAGTATATGAAATAAATAACTCAAAGTGTGTTACACATAGTTGACAATTTTCAAATAGTAAGTTCGCTTAGATAACAGGAGTTTAGAATGAACGATTATTCGTTTTTCCAAAACAAAATAACTCATTGTAACTGATTTTAAAGGCGCTATCTTGGCACTAGGTACGATCTGGCAAAATGGTTATAGTACTAGTACACTTTGGATGTTTGCGAGCACGGAGACATGATATAAATTCGTGGTGCTAAATACGCCAATCTGCAAAGGATTATGTATATAAAAATATGGATAACGGTTTTACGAGAACCTTATGTGAGCAGTAATTATAGATTGTGAGCATGTGTAAATCACCAAATAATGAAAGGTCGCCATGCGTGGCAAACTATCCTAGCTATTCCGTAGTTTTTATCAAAGAAAACATATGAAGTGGCCGAAGTGAAAACATGGCCCCTAGTCTATTGTATAAATGTGAAAGTTTATTTATTTGTTCGTCCGACCGATCGGCGTGAAATTTTGCACATGTAGGCAAAATGACTAGAATTGCCCGTAGTTAGTAACGGCGAATTTTGGAAAACCACCTGTTCAATAATTTTTGACGATTTTCCGCAATTTTCAGGGTAGAAAGCTACTCAAATGTCCGATTGGAGCACATTAGTGAGCATAGTTGACATAGATTTATTTATTCATTACCTTCAATAATTCAAGTGAAAATGACGTCATTTTGATGTCTCGAGTGTAAAAATGCTTTAGAAATCCTCATTAGGTTAACAAGGTTTTATAAAAATAACACCACGAGCGAAATAATAAACTTCCACCTTACCAGATGATGTAGAAAAATATAACAACGTGTTTTTGAAGTAAAACTTCTTTAGGCGCAACTAGGGGGTAACTATGATTTCTTTTCTGACGGAAAGTAACGCTCAGTAAAGGAAATGACGTATCTTTTTCCCCCTTGCTTCTTCATTCCGCCATGACTGCAAAAACATTGCAATGTCAAGGACAAAAAGCCTGATAATTTCTACACCGTTTGTACGATCCCATTGAAAATTTCCATAATCATGTATAAAAATATAGAAAACAATCTGCGCTACTTTAAAAATCTGAAAATCCACCCGTTCCCTCATTTTAAAGCGATTTTTCGCTATTTTCAGCAACATTTCATATCCGAGAGTCAAAAAAGTTAATCATTTGCGTGACAAAATTAGCTATTGCAAGTGATTTCTACTTCATATTGACGTCACACTTAACAAGCTTTTCCAGATTTATAAGTTATTGTAATTATTTGCGGAACAGCTCTCGGGCGTTCGTTCCTGAGAACGTCGACTGTGCTCCCTGCGCGTCGACATTACTCCCTACCTGTTTTGAAGCAAGATCTTGTCTGATGACCCTGTTCAGTGGATAAAAGAACCGGCTCTTGTCAGAGCTACTGTGTGAAGTCTTTAGCCGGATTCATACTGGTCGTACCGCACCGCAATGACGTCAGCACGGCGAGCGCCAAGGGTTTGCGCAATATCTGGCAAGAACAGATATTCCGCAGCGCCGCAAAGCTACAGCCAATTACAGTGAGACACAGCAGAGCTACAGCCAATCACAGTGTATTTACTTGCGGCACCTCAAGCTCGCCGCGCGGACAGCCAACGGTCCAACACGGCGAAACAGTACGGTATGGTTGCGATGCGGCGCGGCAGATATGAATCCACCTTTTCGCTGAACAGGCGGCGATCCTGCTGACTGTTTCTCACTGTTGTTACAGGCGGCGACCCAACCCGTCACCTCCGATAAACAAGGCCTACGCACCGAATACAGAAAGTGGCACTATGTTGCATTCCGTCACATGTTTTCAATGGCATTAATACAATATTTAATGGAATTATGAGTAAAAACTTAACATGATTGGTTGCCATGATACATAAATATTGTTTGTCTGTACTTAAATAATATGTAATAATAATATGTTAAATAATATTTTAATATTGCTCATGTGTTTTTGAGTTATTTATAATAATGAGCCAAATGTAAATTTTTAAACAGAATAATACTTCGAGCAAAAACAGCAGAGGAAAATAGAGGTTTAAGAATACTGCCATAGAAAAACGCCACAATAGACCATACGTGCATTCAATACCAACCGACAGAAGAAAACACCAGTTTAGGAACACATTTAAAGAAAATACCACAACAAAGACATTCTCTCGGTTCAAACCCTACGGGAAAACAGTGAAAGAATAATAGTTCAACACGGACACTTCCCGGATGCTAACCCGATATTCAGACGGAACAACGGTTTAAGAACACGAGTATGTAACACCACAAAGAAACAAACACTGGCTGCAAAGGGTTTAAGATCAAAATAAAAGAATAACAAATGGACACTCCGTGGATGCTAACCCAACCTCAAGATGGAGCAACGGTTTAACACGGGGATGGGACACCACAAAGAAACTGACCCTGGCTGCAATCATTCCCAAACAATAGATAGAACCTGCAGTTTAAAAACACGGATACAGATAAATAATTCGAAACCTACCAGCAGACGAAATCAACGCTTAAGAATACTGTGATAGAAAAACACTAAAAAAATAATTTACACTACCTGCATTTGAACCCAACAATCAGAGGAAAACATCAGTTAAAGAACAGAGTTAAAGTTAGACATTCCTCCCATTCAAACCCAACCTCCAGACGGAACAATGGTATAAGAAAACAGTTAAAGAATAATACTACAACATGGACACTTCCTGGATTCTAAATAATTATCATGAATTACCGGTGATTCTTACTGGAGATTTTAATGTTAATTTTCTCTACCAAGAATCTCAGCCGTCAGTTGATTTTTAAAAAGAAAATTTGGATCTAACTATGAATACTTCTCGACTTCAATCAACAACGCGTTTCGGTACAACGATAGATGCTGTATTTTCAAGAAAGTTAGCAAATTTAGAGAGTAAAATTTATGTTTCACAGCATAGTTAACACAAACCTATAATTTCATACATAAAATATTATGATGACATTCAAGTTCCTATTTCCAATGAATAATATGAATATAACATTTATATAATCTTTGTAAAGTACATGAATAATAAATATAATTAAATATGATTTTTATTTTAAGTTTAATAATTTCAGTGATATTTATCGTAAACGTCAAAGAAGTTTTACTTCAATCGCGTGTAAAGATTGCCCGCACACACTTTTTTTTTTCTTCTTTATTCACTAATTCATGTTAGATATCGCAACTGAGAATGATGTCATGAGTTAGAAATCTCATTAGAGCTGGGATGCAGACCTCTATTGACCGTCATTACAAACCAGTTTGATTGACGGTTCCAGTTTTAAAACCAATAATAAAACTAGAATCGGCCAATAAACTGGTTTATAATGACGGTAAATAGTCTGTATCCCAGCCTTAGTTTAAAAGGCTTTGATGTAAAAATTTACTATTATAAAAACACAAAGTATTTTGTTTAATGCGCGATCTACCCTTGGCGATTTTTGAATACTATGATTTTTCAGCCACCGTAATAACGAAAAGAAACTTGCGTTTTTCAAAATTGTGGGAAATTCGAATGTCGCCTCAAGATTTAAAATACTAATTAACATAATACATAGTATTCGCTATCAGTTTGTCAACGATCGTCGTATGTATTCCCAAAAATCATGCAAAAGTATTTAGCAAGAGAAATTCAACTTTCGCTAATAATGGTTTAAATCAACGACTAGCCTTTAGTATCATCCACCCTAATTTTTCAGCCAAAAATTTCCGCCACCAAGGCTTGCGATAAATTGCCGAATGTTGTAATCCTAACCGATGTATATCAATTTTTCGTATTGCCACCAGGTCGCACAACCGGTGAGTATCGGCCAATAAGCGAGCGGTGATTACAGCGCGCAGTTTTGCGGTGCAGTTTTTTAGGTGGATAGAAACTTCTTAGTGCTAGGTGTGGCGAGCGAGAGGGTCGATGTTTAAGGTGATTTTGCGTGTTTTGATGATGCTTTTGGTAAAGCAGATGTTAGTGCTGTAGTAGAAAAGTATGACGATATTTTTAAAAGAATATTTAAAATGGGTGTTTTCAAATAGCTGAAAAAGTTCGGGAAAGTCAAGAGTTACAATTAGATATTGCATACACAAGTGTAGGAGGAATCATCTAAATAATAAATATGTTGTCCGTAACGTTTCCGGGATCGACTCATCGCTGCCGGTCGGTGCATCTGTCGCCATGCTGAAATTATCTCTTATTCAAAGAAAAAACTTTTTGTACAGTTCGAAAGATCTCTAAAAAATTAACCTTTTTCAAACTTGCTGCTATTTTCAATTCTAAATATCTAGTGAGATATCATGCCTTGAAAAAGTAGACAGAAAAGCGAAGCACAGAGAGAAAAAACGCAACAGATTGTTTGGCGGCGACATCTATGAAAAATATTGTTAACTAAATCCTTAAAAGCAGATTTCTGCTTTACCTAAGGAATAATTTAATACAAAAGCAGATTTCTGCTTTACCTAAGGAATAATTTAATACAAAATTCATGTATAATTAATTACTTATTAAGTAAATTACTTCTAATTTATTTACAAATTATATGAATCATTCCATAAAACTAAAATTTAGTATTCAAAAGGATTAAATAATTTTACAATTGCGCAAAATGATTTCGAGGCCATATTTTAAGTAACCAAATTTATTGATTTACTATAGTAAAAAAACTGCGTAAATTTACTAAAATGAAAAATACAAGAAAATAATTACCTTTGAAAAATTATGTACCTTCGTTGCAGTTTCTAACGCATGCATGAATTTCCTCCTCAAAAAAATAATACTTGCAGCTTCAGAAAACATAAAATTCGTTTCATAACAACGGACGCCATTTCAAAACAAAAAGAACGTACAGCAAGTGTATCTTCTCAACAACTGGATAAACGTACTCTGTGCTCAGTTTACTTAGTTTGAAACTAACCGCCCTCAGTTTTGTATACGAACGCTCTAGTTTATAAACTGAATGCTCTCAGTTTCCTTTACGAACGCCTTAGATAGAAACTCGTCAGGCGTTTGCAAATGCGGCCTGAGAATTTCATACTTCAAGCGGGGCCTTCGCAATTAGTAACGGGCCTGCGCGTGTATATTGATGAGCCATCCAAAGAGGCCTACGGATGCTCGAGTCTTCACGTATGCATCAGGCATTTCTTAAGCTTCCCACTGCTTTCAAACGTTATTTAATGTAGTTTTAAGTAGTAATTGTGTTACTAATTCAAGTACGAACTCATGATTAATTTGTTTGCTATGATACACTACTATTACAAGAAAATAGATGCATATAATTTGAAGGAAAAACAAAGTAGCGCTTACTCTCATGATTCACGATTGCTTATTTTAGTTTCACAAGTGGATATTTAATATACTTTAAAATAACTAAATACACAAATGAGAAAGACATTTTTATAATGAATATTTCATGAACGTAGTCGTATTTCCTATGTTATTTTAAACAATTCAAGATTAATCTTTAACAAATGATGTATTAAAGCGCATTTCAGTGTTTTCGGGATATCCTGTATATTGGAGAAAATGGATAAAATACGCTCTATAGCGCGATCCCTGAATTAATTATTCTTTAATAAAGACATTTCATGTAATATATATTATTCTTTTGTCGCTTTCTCAATCGAACTTAGGAATTGAGCAAGCATAATGAACGCTTGTACAAAATATTAACTACATTTGAAGTTTCTGTATAAACGGGCAAAAATCAATAATTTATAATTTACTGTATTTCTGCACTGTACCAGATGTAAGTCTTAATCACATAATCAAGGCATATATAACTGATAAATAACATTTTCAACTGGTAAAATTAAATTGTCTAAATAGTATCACAACGTCATGCTTATTTACAAGAATAAAAACTACAAGAATAAGTAATACGATTTCTGATTAAAATAATTTATTTATAAATAACACATGAGTAATTATTCACTAAACATGATTTACATACATATTTTTAGAATTTCTAAATACATTATAAGCGTTCACTTACCTTTACATTCAGAGCAAAATGTTCGAATTTTAGGATAAATTTTCATGAAAGAAAATGGCGCAAGATTCACAAAACGATTACCTACATCTAAAGTTCTTTAGTACGACAAAAGTATAAAAAATTGTTTTAAAATAATATAACATTTATAATACTTAGAATAATAAAATAGAATACTGTGACTGGGGAAAACAGGCCTCAATGATAAACTCATTTTTAGCGATGGCAACTCATAAGCAGGCCCGTTGCTTAGGGATGGCCCCGCTGCAAGTCGGGTTTCCACGGCAATAAATATTTTATTAAAATTATGCTCAACTTAATTTTATTCACTATAAGCTTTTCTAAAATAGAAAAAATAAAATAAAATATTCTTAATTATATATCAAAACAAGCATTTTAAAGTCCTTATCATCTACATAAATAATTACATAAAATACTGACTAAATTACTTCCAATTTATTTAATTAATCAATTTATTTAATTGTAACAACTGCTTGATTGTAAATAGGTATATAACGAAAAAATGAAATAATAAACAGCACTAAAATTTCGAAATGTTCATCCAGGTTTTATTGAAACATTTATTTATGGCGTAGTTACATTTTTTTTTTTAATACAGCCGCAGACGACTTAATTGTTTATATCACCCAGGCAACGAAACTAAGAAAACCTAAGTCGTTCGTAAACGCTAACTGCACCAAACAAGTTTATTGGCGTTTCCGACGGTTTACTCAGTGTTAACTGTCGGACGTTTACGAGCTCGACCAAGAACACCCCATATAACCACGGACTAAGAGGGTACAGGACAATCATCCAAGCATTGTGAAAGAACTAAATGAAATTTGCCTAAAAGGTGGCGCTGGGAGTCGTACCCATTAATTTTTTGGCGCATGCGTCGTGTACTAGTAGCTAAAACGTAAATAAATATCAACGGAAGCACCGCGCGGGAGATGCTTACGCCGTGTGTCGTCAGAGGGCGCCCTTGCCGTTAATCATTAAAAGGGGATCTCATATTTTCCTTTCAGAGGCTGACGCAGTTTCGCCCGTCTGCCGCTTCCCGATGATCGTCCTAAAGCCTCTTAGTCCGTGCATATAACCGTGTGGATATCCATCACTCTTAGGGCCCGTTTACATGTGCAAAAATGCGGAGTAAATCCCGGGACTTACACTTTCGACCCCGCTTCTCCTACTTAGGGAAAAAAATGCGGGGTAGAAAGATTCCTGGTCGAAAGGAGGGTTAATGGGCGCGTTCGAGAATTCATCGGTTGTGCACCGGTGCACGACCAGAGCGTTCGAAAAGGCGGAGCTCTGGAATTAACCGCGTTCGGAAACGTTTCGGTCATGTAGCGGTTGTCTGCTCAGCGTGACCAGAGCTCAACCAGAATGACCCCGCTAGCGAGGTGGGTTATTCCGATTATTAGCGTAGTGTTGCCAATGTTTATTTTTGTTTTCTTGGCTTGGAATTGCATGTGGTGAGGATGACCGAAACCAGTTGACAACCGTGACGTCACTTAACCGAAGAATGACCGCAACCGGTAGCACCGGTGCATAACCAACCGGTGAATTCTCGAACGGGCCCATAGCAGAATCAACTCCGCTTTCCCATGATGCATTGCGAGTTTTCCCCTGTACTCCGCTTTAACCCGGGATTTTCCATTTTCACATGTAAACGGGCCTTTAGACTAGGCTTCTAAACAGTATTTTGGGGACATAGCAAGCGTTGTCCTCGAATCCAAGGAAAACTTGCGGACACTACAATTTTTTTTTTTTTTTTTTTTTAGAAAGTGATTCCACCAATCTTTCAAGTTATTAGGCAAGTTGGAGTGTATAGGCTGATTAATTTTATTTTTACCAACTATGCGAAAAATTCCAGAGCTGGGAATCGAACCCAGGACTGCCGCTAACGTGCGGGTGCTCTACCACTGAGCTACTCTGGGACGATTCCCAGATGAAATTTCTCGCATTAGAACCGTTGGCATTTATCATCTTCCTCTGCAAACCACAGATAGAACAGATGAAACAATTAATTCGCGACAACTCCGTTACGCCGCGGAAATTATACATATTTTTTTAGAAAGTGATTCCATCAATCTGTCAAGTTATTAGACAAGTTGGAGTGTATAGGCTGATTAATTTTAGTTGGTAAAATATTTTTGGGGACTTATTTGAGGACACAACATATTACCATGTATACCCATACTTTAAATCTTGACTGACTTTGATACTTAAAAATGAACTCTAATAGCTCTTTATATCAATTGTGTATTCTTATTTCTAATAATTTAATGGAAGTATTTCATTCATTTAAAAATATTTATTTAAACCAGAAATATGAAAGGAACATCATGTTCAAATATTGCAATTTATTCAAAATTTACCTCTTGTAATAGTATTTGTATTTTTCAGAAGACATTCTTTTTACATTGGATCATTTTGTGATAATTTTTCATGAAACTTTGTACACACTCTAAAAAAAGTATTCGAGTGCAAGAAAATTTTCGTACGTCAATTTCATACTTAAAGCATGGTTCTTCATGAAAGGTGATTAATCATTAACAAAACTGAATTGGGAAATTTGGCTCATAGTCGGATACTTTATTGAATGTCTGTACACGCTGCACACACAATAACAACAAACGTTTTCAGAGATCGAATTTCATTGTTTCTCTGTGTATATGGCGCTTTTAGTTGGTTTATTTTTCTTATTTCTTCAGTTTTTTCTGAAAGAAATAAACTAAACAAACTTTCAGGTAAAAAAAGTACAAATCTTTACATTTGGGGACAAAATGAAAAAAAGATTTATATTTGAGGACTGTCCTCGAATATCAAGAGGATCGTTTACATGTGAAAATGGAAAATCCCGGGTTAAAGCGGAGTACAGGGAAAAACTCGCAATGCATCATGGGAAAGCGGGGTTGACTCTGCATCAATCCTCCTTTCGACCAGGAATCTTTCTACCCCGCATTTTTCCCCCTAAGTAGGGGAAGCGGGGTAGAAACCCAGACAGCACAAACTTGTCCAGAACATGTCCATATGATATCATGGACAAGTTCGGGACATAACTGACATCCCCAAATTTCTCTATATCTTGTCCATAATACGCTCCAAACTTGTCCATATAGCACAATACGGCGTCCATAATGATATCCTCTGGACAAAATATAGACATCCATATGGACATGTTATGGACATCCAGTACTTATCTATATGGACATGTTATGGACGTCCATATGGACATGTTATGGACATCCATTACTTGTCCATATGGACATGTTATAGACAACTAGACTATGTCCACAAAAAGACATTCTGTGGATATTTATCTCATATCCACAGTTTATTTTTATTCTATGGATAAGTTACTACCATCAAGGAACAGAAGTATCTGTTTCATCAGTAATTTCTGAAATGGAGCTATTACAAGAACTGCTTGTGGGATCAAACATATTTGAATCTTCAAAAATATTTTCATCGATCCTATTTTCAAATTCATTATGAAAATAATTATAATCGTGCGCATTAATAGGCTTCGATTCAATATCATTCACATTACATTCAGCTTCAATCAGGAATAATTTATCATTAACTTCTTGTTCAACATTTCGCCATTCCTGACGAGTCGATTCAATTTTTTTATTAAAATACATATTAAGTCAAAAAGTTGTACATTACATCGTATTGTAAAGAACAGAACAGTGATATAGGCCAGCAAAATGCAAGAAGTGCCTATAAAAATGTTATAATTGTCTAACAAGGAAACTTCAAATATGTGGGTACTATCTACCACAACCACCACAGATTATTAAAAACAACATGTATACAAAAATGTTACTGCGCATGATCAAACAAACTAAGCCAATCAGAGTTTGTCGCGGATAGATTTTCCCATTTATGTCATAAAATAGACATGATTGGGGTGTTTAGATGTCCAATTCATGTCATATTACAGACATAATATGGATTTTCCCGTTTCTGTCGTAATAAGACTTAATTGGGGTGTTACATGTCCCAATCATGTCTTATTCTACCATATTATGGATTTTCCCAAAGATGTCGCTAAAATGATGTCCAGGAGATATCTTATCATAGACATAGACATGTTTTGGAGAAGTTTGTCCAGGTATGGACATAAATTGGGCAAGTGTGCTGTCTGGGAAGCAGTGTAAATCCCGGGATTTACTCCGCATTTTTGCACATGTAAACGGGCCCTTAGTCACCTAAACAGTATTTTGGGGACAAATCAAGCATTGTCCTGGAATGAGGTTTATCATCGGTGTGACGTCATTTTTCCTCCAACATTTGACCTTTCGGCTGTGTTGATGAGTAAACCTGTAAGCTGATTGGCTGAAGTGCGTGTTTTCCATCGACACGTGACTGAAATAGCCTCGTCTCAGTATAAGTTTTAATATGTCAGCATTTTTTAATGGAAATCTGTGGAAAGATATCTTTTGGTAGTCATGTACATAGACAGCACAATACAGAGGCATAATTATTCTTTTTTTAATTTTTCGCTTATTACCAGAAGTCCAGCATTGTCCACGAATCCAAGGAGAACTTGGGGACACTAGAAAATATTTTGGGGACTTATTCGAGGACACAACATATTAACATAAGGCGACCATATTTCTAAACAGTATTTTGGGGACAAATCAAGCATTGTCCTCCAATCCACGGAAAACTTGGGGACACTAGAAAATATTTTTGGGGACTTATTCGAGGACACAACATATTACCATGTATACTAGGGTGGTCACAAGAAATCAACTTTCGAATTTTTGAGAGGGCCCCCCACAAAAAGTTGCCAATAGGCTCAAAAATAAGATTGGTAGAGTTTCAGCTCATTTGCATAATATTAACCCGTGCCGCATTGAGGTTAAAGTTTAGAAAAATCACGGATTTTCGCAAAAAAGCAGTCTTTCTATCATAAAATGGATAAAATTGAGTCTAGAAACATGGTGTTGATCTCGTTTCAGAAAAAAACTTCCCGCCTTGATGAGCCACACATCACTTTTGAGTAAAACTTACAGATTTAACCCTCCAAGCGGTTGTCATGTTGCAGATTTTCCCGTCCACGTTATTCCACTGTTCACTGCAATACATCTATAATAATAATCATTTGTGATACTGAGATATCATAAAATAAGTTTGATATTAAAGCTTATATGTAATTTAGAAGCCTTTTTTTTAAAATAATTGCTAATCTTCCTGTTATTATTATTTTTTTTTATAATTTAAAAATTGCATGAAAATTTTACCGTGAAAACAACTTTAGATTATTTGTCCATTTCCAAAACGCTCAGAGGGTAACATTCGGATAATATCAAGTCCTAAATAAAACATATATCTATGCTTTTTTCAGGACTAGATACGATCCGAATCTTAAATGTTGGCTTTTTAATGAAAGTTCAAAAAATTATATTTCGTCTTTATCCTCCTTTTGTTTTTCTTCGGTTTTCTGTGTACAAAATAAAGGTTGTAATTTTAAAAAAAATCTGAAATTTAATAAAAATGAAATTTAAGTAAAAGAATGAACAGAAAATAAGGTCAAAGAAGGCATAAAATTGAGAACGACTAACGTTTAGATGTATTTAATTATTAAAGTTATGTTTCTAAGAGGAAGCACATTATAAAGATTATTGTTTACAATTTTTTGTTAAAGTTGCTAGGCTTAGATAATGTTTCTTTCGAAATTTGCAGCCTCTTTATCAAATTTTCAGTATTGTAATAATTTTAAGTCTTGACTGGGGTTAAAGTCTGAGTGGGAGTGTTGAACCATGCCTTTACATAAATATTTATTATAAATAAACAAATGTCTGTAATAGCTCTTTTTTCTAAATCTGTTAATGAGACCTGTTGCCTGAAAAGAAGTATTTTGAGACAATAAATTGCCTTAGGCATCCACCTGGCATAATGAACAGCACCAGGTACTCTGAAAGAAATGTCTATTTGGAGAGACTCCTATAAAAATTAAACAATGTTGGGTTAATTCTTTATAGTTATCCCTGAGCTGTTGATTTCTTAAATGTTCTGCAAGAAAGTTTGAAATTTCTTGTAAATTTCGAGTTCTTTATGTAATAGTTTTATCTTCAATAGCAGTTTTGAACTTTGTCTTGTACAACTTAGGCCACCCAATCTGAAATTTCTAAAAAATATCTGGATGAAGAGCAGTAGCTTCGCCCACTTTGCAATCGAAACAGATTTTAGGATGATTTCTAAAATATGATGGCGACAAGGTAAATATAGAAGATTTCAATCCAGTAATTGCTGCAACAAAAAATGCACGTTCCCCTTAGGCAACAAGTGGTATCAAAACACATTGCCTGAATTTTACCAACTGCCTCCCATTCTTCAACTGCTGTAAATACAGCTTTTGCCTAAGAGTTATTCTCATATTATTTTCAAGCTGAGGAACTCCTATTAACTGTTCTTCATCGCCACAGCTAAATAAAATCGCTATTCTCTCTACATTTTCTTTATTCAAAATATGAGGAAGCATTTTTCCATCCCAGTGAACAACAGCACCCTCTAAATCAGAATTTTAAAATCTGCTTTTGATGAGATCAATTCTTTGTTTTCGAAAAAATTCTTGTCTTCGAAGTCTTATTGCACGTCAAGGGTCCTGCACCGGAAAAATATTATGTGTTAGTGTTGAACCACTTTTACGTTATACCAGTATGTAAATCATAACGATAATATGGGAGCTAGGGGAGGCATAGCCCTTCCTTTCCTATACGTATGGGCATTCATGTCCATTCTAAAAGTAAATAATAACAGAAAACAAAAATAGCATTGTAATAAAGAAAACTTCAGAGGTTTGTCTTAGATGTGCTTCAACTGAAATACAAATCAAGATCTTTCTTCTAAGTACAGAAATGCATATCAAATAAATAAACATATTTCACGAATTGTAGTTTAGTTATGAAAATTGATTTATTTTTTTGTTTTCTGATGCAAATAATACAAAAGACGGTCAAAATTACTTAAAATTCTTAATTGTCTTTTTTTTTCACTAATTTTACAAAAATGCTGATTTTGGAGGGAAGATTCACAAACTGACGTAAAAAACACTGAATGTCATTAAATATTGGTTTTGTTGAGAGTAAAAGTTCAAAGCAACAAAATTTTTTACGAAATAAAACAAGAACCAGGTCTGTAGAGCAAATAGTTTATACTAAATGAAAGAAAAACTAGATATTTTTGGCAAAAATCGTAATTTTTCAAGAATTCAACCTCAATGCGGCACGGGTTAATATTATGCAATTGAGCTAAAACTTTGCCAATCTCATTTTCTAGTCAATTGGCAACTTTTAGGGGGTGCCCCCAAAAATAACATTTAAAAAAATTTCCCCCATATAACTTGTGACCACCCTAATGTATACCCATACTTTAAATCTTGTCTGACTTTGATACTTAAAAAAGAACTCTAATAGCTTTTTATATCAACTTTGCATTCTTATTTCTAATAAATCAATGGAAGTATTTCAGTCCTTCATAAATATTTATTTAAACCAGAAATATGAAAGGAACATCATGTTGAAATATTGCAGTTTATTCAAAATTTAACTCTTGGCATAGTATTTGTATTTTTCTGAGGACATTGCTTTTTACATTGGCTCATTTTGGTGGATAATTTTTCATGAAACTTTGTCCACCCTATAAAAAAAGTATTCGAGTATAAGAAAATTTCGTAGGTCAATTTCATATTTAAAGCATGATTCTTCATGAAAGTGATTAATCATTAACAAAACTGAAATGGGAAATTTGGCCTAGAGTCAAATACTTTATTGAATGTCTGTACACGCTACACACGCAATGACAACAAACGTTTTCAGAGATCGAATTTCATTGTTTCTCTGAGTTGAAGGCACTTTTAGCGGCTTTCTTTTTTTTTATTTCTTCAGTTTTTTCTGAAAGAAATAAACTAAACCGAAACTTTCAGGGAAAAAGTTCAAATTTTTAAATTTGGGGACTTCTTTTAAATTCGGCGTCCCCAAGAAGTCAACGTATTTTTGGGGACAAAATGAAAAAAAAAAATCTATATTTTACTCTTGTTAAAAAAATCTTGCAAATGCCTTTTGTTTTTTTACAGGAAAATGCAACATTGGTGAGATTATCACTGGGGCAGGGGCGTAGCCAAGGGGGGGGGTGTTAAGGGGGTCATAACCCCCCATGAGGAATTTTTTGCCGTACAAAATGTATATTCTTCACTCCTTTATCACACACACCGATAGATTTATATGAGTAGAAGTAGTCGTAACCCCCCCCCCCCCACTGGCTTTCTGGCTACGCCTCTGCACTGGACTGGGGGTTTTATTTATAAGTTTTCGTAAGATAATTCAAGATGCAATCTATATATTTTTAAAACTCTTTTTGTGATACTACTAAAAAATGTCTAAATAAGCCCTACCGTTTTCTGAAATAATTAGTTTACGATATATAAAGCTAACGGAAATATGACTTACAAACACATAGCATTACTGGGCGGAAAGACCTTTTTGTCACTTTTTTCACCAGTTAGGCATTTAAAGAGCCACAATCGGGCGGTTCGGAAAACCAGTTTAGACAGCAATCCAGCTTATCATATATATCAATGGCCAGAACTTTTGATTGTTGTTAAAGAGAAGGAGGTAATCCTCCCGCTGCTAAGCAAAACAAGACGGAATGACTGCGTCAAAGAGTTCACTGTCCGTAAAGTGACATCACATGGACAGCGTGCACTCTCGGCCTCAGTCAGATCTGTCGTTACTTTCTCTGGTTGAAGATGATTGATTCAGAATGAGCGATTCTCCTTTTAAAGTAGCATGTCAGAATATTTGCTTGTTATTGTTCGTCATTTAATTTTAAAAGAAAACTATGTTTTCTTAATGTAATTAGTGCACACATCATTGTGTATGTCTGTATGTTCAAAAGGGATAGAGCAGTTCATATTTATTCCTAGATCCTCTATTTCATAACGTGACGCTACCAAATCAGTTTTAACAAAAACGAAAAAATACAATCAATTTTTATTCAATTTTCCTTTGGCTAACATTGAATCTGTAATTTTATATGGTAAGTTATGTAATTTCAAATTATTGTTGTTTTAATTTCATTCTTTAATAGTTTCTTTCACGGCCAATTCTACATTGTGTGCATTTATTATTCGCAGGGATCTGTTTAGAGAAATATGGTTCTTTAACGGTCTCTTCACATAATATTTTATCATAAAAGCGGACCCTTCACAAAATATTTTATCTTAAAAGCCGACCCTTCACAAAATATTTTATCTTAAAATATTTTTTAAAAGCGGACCCTTCACAATATTTTTCCTTTTAAAAACGGATCCTTCAAAAAATTCTATCTGTGAAAACCAGATCCTTCACAGATCTGTGTTTATTTCCAAAATTACTTTCTTACAAATCGTAGTTATATAAATCTATACAAATAAAAAACATTAATGTGTTCATTTATAAAAATCTATCATAAGTATTCAGACATGTGAGCGTTGCCAATCGAGATGAGGTATTTTGCAACCCTTTTCAGAGTTGTGGCGTTGTTTTATGCTGACATTAGAAATTATGTGACTGGTCAAAGAGCTTAACTGCTTACGGAGTAAGTTGGAAGGAATTGTGTGATTGGTTAAAAGTTTGTAACTGATAACCATGAAAGCGAACATGTATAGTTTTAGTTTGTGGTGCGCTTTTTGAATATGTTTTCGGAACAGAAAATTCTGGTTACTTTTATAATAAATGTAGATATGTTGCAGTGGTGTAGTCGAAGGGGGATGCCGTCCCCCTACTTTTTCACTTCAGCCCATATGTCCCCCCCACTTTTTATCCTCAGGGGCGAGGCTCATTTACAAGGTTTTTTTTTTTTTTTTTTTAAATTCTGTGAAGAAATTAAAATCTTCGTTGGTTTTTTTTTCATGCGAGAGCAAGTACATCGGTATAAAAACCAAAAGGAAACTTTTAACTGTTTGAATAGACTTTGCAAATGGGATTGTAAGGGTTTCTTAAACACTTCAATAGTGAAGCATATCCATAAGAATAGAACAGATTATAATCTTTCTGAACACACTCTTGGTAAAAAATGCCTTTCCGAATGGCGAAAAAGTGACAAAAATCGGGGTAGCGAATAGTCACGTACCAATCCAAAAGAAAATCTGTCATTTTGACATTGGATTGTTGCCTCGCCATGGCACAGTGGTTATGTTATTGGAAATAGTAGACTGGCGAAGTGTGAAGGTCCCGGGTACGGGTCCCATTGCGCGTCCGTTGACCTAACCGTTCGGAGTTTTCCGTGGTTCTCTCCGAAACTTTGCATAAATACGGGTTAGGACCCCTTAGAAAGATGCCCATGTAGGGCACCCCCCGCTTGTGTTGTTTTTCTGAGGAGGATTTATAAGCGGTCTTCGAGCTAAGCACACAAATCCGCTACACTTGTTCCCAATAACAAGAACAACATTGGATTGTTGACATGTTATTGGGATTCCATTCCTTTATTGGGATTACATTCCTTTTGTAAATGGAAAAACTTAAGTAGCTCCCATCGTGCGTCCATAACAATTCGGAGTTTTCCGTGGTTTTCTCTGAAACTTAGCGTGAATGTGTTAGGACCCCTTAGAAAGACCCTAACAGAGCCCCCCCCCCACCCCCCCACCCCTCCTTGTGCTGTTCTTCTGACGAGAATTTATAAGAGGGCTTCGAGCCAAGCACACAAATCCGATATACATGTTCGCAACAACAAATTAAGTAGCTTGCACAGTTGATCAAAAAGACGTAGTTTAGATTATCAACGAGTAATCAATAATTTAACAATGAGTTCATTTTAATTAATTAATAAACAAATGATAGTTAAATTAGTTTTATTGGTTGCTTAAGGAATAATTACATTTAATAAATCCGATTAAGTTTAGGTTAAATTTCGTTAAAAATGAGTTTCCCCCCAGTTTTTTTCTTAGGACTACAACACTGATATGTTGTGTAGAAATGTTATGAATTTGCTTTATTACAATATGTGTTGTTTGTTAATCATCAATAGACTGAATATTGTTAAAAGCCCGGAAGCAGAAAGTGGGTTAAAGTGCGACGTACGTTGCAGAACAATCACAATCTTTGCAGAACATTTCATCTTTTAAAAGAAAAAATATATAAAATGATATGTTCTGCAGAGCAATTAAAGCGCCGTGCCCTTTATGCTATGCCTTCTCCCTTCACTTTTTGCACAATTTTTATACCTAATTTGTATTTTACCATGGTCTGTCAGACTTGGACAAAATGCCTGCAGAACATTTGCAACTGTTCGAAGTTATGTTGCAGAACACTGAATATAATTCTGCTCCAGGGGTTAAAAGGGTGAAAGCTTTTGTTATGTAGAATATTAAAAGCGCCCATGTTAAGCTAAAGTTCTGCTTATTTGAATGCTCTTTGATGGATTTAATTTGAAAAAAGGCATATTGTTTTCAAATAAAAGCGTGTGTCAAGGCCATTAAATAAGGAATTTAGCGGAAAATTTGCAGTATGTGCTTTTGTTTATTAAAATGTTTATTTGGACTATATTCCGTATACGGTGCCTTGTTTACATGTCAATGGTTTGTTTACAAATCATTGGCGAACAATCTGACGCGAGAGTGAGCGATGCACCGCCAACTGCCGGTGGTAGTTGTGACTGGCAACCATAAAGAATACGTGTTTCGTCAGGTTTGCGAATTTGAAATTGTTTGCGTTATTGATGGAAGGGAATGAAATGTGTTATGTTAATATAAGAAAAGAATTTGTGGGTGTTTGTTAGAAATATAGTACGTTATAAGCCGGTGGGTGTTGGGGACATTTCTGAGCGGTTATTTACCAAAAAAATAGAGGTAAGTGTTCTTTTTTAACGAATCTTTCGATGTTTAAGGTTTTTAATGTGAATTTTAAATTGATATTTGAAGTGTTTATGTTTTCGTAAGTGCTATTTACGTGCTATTCTAATCATACTGACTTTATAAGAGGTGTACAACTAGGTTGTTTAATCCACCGATGTTTTTTTGAGTTGAAAACGGGCCAGTGTTTGCCCAGTTTACATTAGCTGTACAACTAGGTTGCTTAGTTCACTGTTGTTGTTTTTTTTTAGTTAAAAACGGTCCACTGGTTGCGTAGTTTACATAGCTGTACAACTAGGTTGCTGAATCCACTGAGGTTTTTTTAGTTAAAAACGGGCCACTGGTTGCCTAGTTTAGATAGCTGTACAGCTAGGTTGCTGAATCCACTGAGGTTTTTTTAGTTAAAAACGGGCCACTGGTTGCCTAGTTTAGATAGCTGTACAGCTAGGTTGCTGAATCCACTGGGGTTTTTTTAGTTAAAAACGGACCACTGGTTGCCTAGAATGACTAGTAAACATGGCGACAGTCGCTGGAGCTTGGCGGTCGCCAAGCTCCAGCGACTGTCGCCATGTTTACATGGGGTGGGCACCGGCTTGTATGATTTTACCGTTTATTTCTTGCTGTAATGAATATATTGGTTTGAGGTTGAGAATTTTTATTGTTTTAGGGTCCCGTATCTATATAAAGGTTTTAGTATTTTCTGCTATTTTATTGTGAATTGGGAAGGCTAGATGGAAATTTTTAAGGTTATAAGGAACATTTTATTCAATACATGGGATTGCTATCAATTTGCAGAATTCATGCACATTTTAAAATTTAATATGAATCAATAGATGAGGATTTTTCAGTTGTTTGTAATGAGTTTTGATTTTATCCTGATTTTAGTCGCATTAGTTTTATGTGTTTAGTTTATGTGGATGTGAGTAGTGTTTAGTGTATGTTTATTTTATTTTTAACTAGCTGCCTTCGCCGAATGCTAGTTCGCTATCTTAATAATTCTTGTTCTGAGGGAATCCTGTTTCTCACCGGGGTCTTTGGCACTCATATCTCTCAGATTCTAAATAGAATTTAAAATTAAGAAGGTTGCAAACGTGGGTGGCCCTAGGGTAAGTGGCACCTCCTTCTAATATAAAAAAGGTGCCTTCTTTTATGCTCTACTTAGTTTTTGAGTTCGAAATACAGTATTCAACCTGTTATCCGGAATGGTTGGGACCGGCGTATTCTGGATAACTGATTGGGGATTAACATGACGTCTACTAATTTGATTGGTAGCATAAATGTTACTCTCTATTTTTGATTAGAACTAAAGATTAATTGTTAATATACTATAAAATAATATAAAAAAACTCTTAATATGATCAAGATAAATAATAATCATTTAGAGAGGAAGTAGTAAATATACGATAACTTCTTGAAAACTTGGTCACACACTAAAAAAATAAATAAAATACCTTACCAGATTGCTTACTTTATAAATTATAGCTGTAGAACTCAAAATAAAAGAACAAAAACATAAGAAACATTAAAAAAAACTCATTTTTTGCTTTTCTTTCGGAAAAAATAGGAATTTAATCAATTGAAAAATGATTCTGGATAACTGGTTTCCGGATAAGAGGTTCCATACTGTAATGCCCCTTCGAAGCCGGCACCCCAATTCAATACTTACCTTGCTTACTGTGTTGGGCCGCCCCTGGTTACAAAAATAAGATGGTTTTATGATAAAAAGGCAGGGTTTTAAAAAACCCGGTTTTTTTTTTTTTTAACCCAGGTGGTTTTTTAACCCAGTTGGGTTTTATTAAGATTTTTTGTGTATTATTATTGGGTTTTATTAAGATTTTTTTTTAATAGTATAATACTTTTTGGATTTAAATTTTATGGTTTTATTTCAAAACAGAATAATTTTAGTGGAAAAGAAAACTTTCATTACAAAATAATAATTAATTAATTAATTAAAATGTAAAAATAACTTCAACTTTAATGCAGTACTATCTGTTTCTGCTGATGTTTATAAAGGGCTCCTAATTTGTTTTATGACCATAGATAAAAGTATATTATTGTTCACATAGAAAAATATGTTGTTTTTGATTGGCTGTTTTCTATTACTTTTTAATTTATGAACTTTTTAATTTTTTTTACCTTTATGTTTTTTAAGTCATATTTTTTCTAGTTAGAATATGTCAGGAAAGCCTTTGCAGACCAACTTACTGCAGAACTACTATTTATTTAATAATTTTCTTTATAGTTATTCATTTTTGCTTTGAATATACAGTAGAAGATCTTTATAATGCAAACCTCGAAACGCAAGGTTTTGCATTATATAGAATTTTGCGTTATATGGATCATTCACTTATATCATTAAACGTCCCTAGTAAACATATTAAAATATAGCTGGAACACATAAATATAATGCTTAAAACTTTTTTTAAATACAAATACTACTTTAAAAAACAAAAAAAATGGAATTTATTTATTTACAGAAAAAATAAATAAATTGAAATTACCAAAAGCATTAAAGTTTATTTGTTAAACAATATATTACTTTTGATTTGTTTTAGAATTTGCAATCTCTCAACAAATAACTTTTCTTGCAGCCTTTGAACAGGTAATAATTTTACTTTGGTTACACAGTCTTGTGTTTCTAGGAATTTAAAATATTGATCTCTTATGGAAATTTCTTCAGATTCTGAAAGTTTTTCAACTTTCTCTCCAGCATTTGGTTCTGTTTCAGAATTGTTTTCCTCTTGTTTTGAAACAGAGGAAATTATTTCAGCACTGGTCAAATGATTAGCAATTTGTGACTTATCATCCATTACCAAATATTCAAAAATGTTTTCTTCATGCAGGTTTGCAAACTGAGTACATTTGTGCATGCATTTTGTGCACAATGCATTAGTTCAGCAGTTTTCATTTTAACTAATGATGGCTTAAATCCAGTTCCAAAATTTAGTTTTAAAATAGTGTTACATTGAGAAAACTCTCCCTCCCCTACTTCTCATAGACTGTTTAAAGTATTTTACTGTCAGACTGTTTAAAAGTATTTACTGTCAATATTGAGACAAGCATATCGTCGGGCGGGGGCGTGTGCCCCCCCCCCAACTTTGTTTAGAAAACCGTTCATTTTAAAACCTTTCTTCTTGCCAAAATTAAAGAAACATGGCTATTTTTATTTTAGAATATGCTATGTGTATTCCCTCACCCACACACACATTCACATAAAAAAAAAAAAAAAAACATTTTGGTGATGCTGCGTATGATTTAGGAAGCCAAGTAACGGCATACGATTTAATATAAAACAAATCAATGTTTTTAATTTACAAAGAGAAATATAACTAAATAAATAAACGTCTGTTTGGGAAGTCAATGGTAGAGGAGGGAGAAAGAGAGTGGTTCTGTAGTGGAGGGAAAAAGGGAGAGGTTCCTTGTTTTTTTAAAGTAAACATTTCTTCCTCTTTGACCCAGCGGGCCATCTGTTATGCTGATAATGCATAATGCATGCATGGAAGAATAATTGTTTATTTTAAGCTTGGCATGTTGTGGGATATATCTAATGTCTCAAAATTAATTCACTAGGAAAGCAATAAAAAAAAAAAAAAAAAGCAGATTGTAGAAATTTCTTAATTGTGATTTTCTCTGTTTACATCCGCAGTGTTAATGCGGTTTATGGAGAATTGCGGTTTATAGAATTGCGGTATATCGATCTTCTACTGTATATTCCTTTTTACTTTAAAAAATCTAGAATTAATATGTCTGATATTAAATCCCACATAAACAATGTGTAATGAATCAGATTTATATTTCTCAGTACAAAGTAATGCAGCAACTAATAGAATAATGTTATCCTGAACCTGAATTCATTCTTGAGATGCATGCTTGTAAGCTGTAAGAGAGAGACATGTCCAATTTTTCTCTTATCTGGGAAAGGATTTTTTTTTTTTTTGTCACTATACTGATAATTACATATTTTATTCGTATTTAAAAACTTATTCATTAAAGAGATTAATTACTAAGTTATCCCTGCCTGCATTCTACACTTGTTCATTTCAAAACAATATTGCAGATAGAATTGGCTCAAGGCAGGGGCGTAGCCACGGGGGGGGGGGGGGGGGTGTCATAACCCCTCCCCCCCATGAGGAATTTTTTGCCATACAAAATGTACATTCTTGACTCCTTTATCACACACATGTATGTATATATGTGAGTTGCAGTAGTCGTAACCCCCCCCCATGAAACATTTCTGGCTACGCCCCTGGCTCAAGGTATTATTTTTAAAAAGGTTATTATTCTTTATGTTGAAGTTGGAAAATTAATTATAAAAAAATTAAACTGGCATATTTATATTTATCTAATATAATGCACTCCCAAATTTCTTCTAATAAAAACCTCCAAAATAGAATATCAAAAAGTCACAGTACCTCAGTAGAAGCGCTTTCAGTCACGTACTACCTGTAGGAAAGTATGGAAATGACGTTCACAAGCTTCCACGTGCGGGAGATATTATATCACAGGCACTCTCTCATTGGCCGGCCGGCTGGGATTGCCATAAATAGCCTTCCCCCAATGTCGCCAACGCAATTCGTTAGGGTTACCAGAAAATTCCTTTTATCGCCAAACTTGGCACGAAAAAAATGTAGGGGGTATATTGAAGCTTATATAGCTGATTTTTGTATTTAGTAAAGAGCAAAATTTTTTTCAAATATTCTGAAACCCCATCCCTTCCTCTGAAAAAACCCTTGTTTTTAACAACCTTATTTGAGACGCGTATGCTTGGCCCAAAGTCCACTTATAAATCCACGTCGGAAAGAAGAAAAACTTATGCAGGTGTAATCTTTATCCACGCATAGCAGACTATAAAATGAATTTATTTATTAAAAACTGTGTTGTATTGTGTATTCTATAAGTTTGCACCATCTGTCGACTGCCCTGTAAAATAGAAAATCAATTGTATTCTTCTTCTTCTTCTTCTTCTTTTTTTTTTTATATTATAGGAAGTGTTTATTTTTTGAGCGATAATAAGTAGCCTCTATGTTAATCCAAGACTTTCTGCCTTTATTCCAAATTTCGTCCAAATCTGTCTAACCGTTTCATTAAAAGAGTAACAAACGTACTTACAAACATTGACATTTATAATAGTAGGATTGCATTTGAAATATATGTACAAATGTTTTAATAAGGTGTAAAAAAAAAGGTGCAATTTATGGGGTCATTTGTTACTATTTTTATTTTAGTAATTTAGGAATAGAAAAGATGCGTCATTCGATTGAACATTCGGGGGGGGGGGGCATAGCAGTTATTGTTTAATTTTAGCTTATGCCAGTCAGCAAAAATTTTTTCTGATTATCAACGATCTGCAAGATAGAAAGAACTGATCTAGAGCATAAAATGGGGTACATTTTTTACGGTTGCAGCGCCGTCCTATGTACCCAAGAGGGCCGCCCCTCACTATACTCCTCAATAATAAACTGCCATGTCTGCCAGTTTCTAGCCTAATCCGGAAGATATCGCCAACCTTGGTTCAGTTGTGAGGACTAATTTTTGGTACAGTACGTGGCAATAAATCATAAAACAGGGCAAACCATAATGACTTTCAACATTTTATACCACGCTTGCGCTACCTTTCGAAAAGTGCCTTGCCATGACAAATCGTGTAGACAAGTTGTGTCCATGCTAAAAAACCTTATTGATTTTAAATACAACATGAGTGCTTAAAAAAAAATTAATTCAAATGATATTTAATTTTAGGGTGAGTAAAATTTCCTTGGTTTTTTTTTTTCCCCCGTGTATGTTTTAAAGCACAAACTTTAAAATATAGTAAATAAAAGGACCGCAACATATCTTGGACAGCTCTATTTTATGATTCGCAACTTTTGATGTAAAGCACTCTGTACATGACATTAATTTGAAGTTGGTTTCATTACTTTAATGTTATTCCTTTTGTTACAAATAATACAATAAGATTTATGCTTGTAAGATAATTTAATTTTCTTATAATTGTTTTCCATTAAAATTATGTCATTTATTTTCTTACAGATAGATAGTTCATTTGTAATGTCCTCTTGGCCTGTGAAATTTCGTATTTGCCATTTTTTTAAGCTTTAGCATGTAGTCATTCATCATAAGATCATCAGCAATAAGTCATTTTTACTAAATGTCCCATGGATGTGAAAACATATGACAGTGATACTTAAAGAAAAACATTTTCCCGGTATTAACTCTTCAACATCTGTGACTATAAGCAAGGGAGCGAATGTGTAAGTGCCCTGTGTTGTCAGAAGAACTTTTCTCAACAGCTCATTATCAAGAGACACCCTAACATGAGCACAGGAGAGAAACCCTATGTGTGTGGAATATGTCAGAAAAGCTTCTCTCATAAAGGAAACTTCAATAAACATCTTCTTACCCACACAGGAGAAAAACGGTATGCATGTGGCATATGTCAGAAAAGATACTCTCAGAAAGCAAACTTGAATACACATCTTCTTACCCACACAGGAGAAAAACTGTATGTATGTGACATTTGTCAGAAAGCATACTTTGATAAACAGAGCTTGAAAAAACATCTTCTTACCCATACAGGAGAAAAACCGTATGTGTGTGACATATGTCAGACAGGATTCTACCAGAAAGCAAACTTGAATTCACATCTTCGTATCCACAGAGGAGAAAAGCTGTATGCGTGTGACATTTGTCAGAAAGGATTCTACCGGAAAGAACACTTGAATACACATCTTTTTACCCACACAGGAGAAAAACCATACGTGTGTGACATTTGTCAGAAAGCATTCTCTAAAAAATATAACTTGAATCAACATCTTCTTACGCACAAAGGAGAAAAACCATATGTGTGTGACATTTGTCAGAAAGTATTCTGTAGAAAATGTCACTTAAATAAACATCTTCTTACCCATACAGGAGAAAAACCATATGTGTGTGGCATATGTCAGGCAGGATTCTACCAGAAAGAACACTTGAATAGACATCTCCATATCCACACAGGAGAAAAACTGTATGTGTGTGACAAATGTAAGGTAGGTTTCCTTGAGAAAGGAACCTTGAAAACACATCTTCATATTCACACAGGAGAAAAACCATATGTGTGTAGCATATGTAAGGATAGTTTCTCTGAGAAAGGACATTTGAATTCATACCTTTATACCCATACAGGAGAAAAACCATACATGTGTGACATATGTCAAAAAAGATTCATTCAGAAAGGACATTTGAATGAGCATCTACGATCGCACACAGGAGAGAAACCCTATTTGTGTGACATATGTCAGAAAGGATTCTCTGGAAAAGGAAAATTAAAAACACACTTTCGTACCCATACAGGAGAGAAACCTCATGTGTGTCACATATGTCAGATAAGATTCTCTCATACACAAACCTTGAATAAACATCTTCGTGTCCACACAGGAGAAAAGCCATATGTGTGTGACATATGTAGGAAAAGTTTCTCTCAGCGAGAAAGCTTGAATAAACATCTTCGTATCCACACAGGAGAAAAACCATATGTGTGTGACATATGTAGGAAAGGCTTCTCTCAGCGAGGAAGCTTGAATAAACATCTTCGTATCCACACAGGAGAAAAACCATATGTGTGTGAAATATGTCAGAAAGGATTTCCTCAGAAACATAACTTGAATTTGCATATATGTGCAGTCCATAAAGGAGAAAAACTGTATGTGTGAAACATGTAAAAAAAGCTTTTCTGAGAAAGAAAGCTTGAATAAACATCTTCATTACAAAACAGGAGAGAAACTTTATGTTTGTGACATACGTAAGAAAAGCTTCTCTAAGAAAAGAAACTTGCATAGACATCTTCGTTACCACTCGGGAGTGAAAACCTTGTGTGTGTGATGTATGTCAGCAAGAATTCTCTCATAAAGGAGACTTGAATAGACATCTTCATGTGTGCACAGGAGAAAACCTTATGTGTATCAAAGTTTTCTTTAAAAAAAGTTTCATAACGTGTGAGGTGAAAATGTTACATGTATGATACTTGTTAGAAGTGGTTCTTTTAAAAAAATGAACACTGGAGCACTCATCTTTGTACCATGGAATCAGAATCTTAAACGAGTAAACACACTGTATTTAAATGGGATCTTAGTTTCGTTCTCAGACTATTATCTTAGCATTGCTGTTGCCATCTAGTGGCATTACAGAAAATTATTTCCTAATGCAACATTTTTGATTTAATGACTGGATAAGTTATTCAACAATGGAAAAAAATGCACTACTTTTTAGATATTGTATTTATCAAGATAATTCAAACATAAAATGTTTTAACCCTTTATGAGAAATTTCTAAGCTTGGAAATATTTTTTTTTTATACAGTATTCTTTCATGTCAAAGAATGTAAACATAATAAAAATAGTGAAAAGTGTTATTTTTAAATATGTTTTTTCAAAGGTTTTCATGTATGCTACCATGATTTCAAAGCATATCTCCTAAACATTATAGATGAATTTAGGTACAAAATATGGTATTTCCTTTTTTTTTGGGGGGGGGGGTGATTTTGTTTTAATAAACCTAAGCAGTGACATTTTTGTTTATCTAATTCATGTTTATGTTCTAATATTAGTAAATTATGCTTATGTGTAATTGAACTACCTTATGTCTTGAGATAATGGTCTGAGTGTCTTCTTTTTTAAAATGTGTATAGTATTGTTCTTTAATTACAGCTAATTCCTTTTACTTTAAATTAATTATGTACATTGTTTTCTTTATCTCCAGAGGTGTAAATTTAATTTTCTTGTATCTTCTGCTGTTTTTCTGCTAACTATAACATTTTTCTCAACAGCTTAACTTGTTTTCTGCAGTAATATTCTCAACCTTTTGTTTAAGTCCGGATTTTAATTATTTTGACCCACTTCCGTTTTAATTTTCAACTCCTAACTTTACTGAGGGTTGTATGAGACTATTAGCTATCTCCCACTGAAATTTTAAAGATTTTTGTTACGTTTTTGACGCATTTCGTTGTCGTTTTGTTATTTTTTCCGTTCAAAATGGACGCCATTTTTTCAGCTAAGATTTTTTTTTTCGCCATTTTTCTTCCTTCCGCCCTCCCTCGCCTTGGCACAATGTAAACCTTCTAGAAGTTTCTCTGCTGAGAGCGCGCGCGCGCTGATTGGTCGCATGGTACGGCGTCGCTTTGAAGAGGGTAGCGAGAGCGTGGTGTGGATCGTCATTCGGAGGCGAGATACAGTGGTGGTCGGACGCGCCAGTGACTGCTCCTGGTTTTATCTAATTTTTTTCGGCGTTTGCGAGCTTAAGTCTTGGAGTGGTCAACTCCCTCTCACATTAAAGATGTGAATTTCTCTATCATTGATGGCCTGAGGGCAAATTCTCTACCATGATTACCAATCATTTGAGCTGATCAACGCCATAATTTTAATTGTATATTGTTTTACACTTAGTTGTTTTCGATGGCCGTAATCCACGACTCGCGCCATTTTTTAAAAAATAGGCTCAAGGGCCCCTCCACGTGTTCCAGCATGGGCTCGCGTTAAGCCTCCCTGTTCTTTTTTTTTCCGTGACACCCTTTCTGTCTCGAGACCACATCGACCAGGCGACTACTCCACTTCAACCGCTGGCGCCGGCAGCATGTGGCCTAACTCATTGTATGGGTACAGCAGTTTCCCGATGGAACCAACTACGTCCGTGCGACATGATCAAGATATCGTTACCTACATTCCCGCAGCAGAAAGTTGGATGAGACGACCTTTTTTTTTTTTTTTTTTTTTTTTTTAAATACTATTACCAAGAAACAGCCCAGTACCATGACTGCCAGCCTGTTCTTCTCATTTCTTTTTTGCCTGTTCTTCGCTCCTTCGAATCCTGAAGCTCTACTAACCTAATCATGAACTCATTGTTACAAGATGTTATATAATGCAACAAGGGGGGGGGGGAGGATTTCATGCTTTATTGTAAACCTAGTATTTTAAGTGATAACCTTTTTGCTGTTTCAAGGGTAACATTGTGTAAATTGTGTTCTGCTTACCTTTTTCTTTTCATGAGTGAAGTTTTTTTTTTTATATTACTGTATCTTGTGTTAGTTAAAATTTTTCTACTATCTAAAATTTTTGTTTCTTGGGAATTATAATCATGTCATTTTATTTTTTCCTTTACTGATTTTTTTTTTTTTTAGTTGATTTTGGGATTTAAGAGGTAGTCAAAAATTTTGAAGGGTAATTCATTTGAAGTCCTGAGCAGGCATGAAAATCGAAAGAAGGGGAGGGGGGGGGGGGAGTGCTTATTAAATCAAATTTTTTTTATATATAGTTTTACTTATCTGCAGTTTATTCACAATATTTTTGTTTGGGTGCCCAAATTATCATCTTATTGTTTTTTCTACTAATTGATAATTTTTTTTACCTAAAGCAAAATTTTGAATACCATACCAGAGATTTCTGTACAATATGTCCCTGTGCTGCATTTTTTTGTAATTTTGTCACTGATATGTCGAGTAGCTAAACAACTGATAATTAGATGTTGTTAAATAAATTTTTTATGCTGATCAAATTTTTCTGTGTCCTGTGCTTGTTTTTTGTAACTCACACACACTCCCTAGGAAAGGTGAACCTTTGGGTTATCATTTTATTTATTTTTTTTTAGGTCAGGAACACAACATACTGTATTTAAGGTTCTTCACAGGGGTTTTCCTTTTCAGAAATTCTTTTTATTTTACTCAAATTTCACGGCCGTTGTGAGAGGCAAACACCACAAAATTAGCGGTTGCTACTCACCACGTGACGATTAAATGTCCATTTGTGGCGATAAAAAAAGTGTCCATCGGTTTTCACTTGAGTCGCCATTCTCCTACTGACTCAGGTATGTTTCAGCAATATTTATGTTGAAATTCAGCAGTTTTAAAATAATGGGAAAGTTTAATTAAAGGGATGTCACACATGGTCGTGGTGGCTGCTAGAATGGAACGTGTTTGGAGCAGTGTTAATCCAGAGAGGCTATTCGGACCGACGGTACCAATAGCTCACAGGCTATTTGGCCCATTCTGTAGTTCTGCCATCTATATTTAAATGTTTGTACTAATAATGCACTAATGGTGTATTTAAAATTTTATGTTTATTTAGACCAAAATTTAAAAAAAAAAAAAAAAAAAAAAAAACTTCATCCACAATTTCTAGTTTTAAAATTTATATTGAGTTATAAAACTAAAAATTTAAATGCCAGTTAATGAAATTCATTGTAAGCTTTGCAATAAAGGCAATCTTAAGTTTCCGACTGGTTTGACGATTGGGAATAGGATTGCATGAAAATTATTTTGTACATATGTAACGTATGCATGGCGCTTTTTTATATATTTGCAAATTGGTCAAATGAAACAAACAATTCTGCAAATTTTCATAAAATTTCGATTTTAACGATCGTCAAATTCATCGGATACAATTCTCGCTTGTTAACTTTGCTTATGATTTTTAAAATGGCTTTTACATATTCTTTAATGTAAAATATTTCTTAAAACATGCTTCAAGCTTGCACATATATATATACTATCTGACTTGGCAAACGTTGTTTTGCCATATAAATTATTCCTAGGATTATTTTAGTAGAAAGAAATGACTAACTTATTGTAAGTGTGTGAGGATGTGGTTTATGAGTGGAAGAGGCTAAAGCGCTGTGAAAGATGCTGGAATATAAAAATAACACAGTACCAAACATTTACGTTTTTAATTCATTGTAATTTATCCTTTAAATTTATATATATCGCTAATTACAATAATTTTACTAAAAAATAATATCAATCCCTTAACGGAATAGAGTTAACAATATTTTTTGTTATCCCATCTTTAGCTAACGGAAGAAAATTGGATGGTTTGCCCACCCGAGAGCATGCCACGTATAATTATCCGTGTGAAAAACATGGTGTGCTGAATAAAAAATTTTGTCCAAAAAAAGTAAAATAAAAAAAGGATGAAAATCTGAAACACTTTCAGATTTTAAATACGCATATAGTGCTATATATTAAAGTCGTATCATAATTTACGTGTCGTCCCTATTTTTCTTTTTATTCCATTAAGTTGGAAAGTGTATCATTATTCATGACTGTGCTGTATTTGTCTTTCTTGTTTCGTAAAACCCATCTTTGGAATCGAAATCTATCTTAAAATCGCTTACTAAAACTATTTTACAATCTTCGCCAAGTATATTACAACTATACTTTATCGTTTTATATTGTTTCGAATTTACATCCTAATCCATGAGTGTGCCCGTGTTTGGCTTTCTCAGGTTAATTCCTACTTTAACGCCTCGACTCTGCCGTGTCCGTTTTCTTTAAACAAGTTTAATAATGCAAACAAATACAGTTCTAAAGGTGTAGTACTTCACGGAAATAACATAAATATAATAAAATCAATAAATAAAACTCAGCTGTTCGAGCCTCGTCAGGGGAAACCCCCTGAACCCCTAATTTTTTAGTTTCACTATTGCCATATTAAAACGATATTAATTGACTATGTCATTTTTTCTCTCATCTTTCACGTATTTCGCCTGGTAGTCCTATGTTGAAATTTTTATGATTGTAACCTATTTATAGAACAATACATGTGATGCATATTCTACAGCTTACGAAATAGTGTAACAATAGGTTAAAGCTGTTGTGAACTAATGGTATTTAAATATATGTAAAACTAGCTGTGTGCCCGTTCTTCGCACGGTAGGAAACGAAAATTTTCCTCACATGTGTAATTCGAATTTATTTGTGATGTGGAATCTTAAAAAAAAAAATAAAAAATTGACTCTTCACGTAAAGTTTGCGCCTTGAGTACTAACCTGCCGTCATTGCAGTATAATGACTCAAAAAACTGCGTCAGTGTCATTCACTATCAAAAAAGTGAAAAGCTTGCAGAGAACTTCTGGCTTTCAAAATGTCTTATTTCTACATCATACTGTTTTTTAGGTTCAAGTTGTAGCATTAAATACTTAAGACACTACATGAAATGGACAACCGTTTATTTCTTTCCGAACATGTACCATGTAAGGAAAGTATTGCAATCATGAAAAAATTCGGCTTCGTGATTTTGGTTTATTTTAAACATTTTGGGGTCTTCTGAATTCATTTATGCTATTTTCAAGAGATGTTTTAAAATAACTGCGCACCCGCTCTTCATACGGGAAAGAAGCGAATATTTTACTAAAATCATATCGCTCTTTAAAACGAGCTTTGTAACTCGTGAATTTCTTAGTTTATTTCCTACTGTGAAATTTTAATCAAAATATCGTCTCCCTGTGTTGATAAAAGAGCTGGAATAAATGAGTTAAAATTGTAGTGTAATTTTTACGTATCCCCTTAAAGCAACTGACGGTCATCGATCCT